>CM038146.1:202739075-203214075 GCA_021437245.1 Aegilops speltoides | reverse complement strand
TTGATTAAACTTACTCAAATGTCATGTTAAAATTATTTATTTCATAAGTAATTAACCATAGCTCTGAGTTTAATAAACTTTATATGTAAATGGGGTGGAAAAATGCCTAGTTTAGCATGATGGCATTACTTTGCATGTTTAACAACAATAAAAATATGCTTTAGGGCAGAACAGTACCAAATTCAAAATATGGACATGAGGACTTTCCAGAATTGTTGTTTGTTGTTTCCTGCCTCATTTAAACGTGCCTAAATAGTTAATTTAATTATGCTTCACCTCTTGCCATGTTTAACAACATTTAATATTGTTGTGTACCTAAACAAGAAAGAACTAAATGTTTGGATGTGGTGTTTTGTCAATATGCAACTTGTTGCATATTAAGCTCCACTTAATTTGTAGTATTGTTTGTGCACTTTGCCATGCCATGCCTCATTATACCGGACATGCATCATACTTGATTGTGCATCATGCCATGATTATGATTGTCCGTTGACCATGATGTTTGCTTCTTTCCGGTTGCGCTTCTCCTTGGTAGTCCTGGTTACGTTGCGATTGTGAGGATTTGTTCGACTACGTTGGCTCGTCTAGTTCATGGACTCGTTCTTCTTCCTATCGGGATCTCAGGCAAGATGACCATTACCCTCGATATCACTTCTATCTTTGCTTGCTAGTTGCTTCATTCCATCGCTATGCTGCACTACCTATCCCTTGTTTATCAAGCCTCACAAAATTGCCATGTCAGCCTCTAACCTTTTTACCCTTCCTAGCAAACCGTTGTTTGGCTATGTTACCGCTTTTGCTCAGCCCCCTCTTATAGCGTTGCTAGTTGCAGGTGAAGTTGAAGATTGCTCCATGTTGGAACAGGATTATGTTCGGATATCACAATATCTCATCTAATTAATGCACCAATATAGTTGGTAAAGGGTGGAAGGCTCGGCCTTATGCCTGGTGTATTGTTCCACTGTTGCCGCCTTAGTGTCCGTCATACCGATGTTATGTTCCTTGATTTTGCGTTCCTTACGTGGCCGGGTGTATGGGACCCCCTTGACAGTTCACTTTGGATAAAGCACCTCCAGCAAGGCCCAACTTTGGTTTTACATTTGCCTAACAACCTATAACCTTCCCTGGGCAGGCCAACCTAAGGTTCATCTTTATTTTAACCCCCAGGGCCAGTGCTTTTCTAAGTGTTGGTCCAAACCGAGCAGCCTGCGGGGCCACCTCGGGGAAACTTGAGGGTTGGTTTTACTCATAGCTTGACTCATCCAGTGTGCCCTGAGAACGAGATATGTGCAGCTCCTATCAGGATTTATCGGCACATTCGGGCGGTCTTGCTGGTCTTGTTTTACCATTGTCGAAATGTCTTGTCACCGGGATTTCGAGACTGATCGGGTCTTCCCAGTTGAAGCAATATCCTTCGTTGGTTGTGAGAGCTTATAATAGGCTAAGTTGGGACACCCCTGCAGGGTATAAACTTTCGAGAGCCGTGCCCACGGTTATGTGGCAGATGGGAATTTGTTAATATCCGGTTGTAGAGAACTTGACACTTGACTTAATTCAAATGCATCAACCGCGTGTGTTGCCGTGATGGTCTCTTTTCGGCGGAGTCCGAAGTGAACACGGACTTTGGGTTATGATTGTGCGTAAGTAGTTTCAGGATCACTTCTTGATCACTTCTAGCTTCTCAACCGTTCCGTTGCTTCTCTTCTCGCTCTTAATTGCGTGTGTTAGCCACCATATTTGCTTAGTTCTTGCTTCAACTCCACCTCATTACCACTTCCTACCCATAAGCTTAAATAGTCTTGATGTCGCGGGTTTTGAGATTGTTGAGTCCTCGTGACTCACTAGATACTATCACAACAGTTGCAGGTGCCGATGATACCAGTGTAGGTGATGCAACATAGCTTAGATGGGAGCTCAACGAAGATCTTGGTCATTGCTATGTTTCGTTTCATGTTGATCAGTAGTGGAGCCCAGTTGGGACGATCGGGGATCTAGCAGTTGGGTTATCTTCTTTTCTTTTGGCTTTGTCCGTAGTCGGACTATGTGTGTGCTCTTAATGATGTATGAATTATATGTTCATTGTGTGAAGTGGCGATTGTAAGACAACTCTTTATCCCATTCTTGTTCATTACATGGGATTGTGTGAAGATTACCCTTCTTGCGACAAAACCACCATGCGGTTATGCCTCTAAGTCGCACCTCAACATGTGGGAGATATAGCCGCATTCTGGGTGTTATAAGTTGGTAATCAGAGCCATCACCGACTTAGGAGCCCCCTGCTTGATCGAATCGCTGACGTTGTTGAGTCTAGAAAAAATTGTTTTGAGTCTTAGGATTATATATATCGGAGAGTAGGATTCTTTTTACTCCTCAGTCCATTCGTCGCTCTAGTGAGGCCTCCTGACGTAGATGTTTTGTCTTTCCTCTCCTCTAATTTCACTAAAGAAATTAGGATCACACGGGTATCTTGGCATCGTTCCGATAGTCTTGTGACGAGAAAATTGTTCTTGGTGCCTCCTGACATTTAGGGGTTGTGGCAGTGTCCCGGGAAGTTGAGCTCCGATGTGTTGTCGTCACAATTTTATCATTGCAGTTCTGGAATACCTGAGTTTTGCCGACATCGAAAATCTTTTTTATGTAGTTGTTGGTGAGATAACCTCGACGCCACCCAGCACTGGGGCGGGAGTTCAGGAGTATTGCCATAGCTCATATAACGGATGCCTTCCAAAGGTTGCGGTACACGATTTCTGGAGTTTTCTTGGTTATGTGTTGAGGGATGGATATAGCTGGATGTAAGGATTGTTAGTTTGGGTGAGATATATTACTTCCCCTATATCCCCAACACCAGATTGCATAACCAGAAAGTTTCGGGAGTTTATAGGTGGGAATTTAAGTAGCTCCTAGACTATCTTGCCAATAGATGCATGATATGGGATTGGGTAAATCTCTATCATATGTATTTGTTCCGGCTTATTCTGCAAGCCAAATCCTTTGTTTTGTTTTATTTGTGGTATTCGAGTTGCTTCGAAGTCAAATGCGGAATCCATACCTTCCCTAAATGGTGTTCTCATATTTTTATGGGAGTGCTAATCCTTTTTGATCATTGAGGTTGTCATGTTAATTCTTTTCCATCCGGCGTGCTTCTCTTCAAGTGGATCCGATCATTTTTCATATTCGTGATATCAAGTCGAAGTTTTCTCAACGGTATCCATTCCATCTGCCCAAGTTGCCTTTGTTTTCCCGCCCTCCCACCCTTTTTCTTCAAGGTCTCATATATTTTAATCAAGTATCCATTTATTCATGTGAAATCTCTTCATTCTATTCTTTCAATGTTCTTATCTGATGATTTCCCATGAAGATGCTCAACATCTTCAAGTTCATCATTCTTCATTCTCGTATTCTTTTCCGGTGGATTTAACTCAAGCTTTCAGTATTGATCATATTCCATTCCTTGTTGCAAATGCTTTCTCTTGCCGATGCACCTCTTAATCATTCACTTCTTGTTATTCATTTGTTCTGGAGTGTTGAAGATATCTCAGAAGGCTCATCTTTTCATTCCAGATCCGTTCAAGCTATTTTGGAGATTGTTATCTCATTCAAGTCATTTAATTCTACCGGTGCAATCTCTATTTCAAGCAATCATGTTAACGGTGTTTATTTTGAGTGGGCCCTAACCCATAGGTCTTTTTCCAGGATCTTACCTGACTCTTCTAATTTTCAGAGCTATTCTCAAATTCATTTCAAAGTTTGACGTAAGAATGAATTTTAATCAGTCACATGCCTTCTCCAAGGTCGCTTTCAAATTCTTTTCACCTTTGGATCAACCTTTCCTCTTTTAATCATTCCGGAGTGTCTCAACAATTCATGGTGGTGGTTCTCATCTTCATTCTCAACATTTGATGACCGAAGAAGGATTGCTCTCAAATCTTGCTCCATTCTCTTCAAGATTCATGGTTCTAGCTTGATGCCATCCTCTCATAATTGTTTTCGATTGTGATAATTCTTTTTAAACATCTGACGCATTTCAGGAGTTTCTTCCTTTCTCGATCATCTGAAGGCCATCATTTCTGAACATTACTCATTCTCAGCGTGTAGCTATCGTTCTGCAAATCTTACCGATGAATCGTTCAGATATCCTCTAATCAGTTGATCTCTTCGTTCCATGTATCTAAATCCCCTCAAGTATCTTCATTTGTTTTCCAATTCTTCCCGGTGAATTGTGCCTTTGCTACTTTCATTTTCAATTCTTACGGTGGTTCGTTCAAGATTTCACTTCCTTCGTTATCATATCAATTCATTCGTTGTTACCAAATCCTACCGATGGTTCCATCAATACCTTCTCAAGTTTACGCTATATCTCTCTTAATCCTTTCTAGAAAAAATAAGTAGTATGCCAAATCCGTTGCTTGTCATCAATTTAAATTGGTGAAGGATACGCATAACGTAATTCTTATTATTGTTTTCATCCAAGTGATCTAGTTTCTTATTTCCAGAGTTGTTCATCATGTCACATTTCTCGGTTTGAGATGCTTCATCTTTTCTTTTCCGGAGTTCCAAGTTTTCCGCATTATCGCGTCGCGAAGCTCCATCTAGATCATCGCAAGGCTTCACCTTGTGTTTTCAACTTTCCTTTCGTTTGATCATTCTTTTATTGCCGGAGTTCTTCATGGAGGCTCTACATGATGGTTCGTCAAGGATTCTTTTCATTCTTCAATTGTTCTTCAAGATTTCCCTCGAAGCTAAGGTCCGCCAAGCTATACTAAAAAATAAACATGGTGCCCAACACATGTTTTTTTCTGAGGAGTTCAAGTATTCTTCTTCTTGTATCCGAAGTGCAATTCTCCTACCTTTTCTTTTCAGGTGGTGTTATATAATTGTTGACAATTTTCATTCATGTTTCGCGATTCACATGTTGTCAAGAATGAGGTAGTTTAAATCCATTAATCCCTTCGTTGGAGTTATCTTGTGTCATATTTCACCTAAAGCCTTCCCTAAGGTATGTTGCTTGTGGTGATTATCAATGATCCAAGTTATCTCTCTATCATCTTGGTGGAAGAAGCTTTTCATCTCTTTGGTGCTTTCAATCAAATCAATGGTTTCCATTAGTGGCCGGTTGTCACCTCATAGTCTTGAGATGTTTTCCATAAGCCCACAACAAGCTTCGTTTCGTTGTTGGTTTTCCAACAACTCCGTTATAACCTTCTTGGAAGGGTGCTTTCCAAGTTCTTTTGTGGCAGAAGTTGACATTTTCTTCTCCATTCTGTTATTCCAATGATCTATCTTCTATTCTTTCTTCCGGAGGCATTGTGATGTTGCACTTGTCATTCATCATCTCAAGTTGTGAGGATTGTGTTCTTTCGTGCTTATCCATTTAACCGGAATGTTGGGTCATTTATTTAAGTTCTTTTCATCTCATCAAGTCTTGCATCTCTTTTCAACTGGAGTGCTGTCCGAATTTGTTCTTCCATGTTCCTTGTATATCTCATTTCAACCAGAGTGGTTCCAATTCCTTCTGGTCCATTGTACTCGTCATTCATAGCTTTGCAGCCTCCAAGGTTCACAGGGTGTTCCTTCTTTCTATTATCTACCACAGTGCTCTCAATTCTGTTCAACTCCGTTGTGTTCTTTCTTTCAACTTTTCAACCTCTCAAGGTTCTTTGGTTTCACTCATTTGTCGAAGAAGCAACTTAGTTTTACCTCTTCTCTTCTTCTTTCGTTTCTCTCCGGTGCCATCCTAGATCTCGGGACGAGATCCTCTTGTAGTGGTGGAGTGTTGTAACCCCTCGGATGTAACTTTCCATATTTGTAACTCCAACTCTTGCCATTTCCAGCTATGTGATATATTATTTTCTCCGTGGTTGGGTTTTTGTCTTCCTTGCATTTTGTTCATGTCATACATCTCATCTCATAGCATCATGCGCATTGCATCTGCATGTTGTCATAAAGCTTGCATCCGTTCGTAGTTGACGCATTCCCCCTTGCCTTCCTTATCCCTTTCGAGACCAAGCTTTCATTTGTTGTCCGACCATTTGAGCCTCTCTGCACAGCCACTGACCACCTCCACAACCTAGTCCGAAAACTTCTCTCGGACCCGACCCGGGTTGTCATGACCAATGGGTCCGGATCATCTCCAAATATCAATAAAATATTTCTATTTTTTTTATTTGGACTCCCTACCTATTTATTCTCGACCGCCCGATTACGATCGGACGGACCATGTTAACCCTACCCTAATCCCCAACCTATATAAATAGTCCAACCCTAGACCAATCCCTAAAATCTATCCCCTAAGCCTAGTCCACCTACTATTTATACACCGGACCAAACTCTAGCCTAACCCTAAAACCTAGGAAGTTTGTCCCTGCCGCCGCCGCCGCACTCAAATCCCACCTCGGGATCCTCCCAGATCCCCTTCGCACCAACCAGCCACCATCGAAACTTCCGAATCCATTGATCCCCACCTCTCCTTGATTCCAGCCACATCCTTGCTCGATCTCATCGGGATCGAGGCTCTCTCCCGTCCCCCGTGCTCCTTCCCGAGCAGCGCACCCCGATGCCTCCTTGTCCTCGCAGCCGCGCAAGCACCCATGGAGGCGTGCATCCTCAAGACCGTGCTCCTGCTCGACTCCACCGTCCATCGCATCACCGACTCTCCCGCAGCTCTGCCGGAATCCACCAGCCCAGCAGCGAGACCGAGCACCTTTCTCTGCTCCCGTGCTCAAGATCTCCTCTTCCCCGACGTTGCTGCCTAGCTGGAGCTCCTCTATCGCCCGTGACCAGCAGGTCCCAGCGCCGCCTTTTTTTCCTGTCTCCACTGTTACCTGCTCTCGATCCGCCTCTCTCTCATGTCCCTGTCTCTCTCCCTGCCATGGATAGGTACCAACAACCCGTCGGCCCCCAGGAGCTCAAGACACCGCTACCCCTTGCCAGATCCGCTGCCTCCAGCCACCTCCACCTCACCGGTGAGGCCTCACCGCCGCGTGCCCCTGATTCTCTCTCTCTCTGTCTCTCTCTCTCTCCCTCTCTCTCTGTGTGTGTGTGGCCGCTCTGACCTCTCATGCTCTCCCTCTTTTATCTTTGAACAGAAGCAGGAGCTCCCACGGCCGCCGCCGCCCTGGCTGCCACGTAGGAGTCCTCTGCCGCCGGATCGGGTCGCCTCCACCCGGTTCCTCTCGCGCCGACCGCCCGAGCCTGAGTCCTGTGCCAAGCCGCCGCCGTTGCCTCTGTTTCCTGCCGCTGCACCATGCTGAAACGAGCGCCTGCTCGATCCGGCCGCCCCGCGTTGACCGATCCACTGGCCTGCGCCAGCCCAACGAGGCCTCCAGCAGCCCAGCACCACCAACCGGGCCTTGGCCCAGGGTGAGCAGCCCCGCCCCCTCTCCTGTGCCCTTTTTGGCCGACCAGAGTCGGCCCTATCCATGTTTTCTTTCCGCGGAACGATTTTGCTATTTATCCAGGAGTTTACTGTTTTACAGATTAGTCCCTCTAGTTCATGCATTTAATATATAACAAACCATGCATCATATTAAAATGTTTTATATATGTAAGATGCTTAGAATTTCATCTAGTTTCATAATATGCTGCTTTCAACCATGTTTGATATGTTTAAAATGATGTTTGATTAAACTTGCTCAAATGCCATGTTAAAATGATTTATTTCATAACTAATTAACCATAGCTCTGAATTTAATAAACTTTATATGTAAATGGGGTGGAAAAATGCCTACTTTAACATGGTGGCATTACTTTGCATGTTTAACAACAATAAAATATGTTTTATGGCAGAACAGTACCAAATTCCAAATATGGACATGAGGACTTTCCGAAATTGTTGTTTGTTGTTTCCGGCCTCATTTAAACTTGCCTAAATAGTTAGTTTAATTATGCTTCACCTCTTGCCATGTTTAACAACATTTAATATTGTTGTGTACCAAACGAGAAAGAACTAAATGTTTGAATGCGGTGTTTTGTCAATATGCAACTTGTTGCATATTAAGCTCCACTTAATTTGTAGTATTGTTTGTGCACTTTGCCATGCCATGCCTCATTAAACCGTACATGCATCATACTTGATTGTGCATCATGCCATGATTGTGCTTGTGCGTTTACCATGATGTTTGCTTATTTCCGGTTGCGCTTCTCCTTGGTAGTCCTGGTTAAGTTGCGATTGTGAGGATTCGTTCGACTACGTTGGCTCGTCTACTTCATGGACTCGTTCTTCTTCCTATCGGGATCTCAGGCAAGATGACAATTACCATCGATATCACTTCTATCTTTGCTTGCTAGATGCTTCGTTCTATCGCTATGCTGCACTACCTATCCCTTGTTTATCAAGCCTCCCAAATTGCCATGTCAGCCTCTAACCTTTTTACCCTTCCTAGCAAAGCGTTGTTTGGCTATGTTACCGCTTTTTCTCAGCCCCCTCTTATAGCGTTGCTAGTTGCAGGTGAAGTTGAAGATTGCTCCATGTTGGAACAGGATTATATTGGGATATAACAATATCTCTTATTTAATTAATGCACCTATATACTTTGTAAAGGATGGAAGGCTCGGCCTTATGCCTGGTGTTTTGTTCCACTCTTGCCACCTTAGTTTCCGTCATACCGGTGTTATGTTCCTTGATTTTGTGTTCCTTACATGGCCGGGTGTATAGGACCCCCTTGACAGTTCGCTTTGAATAAAACTCCTCCAGCAAGGCCGAACTTTGGTTTTACATTTGCCTAACAACCTATAACCTTCCCTGGGCAGGCCAACCCAAGGGTCATCTTTATTTTAACCCCCCGGGGCCAGTGCATCTCTAAGTGTTGGTCCGAACCGAGCAGCATGCGGGACCACCTACGCGAAACTTGAGTGTTGGTTTTACTCGTAGCTTGACTCATCGAGTGTGCCCTGAGAACGAGATATGTGCAGCTCCTATCAGGATTTGTCGGCACATTCAGGAGGTCTTGCGTTCTTGTTTTACCATTGTCAAAATGTCTTGTAACCAGGATTCCGAGACTGACCGGGTCTTCTGGGGAGAAGGAATATTCTTCATTGGTCGTGAGAGCTCATAATGGGCTAAGTTGGGACACCCCTGCAGGGTACAAACTTTCGAGAGCCGTGCCCGCGGTTATGTGGCAGATGGGAATTTGTTAATATCCAGTTGTAGAGAACTTGACACTTGATTTCATTAAAATGCATCAACCGCGTGTGTAGCCGTGATAGTCTCTTTTTGGTGGAGTCCGAGAAGTGAACACGGACTTTGTGTTATGATTGTGCGTAAGTAGTTTCAGGATCACTTCTTGATAACTTCTAGCTTCTCGACCGTTCCGTTGCTTCTCTTCTCGCTCTTATTTGCGTATGTTAGCCACCATATTTGCTTAGTGCTTGCTGCAACTCCACCTCATTACCACTTCCTACCCATAAGCTTAAATAGTCTTGATCTCGTGGGTTTTGAGATTGCTGAGTCCTCGTGACTCACCAGATACTACCACAACAGTTGCAGGTGCGGATGATACCAGTGCAGGTGATGCAGCCAAGCTCAGATGGGAGCTTAATGAAGATCTTAGTCGTTGCTATGTTTCGTTTCATGTTGATCAGTAGTGGCCTAGTTGAGACGATCGGGGTTCTAGCAGTTGGGTTATCTTCTTTTCTTTTGGCTTCGTCCGTAGTCGGACTATGTGTGTGCTCTTAATGATGTATGAATTATATGTTCATTGTGTGAAGTGGTGGTTGCAAGCCAACTCTTTATCCCATTCTTGTTCATTACATGGGATTGTGTGAAGATGACCCTTCTTGCGACAAAACCACCATGCGGTTATGCCTCTAAGTCGTGCCTCGAGACGTGGGAGATATAGCCACATTGTGGGTGTTATAGCCAAGGAGCCCTTCCACGCCTCGAAGCGGCCGACAGCCATGTCCAGCCAGTCGGCAGTCCGACTAGGGGTGCGTGAAGCTTGGATGCCTGGCCAAAGGGCAGAGATCACCTGGGCTCCGACATGCTGCAGCCAGCGGAGTATCCGATGAGCCTGCTGGAGACGAGCCTTGATGGCAAGGAGCTGCTCGTCGAGCGACCGACGGGTGTTCGGCGCGAACGCCGCACCAGCCTGCCTCCGCTCTTCGTGGCGAGTTTCGATGGCTTGGCTGGCGTAGCCAGGGAAGTACTCCGCGTAAGATGAAAAAAGAAATATGAAGTCAGAAGCCGGATCATATAACAGTCGGCAGACGAAGGAAAGAAGAAGGCAACTCACCATCGACCATGTCCTCGATCCGGCCGTAGCCTTCATTCAGCGCCCTCTCCGTGTCGGCCCAGTTCGAGCACTAAGTCTCGAACTCGGCTTGGAGAGTAGCCTCGTTGTCCTTCGCCGCCTAAAGGTCCGCCTTGTGAAGCTCCGCCTGATCAGCCAGCTCCTTGACCTGGCGGTGGTGCTCCTGGGCCACCTTGCTGCACTCCTCCTCCTTGGCACACAACGCGGTTTGGGCCTCGCCCAGCTGTTGCTGCAAGGCGGCATTGGCCTCTGCAAAAACAGCAAAGAAAGATGGTCAATAAGCAAGAAAGGAAACAACAAGTTGCCAGAGAGATCCGGCCTGACTGCTCAGCAGTCGGCCCGAATCTCGGGGACTACACCCTGCGGGTGTGCTGACACGCCCCCGCAAGAGAGAGAAGGTGGAGTGCTTACTCTGGCTCTCGGATAAGTCTAGAGTCCTCTGGGCTAGCTCCCGGACCCGGATGACCGCATGCGACGCCAGGAACTCCTGCGTGTAGTGCTGGAGGGTGGCCGCCTGAGCCTGGAGCCTAGCCCGGACGTCCTGCGCTGCCGCATTTAGAACAGCCGTTCCGCCCCCAGGCGTCCACTCCGGCTAGCCGATGCTGGTGGCCTCCACCTCCAGGGCCGACGAGCTCGCGGCCCGGCCTCCTGTGACCGTGGCGTCGAAGCCGCCTTTGCCACACACCGGCATGCCGGAGAGCGGTCAGCAATGGTCGCCCCCGCCGCTAGCTCGCCACCGGCTGGCGGGCACCGGCGGTGTGTCAGGATGACCGCCTCAGTCCTCGATGGTCGTCACCGACAGAGGCATCTCCGCCCCCAGGGCGATGTCGTCGACCCCCTCCCTCTCCATGACCGGCTGGTCATCGCTGGCTCCTCCAGGCGGCACCGAGACCTTAGGTACGGGTGGCACGACGTGGAGGGGGATGAAGAGTTGGGATGCCTAGCCGCGTGTAGCCTCTTCCACTTGCATGTTGGCCGCAGCGTCCGTTGGGCCTGGGTCGCGGCGTCGGCTTGTGCCTTCACGGCCTCGTCCGCCTCCTCCTGCGCTGCCTTGACCGCCACTGCCTCCTCCCGCTCCTCGCGCGCCTCCCTCGCATTTCTCTCCGTCGCCGCCTGGAGCTCGGCGTGCAGGTCCATACGGCGGGTGTTGGCAGGGCCCTCCGCCATCCCGACCATGGAGGCGGCGCCAGATCGCTCAAGGGACAGCGGGGCCCTGATCAAGCAAAGTAAAAAAGAGTTCAGAAGGACGCTAGCAAGGAAAGGTAAGAAAGGGTGCAAGATGAAACCAAATACTTATGAAGGCATCCTCGGGGGCTGCTTCACTGCCTTCCGAAAATGGTTCGCCTTTGTGACGGGCGGCCTCCTGCTTGGTCGCCGCCACCGAGCTCTTGGACATCTTTGGCCGGCTGCCGTACATCGACGGCGCGGCAGTCGGCTCGAATCTCGACGACTACACCCAGCGGGTGCGCTGACACGCCCCCGCAAGAGAGAGAAGGCGGAGTGCTCACTCTGGCTCTCGGATAAGTCAAGAATCCTCTGGGCTAGCTCCCAGACCCGGATGACCACATGCGACGCCAGGAACTCCTGCGTGTAGTCTTTGGAGGTGGCGCTGAGCACAGAGCCTAGCCCGGGCGTCTGCGCTGCAGCGTTGAGAACACCGTTACGCTCCAAAGGTGTCCACTTGGCGAGCGATCTTTGGTAGCCTCCACCTCCGGGCAGCGAGCTCGCGGCCTGGCCTCCTGCGACCGTGGTGCCGAAGCCGCCTTCGCCGCACGCCGGCGTGCCAAAGAGCGATCAGCAATGGTCGCCCCGCCGCCAGCTCGCCACCGGCTGGCGGCACCAGCGGTGTCGGTGACCGCCTCGGTCCTCGGCAGTCGGCACGGCGAGCATCTCCGCCCCGAGCGTGCGTCGCCCCTCCTCTCCATTACCGCTAGTCGCCGCCCGGCTCCTCCAGGCGGCACCGAGACCTCGGGTACGGGTGGCACGACGTGGAGGGGGATGAAGAGTTGGGGGGCCTGGCCGCGTGCAGCCTCTTCCACTTGCGCCTTGGCCGCAGCGTTCGCTTGGGCCTAGATCGCAGCGTCGGCTTGTGCCTTCGCAGCCTCGTCCGCCTCCTCCTACGCTGCCTTGACCGCCGCCGCCTCCTCCCGCTCCTCGCGCGCCTCTCGTCTGTTCCTCTCCATCGCCGCCTGGAGCTCGGCGTGCGGGTCCAGACGGCGGGTGTTGACGGAGCCCTCCGCCATCCCGACCACGGAGGCAGCGCCAGATCACTCAAGGGACAGCGGGGCCCTGATCAAGCAAAGTAAAAAAGAGTTCAGAAGGACACTAGCAAGGAAAGGGAAGAAAGGGCGTGAGCAGAAACCAAATACTTATGAAGGCATCGTCGGGGCCTGCTTCACTGCCTTCCGAAAACGGTTCGGCTTCGCGACGGGTGGCCTCCTGCATGGTCGCCACCACCGAGCTCTTTGACATCTTAGGCCGACTGTCGTACATCGACGGTGCGGCACGGCACTTTAATGCGCCGCTTGGGGCATTCGGCACAGCGGATGGGCTCGCGCCCGCCTGGTCGGAGCCCGGCTAGCGGCGCGGCGCGTTTTCCTCCTCCTCATCATCCGGCCAGTCGTCAAGGCCGGCTCCACCTCCGGAGCCGCCTGCTCCGCCACCACCGCTTGTTGCATCGTCTTCCTCCAGGGCGGCCTCCTCCAAGTCGGGGTCATCCACGTCACTCACCGATCGGTCGGCGAGATATTCATGGCCCTGCTCTAAGGCGTCGGCTGCCGACTGGGTGGTGGAGATCTGCCACATGGCCGACTGCTCAGGCGGCAAAGGAGAACCCGACGACTAAAAAGAAAAGAGAAAAAGTTAAGGACTCACCGCAGGCGGCAGGTGCGCGCGGGAGTACGGCTCCTTGCCGAACTGCCACTTCTCCTCTGGGAGCTTGCAGTTCGAGATGTAGTTCACCAGATAAACCACCTCCGCGCGCGGCATCTCCTTGGTGCACATCCGGCACGGGTCTTGGTGCCCGTTCATCTGGTTGATCAAGTGAGGCCAGCCCTGCAGGGGGAGCACCCGGTGCACCATGAAGGCGGTTAGCAGATCCGACCCCTTGAGGCCTTCTACCTCTATCAGCACCTTGAGCCATGTGATGGCAGTGGAGGAGGCGGCCGACAGATTCTTCGGGCGGAACACCCAGTTGGTGCGGGGTTCAGCCGGCGGGGCGGCTACATAAGCAGGCAGGCTGACAAAGTCGGCCACCGAGTGGATGTTCTTGACATAAAAGTAGGAATTATGCCACATCTGGACCGACTGGGTCACGCTGATGGTCGAGAAGCAGTTCTAGGCGCCAGACCGCCGCACCGCGACGAAGGCGCTGCACTGAGCCACCTTCCCCTTGGCGTAGGTGCCGAACTTGGTGTAGAGGAACTCCCCCCAGAGCTTGAGGGTGGGGAGGATGCCGAGGTAGCCTTCGCAGAGAGTTACGAAGGCCGACAGTAGCACCATCGTGTTTGGCGTGAGGTGGTGCGGCTGGAGTTTGTAGAATTGGAGGAAGTAGCGGAAGAAGCCGCTTGTCGGCAGGCCAAAGCCGCAAAAGCAGTGCGACTGGAAGATGACACGCTCGCCTTCCTCCGCCACCGGCTAGATCTCCCTCTTGGGCGGCATGCGTACCTCTACAAAACCCTCGCCGGGCAGCCGTCGTGTTTGGCAGAGGAAGGCGAGGTGATCCTCGTGGACGTTGAAGCCATCCCAAGCTCCAGAGCTCGACCGTTCGCACGCCATGAGCACTTGGAAGCTCGACGGAGGCGCGGTGCGGCGGTGAGTACGCGAGCCCGCAGCGGAGCAACAGTGCTGCATAGTGGCTGGAGACGGCGGCGACGAACTCCCGCGACAACAGAGAGAGGAAGAAGAACATGGCGAAGGAGGAGGAGGGCGCGTGTGCGTCTGCCGCCCCCTCCACCCCCTACTTATAGCCCTGGGCGGCAGAGCCGAGGGGGCGGGGCATGGTGATCGTGGAATTAACTACGCCCACAATCTCATGCCCCGCATTTACCGCGCCATAACAGCGTGCATTTACTGCGCCCAGAACGCCAACAGTCCACCTCGGCCACAGCAGATCTGTGCGCGTGCCGAGGCACGGTAGTAGCGGGCCCTAGCCTGCGGCGACGTCCCGTCGTGCATGTGGGCTGGCAGGCTACTCCAGCCGGCTAGCGTTGAGTGGCGCATGGATAGCGGGCGGCCGGCTCGGCAGCCGGCGAGCGTGCCACCTAACTCCCACCTTCGCACTTCGAAATCACCAGACAGCATGCCTGGTCGCAGCCTACTCCTTGTTGTCCACTCTTTAGAGTAGGAAGCTGCTGAGGCCTATCGCCTTTTCAACCGCGATGCCCCACCAGCTTCGAGGACTACTGTCGGAGTAAATGAACATGGGTAGCCCTATCTGCTCCCCATGATGTTTCAAGACATCAGGGCCGGCTGCGCCCCTCAAGCATCAAAGACAAAGGCCCTCCTTCTTATGGCCGGCTGGTCTGAGCGGCCGGCTTCAGGAAGGCGGCAAGGCCAAAAGAGCAGCCTCGGAATGGGTCGACTCCTAGCAGGTGGCCCACCCTTGCACCCTCAAAGTTTGCACCCACATAACAGCGATGAGACGGGGCGTGGCTACAGTACAACCTGCCACCCCTGATTCCCGGAACGGGTATGGCCATAGTGCAGCGTACTGGATGGCCAACCCATAGCCCGGCGTGGCACTGTTGCCATGTTGCCCATGACATCATCCATGGCAGAGCGGCCATGCTCCCACGACGGGCTGTCAGTACGGCCCGCAGGCGGCAAGCCCTACCTGTCTGTGAGATACCAGAAGGCGGCATGACCAGACCAGTCGGCAAAGGGGGAGGCCGGCTCCCAACAGCGGGCCCTCCCCTTCCCTTGAAGTTTGTGCACCATTAACCAGATAAGACGTGGTGTGGCTACAGTGAATACCCACCAGGCGGCGGTACTATAGGCACGCCCTCCCTGACCAAGCCCTCATCATCAGAGGCAGGGCTACAGTGATAGGCAGCCGACAGGACCCACAAATCAGCGAGCCCTACATCGGCCGAGCCGGCGGCAGGCGGGACCCAGCGGCGGGCCCGGCGGCGGCGGAGCTTGGCGACCCTAGACAGCGGCAGCGAGGCCTACGCCCGACCGAATTACCATTGTACTCCCGGGGGGTAGGCCTATATAAACCCCCCAGGGCACCCATGCAAAGGGTTCAACTTTTAGAGATTACACACACATATAGAGAGAGGAGTAGAGCTAGCCTTGCCTTTCTTCCTCATGTAGTCAAAGAGCTCAAGGAGCAACCTTGTAGCCACTTGTTGATCTAGTGACCATGCGGAGACCCCACAGAGCAGGACTAGGGGTTTTATCTCCTAGGAGAGGCCTGAACCTGGGTAAGATGCGTCGGCGTGCATGTTTGCACCTTATCCCATTTCCAGGCACCGACGACATCTCAATAGCTCCCATGATGATTAGCCATCCTTTGGCATATGTCGCACCAACCACCCGACATCTGGCCAACTTTATTGGCCAGGTCCTGATACAAATCATACGTATAGCCTGCAGCTGTTGTCTCCTTGCCTCTTCGGTAAGGGGGCGCAGGTCGGTGTTCGGCTTGATGTGTCGTTTTGTCCCATCCATGTGGTGGTCGGTCTGGTTGATCTGCATAATTGTATTTCGACGGTATTGGCTCTAGGGCTTCATCGTTGAACTATGGTAGCAGCTTATGCTTGGGGTACCTCTTTACTGGTCGCTCGGGGCCATACTCTTCGGCGGCTAGGACCTTGGTCAACCTTTCGTTGAGCGTATCCTGTTCAGCTTTGAGCCGATGATGTTTCTTTTTCAGGCTCCGCGCTGTGGCGATGACCTATCGCTTGAAGCATTCTTGTTCGAGGGGTTCCTCTGGGATGATAAAATCTTCGTCCCCGAGGCTAACATCCTCTTCGGAGACTGGCATATAATTGTTGTCTTTCGAATCTTCATGATCAGCGTGTTCGAGGCTATACTGGCCCTCCTCCCTCGCATCTTGTTCGGATGTGGGCTCGACGGGGTGTTCGGGATCTTCGACATTATCCAGAGTCTCAGTATCTCCGGTGCCAGTATTATTATCCTTCGCCCGACGCGATCGTGAGCGGCGCCACTGGCGCCGATGCTTTGGTGGTTCATCGACGGCTTGTCCTTGTCTGGATCTTGAATGCCATCATTGTCCTTCTTCCTAGGAGTGTCCACCATGTGAAGTGGACGTCCAATGCCTTGAGATGGGTGGGACTTGGCCAGATTCGGCGTCGGCATCGTCGTCCATACTGTCGATGTCTTCTGTCACATCACTAGTTCTGGTATGCTCTAGGCTAGCCCTTCATGTGTGCATCATGTTTAAAATTCTCTGAAACTTTGAAATGGGGGCTGATAAACCCTAGCAGCAAATGAAACTCAACTAGGGTCCAAATAAAACTCATTTCACTGAACCCAAAATGCTCCTCTAAAATGTTCATCATCTTTGGATTGGTCTTGAACCTCTGCCAAAAATATTGCACATTTTCTAGGTCGATTAGGTCACTGAATTAAATCATCTGATATTTGCATTTGAGCATTTAAATCCTATAAAATATTTTAAATGCCCAAATAATCACAAACTGAAATGTTTCTTTGTTGGAAATATTCCAAGCAGTGGCCACAGATCGATTGCATGATTTTTGGAAATGCTCTGGCATTTTAATAAATCCAAACACAATTACGAGAAAATAGGAAATAGTAATAAAAAAAGAAAGGTTTACAGACTTACTGCAGCCCACCTAGTGCCCCATCTAGCCCGGCCACCATGCCAACTGCCCAGCCCACCACCGCCTCCTCCATTGTCGCCTTCCTCCTCTGCCGGGGAGGGCGGCGTGCTCACCTTGGCGTCCACGCGAGCCACCTCCTACTGTGTGCTGCTTGGCTGGAGACAGCCCAGCGCCACGACACCCCCCATCTTTCCCCCCTCTCTGGTTCCTCCCTCTCCCCCAGGCGCTTTCGCACCCAGCCACCCAGCGAGCCCGTCGCCGCCCTTCACCGCCATCGCAGCCACCGCGCCGCGCCTCGCCTCATGATCCGGCTCGCTAGCTCCGCCCGACGCCGTGGAGCCACCACGACAAAACACGCGACCGTAGGAGGCCCGCAGCGCCATCACCACCGTCATCTTCAACCTCGGTGCTGCCGATCTCCCTCGCCGATTAAATGCGTCCTCAACCGCCCCGGCTACCCCAAGCATCACCGTGATCTCGTGAGCATCGTCGTCTTTCCCTCTCTTTTACGCTGCGAGCAGCGTCGCCTAGCCGTGTTTTACCACGAAGTCAGCTTACGCCGCCCGGCCATGTCCTGCCGTCGCTGCGGCCAGCTCGGGCTCAAAGCGGCGCGTTCCGTCTTCGATCTGCTCGAGGAGCACCTAGAAGCCACCCGTTGCTCCTGCCGTGCACCATAGCGAAGTTTGCATCATCGCCCAAACTCCGGCCACCGCCGCGAGCTTGCCTCCGGCGAGATCGGGCCACCTCAGCCCCTGTCATTTGCACAGATGGATGCGGGCGAGTCCCAGCTCCGCGTAGATGCCCTCCGCCGGCCATTTGGTCACCGGAAGAGGAATCCCGAGCCCCTCCGCCGTCTCCGGCCTTGCCGGCAATGAGCCTCGGGTCAACTCCGGCGAGTTTGACCTGGGTTGACCCAATTTGACTTCCCCAGAGCCACTGACATGCGGGCCCCGCCCGGCTAATTAATCTAGTTTAGGTTTAAATTTAATTAGTTTAACCTAGATTAGTGCTAATTAAACTAGGTTAGTTTAGTTGAACAGCGACACGCGGGACCCACCGGTCGGTTTGACTGGACCGCGCCGTTGACCTGCTGACATCACTATGAGGTCATCTTGGCGCAATAATTCCTTTACGGAATTTAAATAAATCTGAAATGATTTATTATTTTGAAAAATGCTTAAAACTTCTAAAATTCATAGTAATTCAACTGTAACTCCAAATCAAACAAATTATATATGAAAAATGATCAGAAAAATACAACCTATCCATCTGTACCATTTTCATGCATGTTAGAACAACTTATGACTACTGTTTAGGACAAATCATATGAATGGCATTTAAATAATCACATGTGGAGTTTGAATTTGATCCTAGGGTTCAAACCAACTCCATTTAACTTGCTGCTAGTTGCATTAGCTCAAATCACAGCATATTGCCATGTAATAATCATGCATCATATTGTGCATTTCATTGATTTTGTTCTTCCTTGTTTGCCGATGTTTGTCCCTCTCGATGAGCGGCGTCTGACGGCGTGATCGATGACAGCGATGAAGAGCTATATTATCTTGGAAGTGCCGGGCAAGCAAAAACCCCTTGTTCATTCGATACAATCCCACTCTCTCGCTCCTGCTCTCTTTTTACTGCATTAGGACAACAACGTTTCAATTGTTACATGCTACGGTAGTTGAACCCCTTTATCCTCTGCATGACTGTCATTGCCACGATAAATAGATGAAACCCACTAGCATGAGTAGGAATTGTTTGAGCCCTGATGTGCCTACTCATTCATGCTTGTTTGTCATTGCCTGCTATTGCTTAGAGTTGTGTCAGGTCTGATTCATCATGGATGAATTGGAAAGTGGTGAACATGTCCTACTGTGTGTGAGCTAAGTGTGTGAACACGATTTGGTAAAGGTAGCGGTGAGAGGCCATGTAGGAGTACATGGTGGGTTGTCTCATTGCAGCCGTCCTCGGGAACTGAGTTACGTGTTTGTGATCCATGAGCAGTTACTACCACACATTGGGTTCCGTAACTTCGACCCTCTCGGCTTCTTAATCACCCTTGTTCTCTGTCCGGGAGTTGCAACTAGTTTACGGTGTTTGTAGGTAGTGTTAGTAGTCTACCAAGTGGCACCCGTATAGGTGGGCTTGGGACAGACTAAACCTGATGGCCGGTGTACCAAGTGGCACCGGATGGTGGACTTGGGAACCCTGCACACATCGTTTGGGGCCGTGGCGACATCTGGCGGATCTCCTTGCGGATGGAACCCGAATAGGCGATAAACACGGGCGAGAGACTTGAGTGTTTAGGTAGGCGTGGCCGACTCCTCGCCCGGCTTCCGCTTGAAGGTTGCGGGTACATGGCGTGTCTGGGCGATAAGTGGCGAGGCGTGTGTGAAGAAGTACACCCTGCGGGGTTATCATTATCTATTGAATAGCGGATTCCTCGGATATGGAAACTTGGACCCTTATGCAGGTTCATAGACAAGTGAAAGTGGATACTCTAAAATCGCCAAGATAAGCGTGAGTGCTATGGATGGCGTTCTCGTAGGGAGACGGGAGCGGATCCATAGTGGTGTATTGATATGGTGAATATGTGAACTCGCGTGCGCCACCTCAAGAGTTACTTGCAGTCGTAGTTCAGGTTAGCCACTGAGTCAAAGTTGGCTTGCTGCAGTTAAACCCCACCATCCCCTTTGTTGATAATGATGCATATGTAGATAGTTCTGATGTAAGTCTTGCTGAGTACATTTGTACTCACGTTTACCTATTTTATGTTTTTGCAGAGAGACTTCCGTCTCACTAGTAGTTCTGCGTGGACTTCGACGTTTAGCTTGATACCTCAGCTACGATCTCGTGCCCTCGGCAGGATCTGGTAGATAGTCAGGCTTTTCAGCCTTTTTCATTTATAGTTGTCTGTACTCAGACAAGTTAAGCTTCCGCTTGTGTTTTGACTTGTATGCTCTGATTGTTGGGTCATGAGACCCATGTTTGTAATATCTCGCTCCTCGGAGCCTATTGAATAAATACTTGAGTTGTAGAGTCATGTTGTGATGCCATGTTGTATTTGCACATATCGAGCATATTGTGTGTATGATATTGAAATGCTTGGTATGTGTGGGATCGACTATCTAGTTGTTTATCCTTAGTAGCCTCTCTTCTTGGGAAATGTCTCCTAGTGCTTCCTTTGAGCCATGGTAGCTTGCTACTGCTCCGAAGCACTTAGGCTGGCCGGCATGTGTCCTTCTTCGTTCTGTGTATGTTCCCTTGGGAAATGTCACGCGATGAATACGGAGTCTGTTAGCCGCTTCTGCCCAGTTCACGAGTCTGTTAGCCCAACGCTACAGCTGGATTCACTTTCGATGACCAAACCGTTCGATCTTTGGGTCATGGATGCTGTCCACAGTAGGTTTGTGCCACTTTGGGTTTACGACTAGCCATGTCAGCCCGAGCTCCTTATCGTATGGATGCTAGCGACACTATCATATACGTGTGCCAAAAGGCGCAAACGGTCTTGGGCAAAGGTAAGGTGACACCCGTGGGAATACCGTGCGTGAGGCCGCAAAGTGATATGAGGTGTTACATGCTAGATCGATGTGGCATTGAGTCGGGGTCCTGACAGCTTTGGTATTAGAGCTTGACTGCCTATAGGATTACCAAGCCAAACTGGTCGAAGTTGAGTATAGAAATTCTTTAGTTATATAAGGGAATTGATTGTGGGATGGAACGTAAGGCTCTTTTTACTCCTTATACCTCATGGCCTTCTGATCTGAGTCATCCTCTTCTCTTTCTACGGGGTTAAGGAACTAGGCCTTCTCATCTATCTATTAGGATGACGTGTTACTAATCCGTAGACTTATATAATTGTTGGGCTTAAGCCTCGGTTCAGTTCCTACTACCTCCGTATGTTAACTGTTGATCTCGAAACCTTGATATTGTGCTTCCGAGTGGCTATGCCACCATTTTTGTAGCATGTCTCCAATATTTTCGAGCATTTACAGCCGTTATGCTGTCCGAGTCATCCCAGGTTTCTAAATAGTCTGAAGCATTTGCAAAATCCCTTCCTCCCATTCCGATGTCCTTTGGGCCAGATTAACCACACTAATCGGTGAGTTGAGGTACTCTATTGCCTTAACATATATGTCGGAGTTATTTTTATGACCCTAGGTGTCTAGAGTATCACCTAGTAATTTAGCCATGTTTTGTGTTCCCAGTGTGATGATTCTGGCCATTATTCTCGAAAGCATCCCGTGATGTTATTTAGCTAGTAGGTATTCTAGTCACGGGTTTTGAACCGAGATTCCTCCACCTACTCCATGTTGATAGTGTTTGCTAGTCCCTTGGGATATTAGTAACCTTGTGATAGCCTCGAGGTTCGTGGTATATCGTTCTTCCAAATACCATGAACTACTTATGGCAGCAGTTCCTCGTTGAACCAAAAGATCTCAACGAGTGCTCTTGATGAGTTCTTCTCTCTATATTGTGACTCTGCCAGTTCAACCTTTACGCATGGGTTATCTGGAAGAAATATGTTGAACTCGTTCGACATGCTAGTCCATGCATCCACAACTCAGAAAATCATATGTTCTCTTGGGTTGTCCCTCTTTAACTGTATTCCGACCCTCGTCTATCAATTGATAGTCAAGAGTATGTGTGCATTCGTTCATCGATGCCATTACTCTTGTGGTCCGTCAAGCCATTCTATTCTGGAATGACTAGGAGAAACAAACTCCAGTACCTCATCCATATCTAGGGTTGGGTCAAAGAAGTTGTATTCCATAGATCAAATGCCAATCCAGCTTCTGGTCTGTTCTACCCTAGAGTATTACCATATTATATCAAGAATATCATGAGAATTGCACCATCTCTTGTGAATTCTTGATGTAGTGATACTTCTCGCCATCATTATTCATTCCTCGGTTCCGTGATGTTGCAGCCGGAGTGCCGACAAGTGAATCGTGATGTGTGAACTCAATACTCCTAGCAACTCTGTTGCTTGGTAGTTAAAGGACAATAATTTCATTCTTAGCATGTTGGTTATTGAATCATCATTCTAAGATTGATCGTGCTACCTAGTCCCTTTTCCTGGTGCACTTCTCGGTCAATGAGTTAGGGCTATGTCAATCTCTTGCTTATTTCACCATATCATCTTGCCCTGAAAAGCAAGATTGTTCTCGAGCTTAGTGACATATCGGTGGTTCGTGATTTTCCGTATATCTTCTCGGAAGTATTACCAGGTTGTCACCTGACCGCTATGCTGAGCTCGTGATCAAGTTGGTTTCTTGTAAACCAACCTTCTCCAAGAATCTGTGCAGGATACCCCTGAGCTAGTTTGTTAAGCTAAACAACAACTTGGAGAGTTGGAAGATAAAAGTTTGTCCGACTTAGTTCATTTTAGGGATATCTTGCATGCGTGTTGAAGACAGATGATATCTTCATCGATTGATCCCCGTGACCAGTTGTTGAACCTATTGTCTTGCCAAAACTTTGATTTGAGTGTGGGTTATCCTCAAATCAAATCAGAACCAACGATGTTCGTAATGTTGTCTTACTCGTTGTTAATTCCTCGAGCATTCACCATTACATCTTTTGGGTCTGACCAATACTATCGCCGTGTTCACTTAACTATGGAATTCCTTTTATATGGAAACCTGGATGAATTGTTGTTGAGCCCATCGACAACATCCTTATCTCCTCCATGATTTTGTTGAACATCCAGCTAGTATTGGAAACTTTTAAAAGCATTATCTTCATGACCCGCTCATTGAGCATATGTTCGAATGAAAGAAGTGATCTTCTCTAATTCATGTGCATTTGGTGCAAGTTGCCGCCATGAGTTCGAGAAAGATTGTTTTGTTTCCTCTGGAATCATCCCAAGTCAGTCATGCACGTGCGAAGTATTCTATGGTCTGATAGACTGATCATCTTCATTCCATACGTATCCCTAGCACACCAAGCCACTGATTGATTTGTTCAAGGATAAGAAGTTCATCGATAAGTGCACAAGGACTTTGATATCCTCGATGATGGTTCCCAACCAGAACTCGGTAGTGTTTTATTATAAGACTACCATTTGGTCATGCTTATGCAGGACGGTGTGTTCACATGTTTGTAGCAAAACCAGCTCATGTTTTGGAGCTTACAACCATAGTCCATTTCGAGAATCTCGCATAGCGTCATCTCGTCGATTTGTGTTGCAAACTTTAATTTTTCATTCTAGACTTGATGAGTCTGGAATATTCTGACACCAACCAGATCTGAATCTCAGGCAGACTTGATGGTTGGAACGTTTCCCAAGAACTACAATATTGGTCTCTCTGTAACCGGTAAAGTGGATGTAAGTGGCCAACACACCCAGGAAGACCCATTATTGTAGTATCTTGATTGAGAAAGTTAGCCACCTCCCCATAAGGATCTCGTAGAATTTATTCTAGTAGTTGTTCCTTATGTATTCTTGAGCTTCGAAGTCCGACACATTACTTGATGTTCTAGATACCAAACCGTTTCAACAAATGGATTAGCTAGCACATCAAGGAGAACATTAAAGCGGAGTGCTAAATGTCTCTCGATCGATCATCCAGATTTTGCTCCCTTGGCCCCGCCAAGGTGAAATCTGAGAAGGTTATCTTCCTTTCCATCTGCATCGTCCATCGCTGTTCATCATGGTAGTACATTGTGTTGCCAGGATCCTTGACACGGATGTTGGTAAAACCTTGATGAATATGGAAATGCTCAAGTTCTTGAGAGCACACTCAGTCACTAGGTTACATCCTCGGTATCAATTGGAATGTGCCTTCCATTTGCCGAATTGCCCTATAACCATAGTTTCCTTTCCAAACTAAGTATGCCATTTCTTTGAATTCCTTCAAACAATCATTTATGAATTGCCATTAGCCTGGTATGAAGAGCTTCAATAATCCTTTTCGATAGAGTTTCTTTCTGTCGCCGTCGTGTTAGATGAAGATCTCGAAAGCAAAGATGTCAAGACAATTTGGAGCAATGAATCAATATCAACGATGAGGGCAGTTAGATCATGAAGATCATGTTAGCTTGTGTCCCTCTGTCTTCTTACCTCATGTCTTGAATCTCGGGACGAGATTCTTGTTTAGTAGGGGTGAGCTGTCACATCGCTAGTTCTGGTATGCTCTAGGCTAGCCCTTCATGTGTGCATCATGTTTAAAATTCTCGAAACTTTGAAATGGGGCTGATAAACCCTAGCGACAAATGAAACTCAACTAGGGTCCAAATAAAAATCATTTCACTTGAACCCAAAATGCTCCTCTAAAATGTTCATCATCTTTGGATTGGTCTTGAACCTCTGCCAAAAATATTGCACATTTTCTAGGTCAATTAAGTCCTTTGAATTAAATCATCTGATATTTGCATTTGAGCATTTAAATCCTATAAAATATTTTAAATGCCCAAATAATCACAAACTGAAATGTTTACTGTTGGAAATATTCCAAACAGTGGCCACAGTCAGTTGCATGATTTTTGGAAATGCTCTGGCATTTTTAATAAATCCAAACACAATTACAGAAAATAGGAAATAGTAATAAAAAAGAGAGAGAAAGGTTTACCTGGACTTACCTGCAGCCCCACCTAGTGCCCCATCTAGCCCAGCACCGCAGCCAACTGGCCCAGCCCACCACCGCCTCCTCCATTGTCGCCTTCCTCCTCTGCCAGGAGGACGAGCGCGTGCTCACCGCGCGCGTCCACGCGCGAGGCCACCTCCTGCCTGTGTGCTCGCCGCTGGAGACAGCCCCGAGCGCCACGACACCCCCTGCATCTTTCCCCCCCTCTCTGGTTCCTCCCTCTCCCCCCAGCGCTCGCACCCGCAGCCACCCGAGCGAGCCCGTCGCCGCCCTTCACCGCCATCGCAGCCACCGCGCACGCCTCGCCTCGCAGTCCGGCTCGCTAGCTCCGCCCCGACGCCGTGGAGCCACACGGCAAAACACGCGACCGCAGGAGGCCCGCAACGCCGTCACCACCGTCATCTTCAACCTCAGGCGCTGCCGATCTCCCTCGCCGATTCGTCGTCCTCAACACGCCCCCGGCTACCCGAGCATCACTTCGTGATCTACGTGAGCATCGTCGTCTTTCCCCTCTCTTTTCGCTGCCGAACGCGTCGCCTAGCCGTGTTTTACCACGATGTCGAAAGCTTCTGCCCGCCGGCCATGTCACTTTGCGTCGCTGCGGCCGCTTCCAGCTCGGCCGAGCGCGTTTCGTGCTCGATCTAGCTCGGGAGCACCTAGAAGCCACCCGTTGCTCCTGCCGTGCACCATAGCGAAGTTTGCATCATCGCCCAAACTCCGGCCACCGCCGCGAGCTTGCCTCCGGCGAGATCGGGCCACCTCAGCCCCTGTCATTTGCACAGATGGATGCGGGCGAGTCCCAGCTCCGCGTAGATGCCCTCCGCCGGCCATTTGGTCACCGGAAGAGAATCGAGCCCTCCACGTCTCGGCCTTGCGGCGATGAGCCTCGGGTCAACTCCAGCGAGTTTGACCGGGTTGACCCAATTTGACTTCCCCAGAGCCACTGACATGCGGGCCCGGCCCGGCTAATTAATCTAGTTTAGGTTTAAATTTAATTAGTTTAACCTAGATTAGTGCTAATTAAACTAGGTTAGTTTAGTTAGACACTGACACGCGGGACCCACTGTCGGTTTGACTGGACCGCGCTGTTGACCTCTTGACATCACTATGAGGTCATCTTGACGCAATAATTCCTTTACGGAATTCAAATAAATCTGAAGTGATTTATTATTTTCAGAAAATGCTTAAAACTTCTAAAATTCATAGTAATTCAACCGTAACTCCAAATCAAACAAATTATATATGAAAAATGATCAGAAAAATACAAACTATCCATATGTACCATTTTCATGCATGTTAGAACAACTTATGACTACTGTTTAGGACAAATCATATGAATGGCATTTAAATAATCACATGTGGAGTTTGAATTTGATCCTAGGGTTCAAACCAACTCCATTTAACTTGCTACTAGTTGCATTAGCTCAAATCACAGCATATTGCCATGTCAAGATCATGCATCATATTGTGCATTGCATTGATTTTGTTCTTCCTTGTTTGCCAGTGTTTGTCCCTCTCGATGAGCGGCGTCGACGGCGTGATCGATGACAACGATGAAGAGCTATATTATCTTGGAAGTGCCGAGCAAGCAAAACCCCTTGTTCATTCGATACAATCCCACTCTCTCGCTCCTGCTCTCTTTTACTGCATTAGGACAACAACGTTTCAACTGTTACATGCTGCGGTAGTTGAACCCCTTTATCCTCTGCATGACCTGTCATTGCCACAGTAAATAGATGAAACCCACTAGCATGAGTAGGAATTGTTTGAGCCCTGATGTGCCTACTCATTCATGCTTGTTTGTCATTGCCTGCTATTGCTTAGAGTTGTGTCAGGTCTGATTCATCATGGATGAATTGGAAAGTGGTGAACATGTCCTACTGTGTGTGAGCTAAGTGTGTGAACACGATTTGGTAAAGGTAGCGGTGAGAGGCCATGTAGCGAGACATGGTGGGTTGTCTCATTGCAGCCGTCCTCGGGAACTGAGTTACGTGTTTGTGATCCATGAGCAGTTACTACCACACATTGGGTTTGATAACTCGACCCCTCTCGGCTTCTTAATCACCCTTGTTCTCTGTCCGGGAGTTGCAACTAGTTTCGGTGTTTGTAGGTAGTGTTAGTAGTCTACCAAGTGGCACCCGATGCAGGTGGGCTTGGGACGGACTAGGAACGATGGCCGGTGTACCAAGTGGCACCGGATGGTTGACTTAGGAACCTGCACACATCGTTTGGGGCCGTGGCGACACCCGGCGGATCTCCTTGCGGATGGAACCGAAGAGGCGATAAACACGGACGAGAGACTTGAGTGTTTAGGTAGGCGTGGCCGACTCCTCGCCCGCTTCGCTTGAAGGTTGCCGAGGTACATGGCGTGTCTGAGGCGATAAGTGGCGAGTGCATGTGTGAAGAAGTACACCTGTGGGGTTATCATTATCTATTGAATAGCCGGATTCCTCGGATATGGAAACTTGGACCCTTATGCAGTTCATAGACAAGTGAAAGTGGATACTCTAAAATGCGCAAGATAAGGGTGAGTGCTATGGATGGTGTTCTCGTAGGGAGACGGGAGCGGATCCATAGTGGTGTATTGATATGGTGAATATGTGGACTCGCGTGCGCCACCTCAAGAGTTACTTGCAGTCGTAGTTTAGGTTAGCCACTGAGTCAAAGCTGGCTTGCTGCAGTTAAACCCCACCATCCCCTTTGTTGATAATGATGCATATGTAGATTGTTCTGATGTAAGTCTTGTTGGGTACATTTGTACTCACGTTTGCCTATTTTATGTTTTTGCAGAGAGACTTCCGTCTCACTAGTAGTTCCGCGTGGACTTCGACGTTTAGCTTGATACCTCAGCTACGATCTCGTGCCCTCGGCAGGATCTGGTAGATAGTCAGGCTTTTCAGCCTTTTTCATTTATAGTTGTCTGTACTCGGACAAGTTAAGCTTCGCTTGTGTTTTGACTTGTATGCTCGATTGTTGGGTCATGAGACCCATGTTTGTAATATCTCGCTCCTCGGGCCTATTGAATAAATACTTGAGTTGTAGAGTCATGTTGTGATGCCATGTTGTATTTGCACATATCGGGCATATTGTGTGTATGATATTGAAATGCTTGGTATGTGTGGGATCGACTATCTAGTTGTTTATCCTTAGTAGCCTCTCTTACGGAAATGTCTCCTAGTGCTTCCTTTGAGCCATGGTAGCTTGCTCTTGCTCCGAGCACTTAGGCTGGCCGGCATGTGTCCTTCTTCGTTCGTATCTGTCCCTTCGGGAAATGTCACACGATGAATACCGAGTCTGTTAGCCCGCTTCTGCCCAGTTCACGAGTCCTGTTAGCCCAGCCTTCTGCACTGATTCACTTTCGCGATGACCGACACGTTCGATCTTTGGGTCATGGATGCTGTCCACAGGTTTGTGCCACTTTGGATTTACGACTAGCCATGTCAGCCCGGGCTCCTTATCATATGGATGCTAGCGACACTATCATATACGTGTGCCAAAAGGCGCAAACGGTCCCGGGCAAAGGTAAGGCGACACCCGTGGGAATACCGTGCGTGAGGCCGCAAAGTGATATGAGGTGTTACATGCTAGATCGATGTGGCATTGAGTCGGGGTCCTGACATCTTCGGACATGTAGTCTAGCATGTTGGTTAGATCCTCGACAGTGGCTATTAAGTGGGTGGTGGGCGGGTCATAAAATCCCCGCTCTCAGTCGCCAGCCCATCCTGGGTACAGTTCGGAGGCAAGGCTTCCGTAATGGCGAGAGATTGCATTAAGCCCAGTGCTTCATCTAAGGGTGAAAGCTGGGCATGAGTCTGTGGATCAGTAGGGCTGAGTTCGGTGATAGACACTTGATCGGGCCCGATCGACCCAAACTTCAATATTTCGGAGTTTTCGTCTAGAGGTGAGTCCAAGATCGCGTCTGGGTCTCCGGTCAGAAGTTCCATGATGAAA
The DNA here is from genome assembly GCA_021437245.1 of Aegilops speltoides. NCBI lineage: Eukaryota > Viridiplantae > Streptophyta > Magnoliopsida > Poales > Poaceae > Aegilops > Aegilops speltoides. The sequence goes on along the minus strand of CM038146.1, from coordinate 203,185,470 downwards.
GAGAGTCCAGCGGGGCTGATCCCCCCATCTTCGGATGATACAGCCTGCTCCGTATCTAAGGCCGAGGCGGGCGTGAGTGTTGACCCCTGAACGAGATCTGAGAGTGAATCCGAAGAGCTTCCTTTATGGGGGCAAGGGGCGGCAACCGAGGCTATGAACCCCTCAAAGATCAGATCTCCTCGGATGTCGGTGATGTAGTTCAGGTTTCCAAACCTGATCTGGTGGCCGGGGGTGTAACTGTCGACCTGCTCAAGGTGGTCGGTCGAGTTGGCACGAAGTACGAAGCCGCCGAACACAAAGACCTGTCCGGGAAGAAAGGTTTCATTGGACGCAGAGTCATCATCGATGAAGAGGCAAGCCATCAATCCTTCCGTCGATGATACATTGAGGCTCTCAATGAAAGCACCAATGTCGGTGTCAAAACCGGCAGATCTCGGGTAGGGGGGCCCAAACTGTATGTTTGAGGACCGATGGTAACAATAATCAAAGGGACACAATGTTTACCCAGGTTTGGGCCCTCTTAACAGAGGTAAAACCCTACTCCTGCTTGATTATATTCGATGGGTATAGGGGTTACAAGAGTTGATCTACCTCGAGATCATAATGGCTAAACCCTAGCCTGGCTAGCCTATCAATGTTATGATCCAGTCTTTGGTCTAAACCCTCCAGTTTATATAGATACTGGAGGGGCTTGGGGTTGTACAAAGTCGGTTTAACAGAAAGGAAACAGTATATCCGGACACCTAAACTTGCTGTTCACGCATACGGGAGTCCTAACTGGACACGATAGGTGGTCATCTTCCTTGTATCTTGACGACCCATTAGTCCGGCCCATATCGAATAGACCAGACGCTCGAGGACCCCTTAGTCCAGGACTCCCTCACCTCCAGACTTTTGTATATGGTTTAATGCTATTGCACAGCTAGTATACCAATGCTGAAACTTGTTACCTTTACATTTTGTATTGTTAATGCTTATTGAAATCTTCTAGTGCTAGCTTCTGGAAATCTGTTAAGTAAAACCATTGTACTATACCCCGTAATAAAAAACTACTCTATTGTTGCACTAGCCACTGGATTAGTGTATATTTGTACTATTCGAATGGTGTTGCATTAGTGTATGGACATATATAAAGTGTGGTATGCTTTCCCAGATATGTGCTGAAGAAAACTACTACCTATTTTTTTCTAAATAATAGATGTTTGGGTACTTTAAATTGAACTGCGAAAACGTCTTATATTAAGGAACAGAGGGTGTAGAGTTCAGTCAAATTATCCTGGTAAAGCTAGTCACACATTTATTAAAATTAATGTCCATTATGTTATCGGAGGAGGTATGTATGTTTGTCCCTAATGCCTGTCGATTACATACCTGACATCATGATGTAATGTTAAGTCATTTCTTTTTGTATAGTGTCACTAAATTGTCAAAGCAGTGATGGCATTTTATTTTAGTTGAACTGCACAAAATATGCTTAAAAGAAGAGAAAATGTCAGCAATGGTTCAATTTTTAAGAAAATACTATGCATGCCTTCCTGACATCAGTCGATGTTGCCTTATTTATTCCTTCAAACAGGTGGTTAGAAACAGTCTTGCTACCTTTTCCCATTAAGAAATTGGAATGCTTATATTTGTGAGTCTATGCTTCAACTAGTGCCACTTTTATAATAATCACACTTTCAATAACTATGCAGACAGGGATGCTCGATTTTAGTGGAACTGTACAAAAAGTCCAAATGGATCAACATTAGGAGCATGTTTTCTTCCAAACCTTTATATCCAATTGGTGGCACTATGAGTTGTTCAATTTGAAGGTACATGGTTTGCTACTATCTTGCTACTCTTTTTGTACTGTCATTCGACAGTAATATTAGTGGTTTGCATGTGAATTTATTGGCAGGGTGGACCTACATTGGAAGGTGCAGGACATGATTCAATGATTGGATGCTCAGTTTTGGTTTTATCGATTTCACCACTTCCATCACTGCGAACATGGATATCCTTGGTCTGATGAAGAATAGGTGCTATATTTCTGCTCTATACCAGCAAATCAATTTAGTACAAAATTGTCTAGGGCAAAACATGACAATATCAAATTGTCCAGTGCAAAACATGACATATGCTAAGCAGAAGAGACGTGTTTAAACCGAAAATACAAGGTGGGTATATGTTTACTAGCTGCTTGATATTTGCGCGGTCAGATGTCTGCCCATTGCTATTTGGCAAACAAACAAAGTGACCGCAATTTTTGTGGAATTGCACAAGAGAATATTATAGTCACTGCATGTAGTGCCATTTGAAAATAGACACAGAAAGATTGAATAGTCATTACATGGACTGCACAAAAGTAGTATTGTACTATTTATTGGCCAACACTAGGTGCTTCATTTCTTTGGTCTGATTATACAATGGGCATCATTTTGCCTAAGTTAAAGTTTGTATTCCAAAAATAGTCTCACCGTGTGATCGAGAGAAGACCAGATCATATTGCAATGGATGTTCCTCCATCATGTGTGGTTCATTCTCATGGTTCTAGCTGTTGGTGAAACCACTTATGTTTGCAAGAGGAATTGTAGACTTCACAAACAAATATGTCTTTCACTCTGTATAGAATGTTGGCCCAGAGAAACATCCATGTTAGTAGGAAGAACATATGTTTTTTCTAGATCTTTGCTTTTGGGGCTACATATTTGTATATGATCTGTGAATCATTGAGATGCATTAACATATTACTAGTTGGTTATGAAATTGGTCTACTAATGTGAACATATTACAATGCCAGGCATGTGAGTCTCGTGTGAACATTTTGAACGGATCGGCTCTTACTACTGTGAACAACATGATCCTGATTTATGTGTTCTTAGTGTTCACAAGTTACTAGCAGTTCCTTATATTTGTTCGCTCAGTGTTTAGAAGTTACTTATCAATCACTAGCTAGCCTACTAATACGCTCCTGGCAGTTTTAGTTGCGATGCAAGATCCAAAGGTGGCAATTTTTTAAATAAAAATGCCTACCTCTGAACAAACTGATAAGCTGTTCTGAAGAAAATGCCATGCGAATCTGAAGAAACTGCCAGCAAAAATGTTCGCAAATGTCTTATATCCCAGTGAACGTTAATTAGCTAATGCAATCCTACACATAAACTATCCGACCTACTCGATCCTACACGTACACTATCTGACCTACTCGATCCTACACGAATAAATAGCAGATCACGCCGTACTACCTCCTTTCCGGTTTGCAGGGCTCAATTCAAAAATCTGACCAACCAAGGTAGATGATGAGTGGTGGAATAATTTTTGACAATGAGGGAGTACTTCATCTGGATGATTCGAGTGCACTCGTTTGACCATCATGCCGATGTCCGACCCAGCATGGACGGGATGCACCACTGACGGGATGGGATGACACATAAGTGTTTCCAGTTTTTCATGGTAAGCTGGTGCGCAAATTCATGCCTACTTATTCCTTGAATTTTGATGGTCGTCGCGTTTCCCGCGACACGCCGCTTCACCTACCTTCCGCCTATAATTACTAGTTCCTGGCGTTCTGCGGTAGCACCATCACCCAACTCGCCCTATCCGCTCCCCTCACAACCCCCGCCGGCCTGATGTCGCTTGCCACTTGCCCTCGCTCTCGCCACGTCTGTCATGACTCCGACATTCTGCAATAGGCGACGCCAGAGGCGCTCACCGCCGGAGCTAGTGTTCGGTGATTCATGGCAAGGAAAACGGAGGGCGAAGGCATTCTATCGGTCTTTAGATGGCAATGCAGAGTACAAGGACTTGTTGGAGCACGACCGCCTGGCGGAGGAGCAGCGAAACACCGATTTGTGCCGCCAGCGAGGCATGGAGTAGCAACTCACCGCTACTTTGAGTCACGAGTAGAGTGCCCGCAACTGGGCCGACTACATGGAGGCCGGCAATTAAAAAATAGCCCTAGAGGCTGTCCGGCACACAGGCATGCGCGTTGTTGAATTTTACTACCAGCTCGTCAAGTGGGTTTCCTGCTTAGAAGCCGAAGCTTCTGTGGACCACGCCGGCATGGAAAGGGCCAACGCGTACGAGCAACGCGCCCTATCGCACCTCCGACAAGTCCGAGGCAAGGAGGAGGAGGACGTCGGTGTCGGCATTTAGCGTATATCGCAGATGGCGGCCGACATCGTCTAGTTAGCTAGGAGTAAGTCAGTATTTGTACACTAGAGTATTAGTGGGAGTAGATAGTTAACTTGGCTATGATGGTTGTCAACATGGAAGTTCAGTACTCTATATCTGATCAGACCTGTTACTTTGCTCTGAATGTTGAACCTTCTGTGTGAACGTATGGAATGGGCTGTTATTTTTTTACATGGGTTGTATTTGTCCACCACGGGTTTAGAGGCTGATTTGTGGGCCTACTAGGTTGACACGTACACAATGAGGAGATGATTGTACAAGGAGAGGATGACAGCAGGGACCCACCAGGAACATGGCAATACGCAAGCAAGTGCCTCCTTATTTCAAGCCAAAAAATGGTTCCTCCTAATGGAATTTGACATCTGGGTCCCATGCCATTGTCAATGTAGTCAATAAACAAGAGAATTGACAACGATTGGCCGACACGAGGGACCCAGTAGTTTGCCTAGTTGTTTTTGTTTTCGAGACGGAAGCAGGGTGTCAACTGGGCTGTGTGGGGCACTCTGGCCTGTCTAGCCAACCTTTTCTTTTATGTTCACCAGAAGACCAGCCCAGTAGATTTTTTCTTTACGAAAATGGCTAGCCCAGTTTTTTTGTTCTTTTGCAGCATATGCAACCGAGGTCTACTTGCTTTGTCAGCCCTGCCGCGCTGCAAATCTATCAAGACGAGAAAATGGGAATCAGTAATGAGAAATGGGCTGTACATTTTTAAAACACATTAAACCGGCAATTAGTTTCATTCTTTTTATTTTCAGTTTGAGATTTTAAATTCCATTGATTTTTATGCGTGGACAATTATTTGGATTTTTATATTGATACGAATTTATTTTTCAAATTAGTTTGAATGTGACTAGAAATTTTAGGATTAAAAACAGTTCGGACCGCACCGAAATATGAAATTTTTTGTATAATATTTTAACCATGGCCACAATATGGGCTGTAATGCTAATAAAAAGAATATGGGCTCCAAAAAAATCTTTATGAATTAGCAAATGGGCTATAAATTATTATAATAATGGCAGATGGGTTGTATGATGTTTTCCACAGATTTTTTGCTGACTTGTGCGCCTACTATAGGTTGACGCGTACGCTTTCCTAAAAAAAGATTGACGCGCACGCAACGTCGTGCCAACTTAGTCAACACGCGAGAGCAGTGACTGTTGGATGTCGATCCAACGGTCGTCGTGCTTCTTCAATCTCTGCTCTTCCTACTCCTGCCGCTCAAACAAGCGCCGATGGGACTGCCTGCTCCCTCCTCCTGCGGCTGGTTGTGCTGTCGTGCAGGCCTCACTGCCCCACCATACTCCCATCGCTGGCCTAGCCATCTCTCTACTCACCCGGACCTCCTATTATTCTCCGGCGACGGCGGCCTCACACTGCAGCCGAAGTAGTAAACACTCGTACTCCCCTCCCCGTGGGAAACAACTGTCGAGTCTTCCCTGGCTCCTGGTCATTCCCTTCCTTGGCCTCATCGTCGTCCCCACCTTGGTGCTTGTGACACCCTGGTTTTTCCCCTCCTTCTTTTTCTGGATTTCCTTGCCATTTGATTTGAATTTGAGGTTTCGAATCAACTCAGTTGGACTTAATCACTTGGGCTTGTCCTTGATTTTCACCCAAGTGACTCACCTCTCTCGCACACACATCATTTCCTCTCTGGTTTTTCTCAAAATGGACATAGGAATATTTTTCATAAATGAGAAATATTCATTTCACTCTTTGATATTCACTTCAACAACATATGCTCCAAAGCAACTCTCATTTTTTCATGGCCATAAAATTTTGAGACAATTCATGAATATTCTTTCGACCTCGCCACACCTCCATGTGCAAAAATATTTCATAGTTCTTTGGAATATTTTTGCTACAGAAAATCTTTTCTGTTCTGACCAGAAAATGCAATTTACAAAGGAAGTGTATTTTTCCTTGATCGATGAGGCTTAAAATTTTAGAGCTTCATTACCCTCCTAAGAAACCATTAAGCTCCAAAGATTAGCCCTAAAACCCTTCTAGATACCTCTCAGTTAACCTCACAAATTTCTGTCTAGAAACTTGCCAAGTTGATACACTCATGCACAGCTCACCTATCATCAACTCAAACCCTTGGAGCAACCCAAACCATCAAGGACTACACGCCAGACATGAATTTAGTGAACATCGTGGCTCTATGCCAGAGTTCACGCGGTGACCACGCGTGTGCATCGTGCCAGGCTGCGTGTCGACGCGCTCTGGATGCCGCCGACACTCCTCTTGCACGCATGCTCGCTTCCTGGCTCACTGCACCTTGCCAAACCTCGCCACAATCATCGTCTCGACGCCCTTAACTCCTCCTTGGAGCTTGCCGACGCTAGAGCTCGCTGCAGCGAGCACGGGCACGATACGTCCAAGCATATAGTGTGCCCATGCCCCTGCTCTCGTTGCCACCCATCTTCTGTGCTCGTCCTTGCTTGCCCACAGTGGCCGCGTGAGCCATGGATGCTTCTCCCCCTCTCACTGACGCCGTTCGTCACCGGGCACCGTCTCCAGAGGACTCCGGTGGAGCACCGAGCCCCCTCCTCCCTCACCTATAAATAGAACCCATCCCCAGCCTCTCCGAGCACCGCCTCACACTCACACACTTGCCACGATTCCGTAGAAAGCCGCAGCCTGGCCGGGCAGGTGATGTCTACTACACAACCTTGTTCTTGTAGACATTGTTGGGCCTCCATGTGCAGAGCTTTGTAGGATAGTAGCAAATTTCCCTCAAGTGGATGACCTAAGGTTTGTCAATCAGTGGGAGGCGTAGGATCAAGATGGTCTCTCTCAAACAACCCTGGAACCAAATAACAAAGAGTCTCTTGTGTCCCCACCACACCCAATAGAATGGTGAATTGTATAGGTGCACTAGTTCGGCGAAGAGATGGTGATACAAGTGCAATATGGAAGGTAGATATAGGTTTTTGTAATCTGAAATTATAAAAACAGCAAGGTAACAAGTAATAAAAGTGAGCGAAAACGGTATTGCAATGCTTCGAAACAAGGCCTAAGGTCCAAACTTTCACTAGTGCAAGTTCTCTCAACAATGACAACATAATTAGATAATATAACAACCCCTCACCATGCAATAAAGAGTCACTCCAAAGTCACTAATGGGGGACAACAAACGAACAGATTATTGTAGGGTATGAAACCACCTCAAAGTTATTCTTTCCACTCAGTTCATTGGGCTATTCCTATAAGTGTCACAAACAGCCCTAGAGTTCGAAGTAAAATAACACCATAAGACACACATCAACAAAAACCCTAATGTCGCCTAGATACTCCAATGTCACCTCAAGTATCCGCGGGTATGATTATACGATATGCATCACACAATCTCAGATTCATCTATTCAACCAACACAAAGAACTTCATAGAGTGCCCCAAAGTTTCCACCAGAGAGTCAAGACGAAAACGTGTGCCAACCCCTATGCATAAGTTCAGAAGGTCACTGAACCCGCAAGTTGATCACCAAAACATAAATCAAGTAGATGACATGAATATCCCATTGTCACCACAGGTAAGCACATGCAAGACATACATAAAGTGTTCTCAAATCCTTAAAGACTCAATCCGATAAGTTAACTTCAAAGGGAAACCTCAATCCATTACAAGAGAGTAGAGGGGGAGAAACATCATAAGATCCAACTATAATAGCAAAGCTCGCGGTACATCAAGACAGTGCCATATCAAGAACACGGGAGAGAGAGAGAGAGATCAAACACATAGCTACTACTACATACCCTCAGCCCCGAGGATGAACTACTCCCTCCTCGTCATGGAGAGCACCGGGATGATGAAGATGGCCATCGGTGATGGATCCCCCCTCCGGCAGGGTGCCGGAACAGGGTCCCGATTGGTTTTTGGTGGCTATAGAGGCTTGCGGCGGCGGAACACCCGATCTAGGTTTGTTTTCGGGGGTTTCTGTATTTATAGGAATTTTTGGCGTCGGTTTCACATCAGGGGGGTCTCCGAGTCAGCCACGAGGTAGGGGGCGCGCCCAGGGGGTAGGGCACGCCCTCCACCCTCGTGGATGACTCGGGACACTTTTGGCCCAACTCTTTTTCTTCAGGGGTTCTTCTAGTCCATAAAAAATCGCCGTAAATTGGCAGGTCAATTGGACTTTGTTTGGTATTCCTTTTCTGTAAAACTCAAAACAAGGAAAAAACAGAAACTGGCACTAGGCTCTAGGTTAATAGGTTAGTCCCAAAAATCATATAAAATAGCATATAAATGCATATAGAACATCCAAGATGGATAATATAATAGCATGGAACAATCAAAATTATTGATACGTTGGAGACGTATCAAGCATCCCCAAGCTTAATTCCTGCTCGTCCTCGAGTAGGTAAATGATAAAAACAGAATTTTTGATGTGGAGTGCTACCTAAAATATATATCGATGTAATCTTCTCTATTGTGGCAAGAATATTCAGATCCATGAGATTCAAAACAAAAGTTTAATATTGACAAAAAAACGATAATACTTGAAGCATACTAATAAAGCAATCATGTCTTCTCAAAATAACATGGCCAAAGTAAGCTATCCCTACAAAATCATATAGTCTGGCAATGCTCTATATTCTTCACACAAAATATTTAAATCATGCACAACCCCGTTGACAAGCCAAGCAATTGTTTCATACTTTTGATGTTCTCAAACTTTTTCAATCTTCACGCAATACATGAGCGTGAGCAATGGATATAGCACTACGGTGGAACAGAATATGGTGGTTGTGGAGAAGACAAAAAGGAGAAGATAGTCTCACATCAACTAGGCGTATCAACGGGCTACGGAGATGCCCATCAATAGATATCAATGCGAGTGAGTAGGGATTGCCATGCAATGGATGGACTAGAGCTATAAGTGTATGAAAGCTCAAAAAGAAACTAAGTGGGTGTGCATCCAACTTGCTTGCTCACGAAGGATTTACTTGGCACTTTATTGAAACAAAAACAATAAAACATGATTAAAAGCGTAGCATAATCATGTGAACACGCAAAAACAGTAGATAAAAGTGTTGGGTTGTCTCCCAACAAGCGCTTTTCTTTAATGCCTTTTAGCTTGGCATGATGATTTCAATGATGCTCACATAAAAAATAAGAATTGAAACATAATGGGAGCATCATGAAGAATACGACTAACATATTTAAGCATAATTCACTTCCTATACATAGGGAATTTGTGAGCAAACAACTTATGGGAACAAGAATCAACTAGCATAGGAAGGAAAAACAAGCATGACTTCAAAACATTAAGCACATTGAGAGGAAACTTGATATTGTTGCAATTCCTACAAGCATATATTCCTCCCTCATAATAATTTTCAGTAGCATCATGAATGAATTCAATGATATAACTATCGCATAAAGCATTCTTTTCATGATCCACAATCATAGAAATTTTATTACACTCCACATAAGCAAAATTCTTCTCATTCGGAATAGTGGAAGTATCATAAGAAACTTGAATACTATAAATTGTTTCCACATTAAAAGAGTAATGTCCAGAAAAAGGGTAATCATAATCATGACAAGTTTTATAAATATAATCATCACTACTTTTTATAACATAAGTATCATCACAATAATCATCATAAGTGGCAACTTCTTTCTCATCATAATCAATTGAAACCTCTTCCAAGATAGTGGAATCATTACTAAATAAAGTCATGATCTCTCCAAATCCACTTTTATAATTAGCACAATACGATTCAACACCCTCCAACACAGTGGGATCATTACTTCCTAAAGTTGACACTCTTCCAAACCCACTTTCATCAATATAATCACCATAGATAGGAGGAATGCTATCATCATAATGAATTTGCATATAAAAACTTGGGAGACTAAAAATATCATCTTCATTAAACATAGCATCCCCAAGATTGGGACAAACATTAATCGTAGGAAATAAATTCTCAAACATGCCATTATCATCAAACATAGCATCCCCAATCTTGGGCCTTTTCATATCATAAGCATAATCACTCTCATCATTAATAGTATGGATAACACCAATAGTATAGCAATTATCATCATCACAATGAGTAATAGGAGCAACATCATTTGGGAGGGATACCTTTTTACATTTGATTCTCTGTCTTTTCTTTTTCTTCTTCGCATCATGTGTGGGTTTAGTCCTCTTTTTGGAGCTCCTTATTAATGCGATTGGTTGAATAGAAAGCTCCTCCTCATTACCTGATTCATCATAAGAAAGAATAGGATGATATTGGGAAACCTCTTCCCTTTCATTAGTATTCTCTCCATCTTCTATTTGTTTTCTTGTCTTTATGTAATTGGCAATATAAGGATTTTCAATGCAATTCACTGCAGAATACATATAAATATCCTCTAGATCAAAATCAAGAACTCTCTCAAGGGAAAATTTTGGAATATCCTTAGTTATATGTTCCATTTCTTCATAACCCTGAAGCAAACTAAGTTCATTATGATGCACAAGGGAAATCAAGTCATCACAATTTTTAGACACGATTTGATCATGAAACAATTTGCATGGAGATTTAAATGATCACAAGCGTTGCAAAGTTCAAAAGGATGGCTAAGAAAATTTAAATTTTGAGCACAAACATCTAGCCTTTCTTGCAACCATTTAGTTTCTAAATACTTATGCCTCTTGCAAAATCTATCTTCCCTATTTGGTGTGTACTTGCAAGCTCTATGAACTCCACAAAAGTTCACATCCTTATAAGAGACAGTTTTTACCATGACTAATTCAATCATCATTAGAATTATGGATATTCAAATAGTTCATACTAACAACATTGCAATCATGCTCATCATTCAAAGATTGTATGCCAACATTTTATTGCATTCTTCTTCTAACACTTTGGCACAATTATCAGAATCTTTATTTTCACGAAAGACATTAAAAAGATGAAGCATATGAGGAACCCTCAATTCCATTTTTTTGTAGTTTTATTTTATAACTAAACTAGTGATAAAACAAGAAACAAAACGAATCGATTGCAAGATCTAAAGATATACCTTCAAGCACTAACCTCCTTAGCAACGGCGCCAGAAAAGAGCTTGATGTCTACACACAACCTTCTTCTTGTAGACGTTGTTGGGCCTCCAAGTACAGAGGTTTGTAGGACAGTAGCAAATTTCCCTCAAGTGGATGAGCTAAGGTTTATCAATCTGTGGGAGACGTAGGATGAAGATGGTCTCTCTCAAATAACCCTGCAACCAAATAACACAGAGTCTCTTGTGTCCCCAACACACCCAATACAGTGGCAAATTGTATAGGTGCACTAGTTTGGGGAAGAGATGGTGATACAAGTGCAATATGGATGGTAGATATAGGTTTTTGTAATCTGAAATTATAAAAACAGCAAGGTAACAAGTAATAAAAGTGAGCGAAAACGGTATTGCAATGCTTCGAAACAAGGCCTAAGGTTCAAACTTTCACTAGTGCAAGTTCTCTCAACAATGACAACATAATTAGATAATATAACAACCCCTCACCATGCAATAAAGAGTCACTCCAAAGTCACTAATGGGGGACAACAAACGAACAGATTATTGTAGGGTATGAAACCACCTCAAAGTTATTCTTTCCACTCAGTTCATTGGGCTATTCCTGTAAGTGTCACAAACAGCCCTAGAGTTCATAGTAAAATAACACCTTAAGACACATAACGACCAAAATCCTAATGTCACCTAGATACTCCAGTGTCACCTCAAGTACCCGCAGGTATGCTTATACGATATGCATCACACAATCCCAGATTCATCTATTCAACGAACACAAAGAACTTCATAGAGTGCCCCAATGTTTCTACCGGAGAGTCAAGACGAAAACGTGTGCCAACCCCTATGCATAAGTTCACAAGGTCACTAAACCCGCAAGTTGTTCACCAAAACATAAATCAAGTAGATAACGTGAATATCCCATTTGTCACCAACGATAAGCACATGCAATACATACATCAAGTGTTCTCAAATCCTTAAAGACTCAATCCGATAAGATAACTTCGAAGGGAAAACTCAATCCATTACAAGAGAGTAGAGGGGGAGAAACATCATAAGATCCAACTATAATAGCAATGCTCGCAGTACATCAAGATCGTGCCATATCAAGAACACGAGCGAGAGAGAGAGATCACACACATAGCTACTGGTAAATACCCTCAGCCCCGAGGGTGAACTACTCCCTCCTCTCCATGGAGAGCGCCGGGATGATGAAGATGGCCACCGGTGATGGATCCCCCTCCGGCAGGGTGCTGGAACAGGGTCCCGATTTGTTATTGGTGGTTATAGAGGCTTGCGGCGGCGGAACTCCTGATCTAGGTTTCTTTTTGGGGGTTTCTGTATTTATAGGAATTTTGGGTATCGGTTTCACGTCAGGCGGGTCTCCGAGTCAACCACGAGGTAGGGGGCGTGCCCGGGGGGGTGTAGGGCGCACCCTCCACCCTCGTGGATGACTTAGGACTCTTCTGGCCCAACTCTTTTGCTTCGGGGGCTACTTCTAGTCCATAAAAAAATCTCCGTAAATTGGCAGGTCAATTGGACTCCGTTTGGTATTCCTTTTCTGTAAAACTCAAAAACAAGGAAAAAACAGAAACCGGCAGTGGCCTCTAGGTTAATAGGTTAGTCCCAAAAATCATATAAAATAGCATATAAATGCATATTAAACATACAAGATGGATAATATAATAGCATGGAACAATAAAAAATTATAGATACGTTGGAGACGTATCAAGCATCCCAAGCTTAATACCTGCTCGTCCTCGTGTAGGTAAATGAAAAAAACTGAATTTTTGATGTGGAATGCGACCTAACATATTTATCAATGTAATCTTCTCTATTGTTTCAAGAATATTCAGATCCATAAGATTCAAAACAAATGTTTAATATTGACATAAAAACGACAATACTTCAAGCATACTAATAAAGAAATCATGTCTTCTCAAAATAACAAGGCCAAAGTAAGCTATGCCTACAAAATCATTTAGTCCGGCTATGCTCCATCTTCATCACACAAAATATTGAAATCATGCACAACCCCGATGACAAGCCAAGATATTGTTTCATACTTTTGATGTTCACAAGCTTTTTCAATCTTCACGTAATACATGAGCGTGAGCCATGGATATAGCACTATGGTGGAAGAGAATATGGTGGTTGTGGAGAAGACAAAAAAGGAGAAGATAATCTCACATCAACTAGGCGTATCAATGGGCTATGGAGATGCCCATCAATAGATATCAATGTGAGTGAGTAGGGATTGTCATGCAATGGATGCACTAGAGCTATATGTGTATGATGCTCAAAAAGAAACTAAGTGGGTGTGCATCCAACTTGCTTTCTCATGAAGACCTATGGCAATTTGAGGAAGCCCATCATTGGAATATACTAGCCAAGTTCTATAATGACAAATTCCCACTAGTATATGAAAGTGACAACATAGGAGACTCTCTATCATGAAGATCATTGTAACATCCCCAGCATCACACTACAATAATCTCCCCCTAATGAATGCCATGCCATCATGATCATCATGCCAAAATGCCACTTGTCCAAAATCTGCTTCAAATTCAATTTCAAGTTGCATGTCAAATATTTGCTTCTTCTTTCATGCAAATAAAATAGGTTATCCAATGGAAAATAATCCCTAGATATTTGTCATGTTGAATCCAACATTTTTGAAATTCCAAAATTGCCCCTGGAAATTTATTATCTGGTCCAGCAGTATTTAAGATGTGCTTCTCATTTTCTAAAAAATGCTTGGACAACTCCTGATGGCCACAAAACTTTTTGTGGCAGTGCCAATTACTACAAAGAATTTAAGTGGCCTAGTCCCACATTTTTTCCAAAGTAATTTGGTAGCCCAAACTTTTCTCTAGTTGTCTCTGTTTTAGTTAAAAGGGAAAAATAGAAGAAAAGAAAAGTGAAAAGGCTGCACAATGCACTGCAACCCACTACTACAGTGCACAACCCAGCCCACTCCCGGGTTGTCCCCTTCCTCCCCTGTTCACCTGTCGAGCCCGACCTCACCCACGCCGTTGCCACCGAGCCACCTCGCGCGCTCCGCGTCGCTACAGTCGTCGGGGAGGGGATAAGAAGGCCACCACGGCTCCTCGGGGACAGCCCCGGTCCCTATCCCCTCGCACGCCCCTCTCCTCCTCGCTCTCCCCGATTTGGACCTAACCCGAGCATACCCGCCGCCGCGCCATCGCCGTCTTCGCGCTTTGGAGCTTCCCCGAGCCACCGTAGCAGTCCTGGGGTCGTGCCTCCACATCCTCGACCTCCACGACAACGGAAGCAATAAGGGGCCTCCCCAGGTCGCTGCCATCGACTCCTGCTCAACCTCAGGCACCCGCGGTCGCCATCGTCGATCTGCACCATCCCGACCACCTCCGGCCTTCCTGACCATGCCCTCGAGTGCGTTGTGAGCACCTCCTCCAATTCCCGACTTTTCCCATTTTGATCCCTGCCCGTAGTGTCGGCCCTGCGAGGTCCGTTCGCCATGGCTGCCCCGAAGCTCTGCGTACGCGTACGCGTACTTGCTGCTGTACTGCCTCCTACCACTGCTCGTGGCTGTGCTCTGGGCTGCTCCTTGTTGCTGTTGCTGATGCTTTGCTGGGCTGCTGCTCCCTACCACTACTGCCTGTTGCTGCTCTATACTGCTGCGACTGCTACTAATCCCACCATCACCGCTGCTCGCCTGCGTCTACGCCGCTCGCTCGCCGACGCCCGCAGCTCCAGGCGCCATTGCTGCCGCCCCACCTCTGCTCCCTGCACCGCCGGTGACCTCGCCGTGGCCGCGGCCGTCCCTCCACACGCGTCGTAGCCTCGTCGGCGCCCCCTGATGCCGCGTGCACGCACGGGCGCCCACCCCGTTAGACCGCGTCGTCGGCGCCCCCTGTTTAGTTAATTTAAATCTGTTAATTAGTTAGGTCAATGACAGACGGGCCCCACTGCCATGTTTGACCAGTCAACGGTCTGTCTTGACTGCTGAGATCATGATGACATCATGCTAGTGCAATAACTCCGTTTTAGATCTAATAATAAATTTAGAAATTGTTTAAATCTTTGATAATTCATAGAAAATAAACCGTAACTCGGATGAAAATGTTTTCTACATGAAAATTGCTCAGAACGATGAGGCGAATCCGAATACGCGCTCCGTTTACCTGTCAGATGCCTCTAACTATCTAAATCCCCCTTCGGTCATCTATCTGAAATAGGTCCAGAACCGGGAAAACATTCTCGGTTGAATTCCCTCTTCACCTATTCAAGTAGACATACGTTAGGTCCCACCCGACACGTCGTATTACCATGATATGATTTATGATGCTTTGTTTGCTTTATATTTATTGTTTCTTCCACCTCTTCTCTCCGGTAGACCCCGAGACCGATGCTGCCCCTATGATCGACTACGTCGACGACGCCTCCTTGTCAGAGCAACCAGGCAAGCCCACCCTTTGATCATCCCGATATCGCCCATTCCATTCTCTCATGTTTGCGTTAGATTTTGCCATTGTTATTGTTTGCTCCTATTCTGATGCATAGCCTGTTTTGTAACCTGCTTATTGTTTCCTTACCTGCTTATCCTAAACTGCTTAGTATAGGTTGGTTAGTGATCCATCAGTGACCCCCACCTTGTCCTTGTTGCCCCTGCTTCATCATCGAGGACCTGATCAACGGGATCGAAGACCAGGCTCCGGCACCGCACATCACTTTCCCCTTAGTTGCTAGACATAGTTGGGTTACTATCGAGTGCTGATGGTGAGACCTCTACATCACTTCTGATGTTAACCCTATTGAGGGAGTCCAGGATTTGGGGGTGTCCGGATAGCCGAACTATCACCTTTGGCCGGACTCCTGGACTATGAAGATACAAGATTGAAGACTTCGTCCCGTGTCCGGATGGGACTTTCCTTGGCGTGGAAGGCAAGCTTGGCGATCTGGATATGTAGATCTCCTACCATTGTAACCGACTACAGGTAACCCTAACCCTCTTGGTGCCTACATAAACCGGAGGGTTTTAGTCCGTGGGACGAGCAACAATCATACCATAGGGTAGCTTCTAGGGTTTAGCCTCTCGATCTCGTGGTAGATCTACTCTTGTACTACCCATATCATCAATATTAATCAAGCGGGAGTAGGGTTTTACCTCCATCGAGAGAGCTGAACACAGGTAAAACATTGTGTCCCTTGTCTCCTGTTACCATCCGCCTAGACGCACAGTTCGGGACCCCCTACCCGAGATCCGCCGGTTTTGACACCGACATTGGTGCTTTCATTGAGAGTTCCTCTCTGTCGTCATCATTAGGCCCGATGGCTCCTCCGATCATCAACAACGACACGGTCCAGGGTGAGACTTTTCTCCCCGGACAGATCTTCGTATTCGGCGGCTTTGCATCGCGAGCTAATTAAGCAGCCATCCGGAGTAGATTGAAAGCTACGCCCGCCATCAGTCGATTGGAAGTTTGAACTATACGGTGGACGTCGCGGAGACTTGATCTTCGACGGTTCGAGCCACGACCAAGCGCGCCGCCTTTGTCACGATGGGCATGATCTAGCTCTGCCACGGACAAGGCTCGAGGTCGCTGAAGTGTCCGCTCCGACCCTTAGCTCGAGCCGATCGCGCCGATCGAGGACGGGTGGTGGACACCGCCTCGGGGGCTGCTATCTCTACGGCGATTGAGCCGAACACCAACCCTGTCCTTTGCGAAGCTCGTGACTCCAAGGCGCCGGACTCCGAACCTTCCGCGCCCCTGCCAATCGCTGATTGGGCGCCGATCATGGAGTTCATCGCCGTGGACATCTTTCGGCACTCGCCCTTTGGCGACATCCTGAATTCACTAAAGTCTCTCTCTTTATCAGGAGAGCCCCTGGCGGACTATGGTCGAAGGTTGGGATGCGACGACGAAGAAATTTAAAGCCCACCCACCACCCACTTCAGAGCAACCGCCGATGATTTAACCGACATGCTCGACTTCGACCAAGACATCGACGGTATGGACGACGATGCAGGAGACGACCAAGAACCAGCACCTATAGGGCACTAGAAGGCCACCTCGTCATACGACATTTACATGATGGACATCCCAAAAGATGGGAATGGCGATGGAACAACGGAGGATGACCCCTCCAAGAAACAGCCTAAGCGTCGGCGTCAGCGGCGCCGCTCTAAATCCCACCACAAAGAAAGCGGTGATTCCGCACGGAGACACAAACACCGGACGGTGGTCAAGATAACTCGCCCGGCGAGGATTCAAGGCAGGAGGATGGAGAAGCCAGCCCTCATGAGAGAGCGGCGCAGAGAGGTAGAGGACAATAATTACATGCCTCCTCCAAGACGAGGCAAGCCTCGATGACGACGAATTTGTCGTGCCTGAGGATCCCGTCGAACAAGAGCGTTTCAAATCAGGCTTATGGCCATGGCAAGCAGCCTCAAGAAAAAGTAGCAGCAGCTTAGAGCTGACCAAGATTTGCTAGCCGACAGATGGACTGAAGTCCTGGCGGCCGAAGAGTACGAACTCGAACGCCTCCAAGAGCTACCTAAAACGCAGTCGCTACCCCGATTAGAGGAGGAAGCACCTAAACCTACATCACAAGCGCATATTACGGCCGACCGGCCACCTCGTGGCCGCGACAGAGAGGCCTCTCGGCCCTCCACTCAAGTCGCACCCCGGTGCCGCTCAAAAAATACCAAGGCGCGGGAAAATGTGCCAGACCTGCGGGATATATTGGAGGACAAGGCAAGGCAAACAAGATCGATCTATGGATCGCGTGGGCGCCCCACGATACGTGATGATAACCGTCATGCCGGATATGGCAATTCCGGCCGAGCCGAACACAGTAGACAAAGCTCATTTGAGCTGCATCGTGATATAGCCCAATACAGAGGCGCCGCACACCCACTATGCTTCACAGACGAAGTGATGGATCATCAAATCCCTGAGGGTTTCAAACCCGTAAACATTGAATCATACGATGGCACAACATATCCTGTGGTGTGGATCGAGGACTATCTCCTTCATATCCACATGGCCCGCGGTGATGATCTACACGCCATCAAATACCTCACACTCAACCTTAAAGGACCAGCTCGGCATTGGCTTAACAGCTTGCCAGCAGAGTCAATTGGTTGTTTGGAAGACCTGGAAGCCGCATTCCTCAACAACTTCCAGGGCACCTATGTGCGACCAGCAGACGCCGATGACCTAAGCCACATAATTCAGCAGCCAGAGGAATCGGCCAGACAATTCTGGACACGGTTCCTAACCAAGAAAAATGAAATCGTCGACTGTCCGGATGCAGAGGCCCTTGCAGCCTTCAAACACAACATCCGCGACGAGTGGCTTGCCCGGCACCTAGGACAGGAAAAGCCGAAATCCATGGCAGCCCTCACAACACTCATGACCCGCTTTTGCGCGGGAGAGGACAGCTGGCTAGCTCGTAGCAACAATATGACCAAGAGCCCTGGTAATTCAGATACCAAGGACAGCAACGGCAGGTCGCGTCACAACAAGCACAAGCGCCGCATTAATGGCGATAATACTGAAGATACGGCAGTCAATGCCGGATTCAGAGGCTCTAAACCCGTCGTGAAAAAGCCATTTAAAAGAAATACTCGGGCCCGTCCAATTTGGATGAATACTCGATCGCTCATGCGGATACACGGCACTTCGAAAAACCAGCCAATCACACCAACAGGATTGTTAGGTGTTCAAGCGAGCGAGCAAGTTAAATGCGAAAACAATGACAAGGGCTGCATAGCGACGACGAGGAGGAGCCCGCCCCGAACAATAGAGGATGAAGGGCTTCCCCACAAGTGCGGATGGTGAACATGATATACGCAACCCACATACTCAAAAGGGAGCGGAAGCGTGCACTAAGGGACGTATATGCGATGGAGCCAGTCGCCCCAGAGTTCAATCCGTGGTCCTCCTGCCCGATCACTTTTGATCGAAGGGACCACCCCACTAGCATCCGCCATGGCGGGTTTGCCGCATTGGTTCTAGACCCAATCGTTGACGGATTTCACCTCACTAGAGTCCTGATGGACGGCGGCAAGCTGAACTCGCTTTATCGGGATACAAAGGCGCAAGATGGGCATAGACCCCTCAAGGATTAAACCCACAAAGACGACCTTAAAAGGCGTCATACCAGGTGTAGAGGCCAACTGTACAGGCTCAGCTACACTTGAAGTGGTCTTCGGATCCCCGGATAACTTCCGAAGCGAGGAGTTAATCTTCGACATAGTCCCGTTCCGCAGCGGCTATCACGCACTGCTCAAACGAACCGCATTTGCAAAGTTCAATGCGGTGCCGCACTACGCATACCTCAAGCTCAAGATGCCAGGCCCTCGAGGAGTCATTACGGTCAACGGAAACACCGAACGCTCTCTCCGAACGGAGGAGCATACGGCGGCCCTCGCGGCGGAAGTACAAAGCAGCCTCTTAAGGCAATTCTCGAGTCCGGCTATTAAGCGTCCGGACACCGTCAAGCGCGCCCGGAGTAACCTACAACAAGACCGCCTAGCACGTCCCAAGCACGCGTAGCAATGCGGCCCCAACCCCAGCCATCGCAAAATTGCGAAACCAGTACTACGCGTACATAATTACGCTCTAGAAATACCATGGGCATAGGGGGAGGGACACGACCATGGCAGGCCCAGAATGCGGCTCAACCGCACCAGGGGCTCCCAATTGTGTCATTCTTCTTTTCTCTCTTACTTTCAGGACTCCTATCTCAAGAAGCCCTGTCCGGTAGTAGAATCGTCGAACACACGATGCAACAGCTAGGGAAGCAGAAAGCTACGTCGAGTGTCCAGGTGGTCTCTATAACGAGCAGTATACTTGTTTTACATATCATCCCGCAGCTCGCTCTTGGAGGGAGACAAGTCAAATAGTCCCGTCCCTTGTTTATCGCACTATTTGTATCGTTCTGCTTTTACCGCAGCCTTTTTGAATAAACAATGCATAGCTATTGCCTATTATTGCATTCCTTTTTTATCTATATATGTTCACTTATGACATGTTGCATCCGTACGCTTTGGTGCCCCGAACTTATAGCATTATATGGTGTGATAAGTCCGAACACTTTCACAAGTGCGGCACCCCGAACTTATAGCATTATATGCATCGGCTCCGAATCATGTCTTGGGTCAATAGTTGGGTTTGCCCGACTCCCATGTTTTGGTACCTTACGTTCCGTTATATCGGTTAAGGTAGCGCTGGGAGAACCACTGCGATTGTGCCCCGGTTGAGCTGGATTAAGCACCTCAGTGGAGAAAGCTAAAACTGACCGTCATGATAGGGCGAGAGTGGGTCGCTGTTCGAGAGGTTTTCGAGTCCCTAAAGACTTATGCCGCTTAGAGCGAGGAGTCGGCTTTGTCCGGCCCAGGCGTGGATAGCGCCCCGAACTCGGTCTTCCGAATACTAGGGGCTTCGCCGAAATTTAAAATTATAGAATTCTATGGCTAAGTGAGAGTGTTCAAGCATTATTCTGCTTGCCTTGTTCGTTGCATTGAGCGCCTCCCTCAAAGGACCCAAGAATGGGAAAAAGAGTGCTCATGTTTATCCCGAACACCCCAGCACTCGTGGCATGGGGGCAGAAGCTGACGACTCGCCATCTCTCAAATTTCATAAACGGTCGCATAGAATGTAATATTTTAAATTCACAAGAGTTGCTTAGCGCTATGAACAAGTTTTCAAGCGTACAGGATAACAAATGCCAGTTTACTCAAAAATTACATCTTTGGAGCATTCACCCGCTATAAGGCGGGCACCCTTCAGGACGCCCTCATAATACATCTCGGGCTTGCCATACTCCCTGCCCGGCAGTGGAGCGTCCGTCACAAGCTTCTCAGCGTCCATCTTGCCCCAGTGCACT
Source organism: Aegilops speltoides (assembly GCA_021437245.1). NCBI lineage: Eukaryota > Viridiplantae > Streptophyta > Magnoliopsida > Poales > Poaceae > Aegilops > Aegilops speltoides. Next base: position 203,164,407 of record CM038146.1, on the reverse strand, counting down.
TTAGCACGGGCAAGGGCCCTACGGGCACCATCGATACAGACGGAGTGCTTGACGACTTCAATCCATGGACAGGTGTCCACCAGCCACCCCACCAGCCGGAAGTAGCTCCCAGGCATGGCTTCCTTAGGCCACAGCGGAACTATGAGGCCCTTCATGGCCTATTCGGCCACCTTATGGAGCTCGACCAAGGGCACCGGGTGTCCGGCCTCAGCATACTGAGACCAGAACACCTTCTCCGTCGAGCTCCCCTCCTCGGCCTGGTAGAATGCGACAGCGTCGGACACATTGCGGGGCAGATCTGCGAATGCTCCTGGAGAGCTCCGAATTCGGGTAAGTAACAAGTAATTCACTTTCACGTGCTTGTGAAAGTGCAACTATCCCTAGGTGGTTTTGGTAATTCATAACAACATATAGCTCACTGAGCTAATGCTATTCCAAGACTATTATTTCAGGAAAGCTCAATGAATGGCATGGCATGGATGATGAACGTGGATCCCTCAAAATACTAAGGACAAAGGATTGGCTCAAGCTCAAAAGCTCAAGACTCTTCATTTTATATTTTAGTGATCCAAGATCACATTGAGTCTATAGGAAAAGCCAATACTATCAAGGAGGGATGAGGTGTTGCTTAATGAGCCTCTTGCTTCATGTGCTTAGTGATATGCTCCAAAACCCTCAGCTACTTTCCCACATCCACAAATGACCTAAACCCAAAGCCAAAATCGGTCACACCGATTCTTCCTATCCGGCGCAACCGATTCCAAAGGTCATAGCCACTGCTACAAACCCTAAGCAAATCGGTCTTACCGATAGGGATCTCGGTCTTACCGAGATGGGATTGTAATCTCTCTGTTTCCCTTCGTAACATTTCGGTCTAACCGAAGTGAGCGATCGGTCCCACCGAGATTGCAATGTAAACTTTTCCTTTTTGTAAAATCTCGGTCTCACCGAAAAGAGCAAATCGGTCTCACCGAAAAGAGCAAATCGGTCCCATCGAGTTTACCTGACAACTCTCTGGAAAGCTTATTACCAAAATCGGTCTCACCGAGTTTGTGTAATCTGTCTTACCGATATTATGTTATGCCCTAACCCTAACCGAATCGGTCTCACCGAGTTGCATGTCAGTCCCACCGAAAATCACTAACGGTCACTAGGTTTACTAAATCGGTCCGACCGAGTCTGTTGAATCGGTCCCACCGAGTTTGGTAGATTGTGTATAACGGTTAGATTTTGTGGAGGCTATAAATACCCCTCCACCTCCTCTTCATTCATGGAGAGAGCCATCAGAACAAACCTACACTTCCAACTTACCATTTCTGAGAGAGAACCACCTACTCATGTGTTGAGGCCAAGATATTCCATTCCTACCATATGAATCTTGATCTATAGCCTTCCCCAAGTTGCTTTCCACTCAAATCTTCTTTCCACCAGATCCAAAACCTATGAGAGAGAGTTGATTGTTGGGGAGACTATCATTTGAAGCACAAGAGCAAGGAGTTCATCATCAACGCACCATTTGTTACTTCTTGGAGAGTGGTGTCTCCTAGATTGGCTAGGTGTCACTTGGGAGCCTTCGACAAGATTGTAGAGTTGAACCAAGGAGTTTGTAAGGGCAAGGAGATCGCCTACTTCATGAAGATCTACCGCTAGTGAGGCAAGTCCTTCGTGGGCGACGACCATGGTGGGATAGACAAGGTTGCTTCTTCGTGGACCCTTCGTGGGTGGAGCCCTCTGTGGACTCGCGCAACCGTTACCCTTCGTGGGTTGAAGTCTCCATCAACGTGGATGTACGATAGCACCACCTAGCGGAACCACGCCAAAAACATCCGTGTCTCCAATTGGGTTTGAATCCTCCAAACCCTTCCCTTTACATTCTTGCAAGTTGCATGCTTTACTTTCCGCTGCCTATATACTCTTTGCATGCTTGCTTGAATAGTGTGATGATTGCTTGACTTGTCCTAAATTGCTAAAATCTGCCAAACTCTAAAATTGGGAAAAGGTTAAGTTTTTAAATTGTCAAGTAGTCTAATCACCCCCCTCTAGACATACTTCAAGGTCCTACAAGTGGTATCAGAGCTTTGGTCTCCATTTGCTTTGATTTCCATAGCTTTTGGTGGTCATAGCCTTGGTTTCACAACCTAGGAGAGTATGGCGTCTAGCGAGGGAAATTATCACCGTAGAGGTCCTTACTTTGATGGTACTAATTTTGCTAGTTGGAATCATAAGATGAAAATGCATATTTTCGGACATAACCCTGCCGTTTGGGCAATTATTTGTATTGGCTTGCAAGGGTAATTCTTTGATGGGAGAGATCCGAACCGTGAAGCTAATGCGGAAGAATTGAAGATGCTGCAATACAACGCTCAAGCTTGTGATATCCTCTTCAACAGATTGTGCCCCGAAGAATTCAACAAAATCAACCGTCTTGAGAATGCAAAGGAAATTTGGGATACTTTGACTGATATGCATGAAGGTACCGAATCCGTCAAGGAATCCAAGTTGGATGTGCTCCAAAGTCAGCTTGACAAGTTCAAAATGAAGGATGGTGAAGGTGTCGCTGAAATGTACTCTAGGCTTGCTCTTATCACAGATGACATTGCCGGCTTAGGAAGTGAAGAGATGACCGACAAATTCATCATCAAGAAAATCCTAAGAGCATTGGATGGAAAGTATGATACCGTGTGCACAATTATCCAGATGATGCCAAACAACAAAGATCTCAAGCCAACGGAAGTCATTGGAAGAATTGTTGCTCATGATGTCACTCAAGGATAAGGAGGAACTTCACAACAAGTCAAGTGGTGCTTACAAAGCCTCAACTGAAGCCACCACATCATCAAGTGAGAAACAAACCTTCTATGAAGAATTGAGCTTATTGGTGAAGAACTTCAACAAATTCTACAAGAGTAGAAGCAAAGAAAGAAGCTCCAAGTCAAGGTCTTACAATGACAAAAGATCTTCTAGTCGAGAGCGCAATTGCTACAATTGTGGGAGACCCGGACACTATTCCAATGAGTGTACGACACCCTACAAAAGAATAGAAGATTCTCCAAGAAGAAGAAGCAAAAGAGAAGAATCACCACGAAGAGAGAGGAGGAGTAGAGATGATCGTTATGAACGAAGACCCTCACGGAGAAGCAAGGATTCGGAAAGGAAGGACAAGTCATCAAGGAGCTACACAAAACGAAGACATCAAGCTCATGTTGGTGAATGGGTATCTGGCTTCGATTCCGACAATCACTTCGAGAGAAGCTATCACTCCGACTCCGAATATACTCAAGATGAAGGTGTTGCCGGTCTAGCACTTGTGTCAACCAACTCCTAAGACATATTTGATTCACCAAATGAAGGAATTGGAAGATGCTTCATGGCCAAAGGTCCAAAGGTAACACATCCTGAGTATGTTGATTTCAATAGTGATGAAGATGACTTGCTTGTGGATGATGATTTACTTGTTGACAACTCTAGTGATGAATACTATGATGAAACATCAATTAATCATGCCAATCAAGATAAAACGAATGACAATGATAAGGAGAAGTTTGAGCTTCTAACTAATGAACTAAACACTCTTAAGTTGGGTCATGAAACTATCTTCGAAGATCATCGAGAACTTTTAAGGGCTCATGAGAAGTTACGCTTTGAAAAGCTCAATCTTGAGCAAGAGCATGAGTTCTTAAAGGCAATCAATGATGATCTCCGTAAGAAAAGATCTTCTTACATTGCGAAGCGTTTACTCTTATCTACATACATGCTTCAAGTCAAGTCTAGTAACAAGTACAAGAAAGATACTTCCTCTAGTAGTAACAATAACAATGTCAAATCCAATATTGTTGCTTCTAGTAGTTCTCTTGATTCCACTAATGATTCTCTTAGCCAAGTTAAACTTGAGCAATAAAATAGCTTATTGAAGGGAATTATAGAGAAAGGTGTTTACAAGAGCCTTGCCGGGAGTAAGCAATTCGAGGAAATTGTACGCAAGCAAGGAAGGCACCGGAAGAATCAAGGCGTTGGTTTTGAACGAAAGTTCAATGCCAATGGAGTTGAGTGGGAAGAAGATCAATACCCCAAGACGAAGTTTGTTCCTCAACACAAGCACAAGATGATCTTCTACCACAAGACCACAAGAACAAAGGCAAGGACAAGCTTCAAGAAGAGATTGATGCATTTGAAGAAGCACCTAAGGCCTCGTTCAAGTGGGTTCCCAAGACTACGTCATGTTCTACTTCATCAAGTACAACTACAACTCCAAGGATTCCCATCAAGATGATGTGGATCCCGAAGGAGAAGAACTAGAGAGTACTTGAGGGTGACTCCGCCAACATTCTTCACTCATATCATTATGGCAAGAGCAAGTGCAATCAACTTCCACATCTTGCACTAGTTCAAGGAGTCACAAACCCTCATGTTGGTAAGGCAAGGGACAAGGTAACCTAATGATTTCATGCACATCATCTTGTGTGTGCATCACTCTATGTCTATGGATATTCTTGTTTGTTCCTTGTGGGGCCATGTAGGTAAGTTGAAAGTGCAACTCACTCCAAAGGATTGCTGCAAATGATCTATATCAACATTGAGCATCCACATCTTCAACATCTACATGAAGTCATCATCGACAAAACCCAAGGTTAGTTCATCCCTCTAAGGGGGGATCTCACATCTAGGGGGAGCTTAACTCTAAGAATGGAGTCAAAGCAACTCTAATGGTGTGAACACATCAATGCATTATGTAAAAGTGGTAACCCCACTTGAGCTTAAACGATGAGTATGACCTATGATCAAATGTTCTCATTTGACTCCTAAGTCAATATACTCATATATAGATGACCTAGTCATCGCCAATTGTTTGATAGATGCTAGAATTGGTTGTGCATGCTTTGCCACATATTTCATTTGCCATCTTATTGTGTGAGCATGTTGGTGCATATTTTACTCATTCAAGGACATCCACTTGTTTTTTTGATTGTTTGGCTTCTTTTCTTTTTGCCAAGTGGATGGACAAGAATGCCTAAGAACCTTGTCTAGCTATCTATGCTTTTCTCATCTCAAACTCTATTCATGCTACATCACAAAATTTGATCAAGTCAGGTTCGAACCACTCTGTGTGAGGAGCACTCAGAGTCCCCGAATCGTCATAGAATTAAACTTCCAAAGCCTCTTTGTGATTCTCGGTCTAACCGATTCCTCCATTTCGGTCCTACCGAGATCATTAAGTTGATCTAAGTTTTCAATCTCGGTGCAACCGATTTGAACTTTTCGGTCACACCAAGTTGCTGTAACTGTACACAGTTTTGCATCTCGGTGCCACCGAGTTGTTCCACTCGGTCACACCGACAGGGTCGGGCTATATATAGTCACGGGCAAAAATTTGGAAATTCCTCCGAACCCCTTCGCCCGCGCAATAGCTCGCTCTGCCATCGAAGGTCTCCGGATCGTCTCCTTGTCGCCAGCCGCCTCCAGTAGCTGGTCTCCGCCGCTGTCAACGGATTTTGCCCCCGCCGTTGCCGCCGTAGCGAGTTCATTGCCAAGCTAGGGTATGGACTCGATCATTCTGCTATCCTCGTCTGATTCCTAGCACATTGTGTTCTTATTGATTCTTGCCACGATTGAAACACTCCTAACCAGCCAAAGTAATCCGTAGATTAGATGAGATTCAAAATTTTAGGGTTAGGTTTCCACCGAAACCATCTCGGACCCACCGAGTTGAAAAACTCGGTCCCACCGATTTGGCTTATGCCATTGCATAAGTAACTCTCGGTCTGACTGAGAATTGCTAATCGGTGCGACCGATTTTAGGACTTTGCGAAACCCTAGCAGTCTCGGTGCCACCAAACCGTGACTCGGTCCAACCGAGTTCATCAGTTTAGGTTCCAAAACTGCTTCGGTATCACCGAGTTTGAAAATAGGTTGATCCGACATGCTTTCTGTGGAAAACTAAAATTGAATTTTTGAATCATTCTTTTTGCAAAAATCTCTGCATTTTGTGATGCTCATCTATTCTATCTCATCTATAACTTCACAGGGACAGCAGTCAGTGTTTGCAGCATGTCAGACCAGAGTGACAGCCAGAACTGGTCAGAAGAGCAGATTGACATGAGCAAGGGCACTAGTCCCTCAAGTTCTACAGATGAAGGGAGCAGAAGCACTCCTAGCAACCTGCCCAAGGCTGCTACTAGGCAAAGGAGGAAGAGAACTTCAGACTCAGAGGATGAGGACTACAAAGCTGAAGAAGATGAGGCTACTTCCAAGAAAGTAGTGCTCAAGAAGGAATATGGCTCAGCACATAGCACAAAGCCTGGACTGAAAAAGAAAGTTCCTGCCAAGAGGACACCAATGCCCAAGGCCAGAAGGTCCACTCAAGTGCCAGAACAGACTGAACCCAAAGAGGCACCTGAAAAGAAAGTCACATCTTCCAAACCCAAGAAAGTTCCCACTTGAGAGAGAATGAAGTTTACCATTGAATCAGAGGATGAAGGTGCTCAGGACAAGAAAAAGAAGAGAGCAAGAACCAAAACTGCCCAGGTTCTTGGAAAGCCCTGTATGAGAAGAGATTCTGAAGAGGAAGAAGAGGTTGCTGCACCAGCACCCAAGGCACCCAAGCTTATGGGTGATGCTATTAGATCAAGGGCTGCAACATCTAAGCCCAAGGAAGCACCCAAAGCTGCCTCCAAGGCCAAGCTTATACCAAAGAGGAATACTAGGAGTATTCCAGCTGCCGAGAAGAACAAGGCCCCAGTGCCAAATGTTGCTAATGAAGAAGATGAAGAAGGACAGGTCCTAAGGAAGCTCAAGCCCAAGATACCAGACCACATTGATGCCCATCCTGTGGCTGAGGACATGAGGATTAGGAAGGACTCAGGGTTGAGGCTATGGAGGATGGAAGATCCATATGCCTCAAGGAGAAGAACTGTTGTTGACTACAGGTTCCATACAAAGGGACTTCTATGAGACAATCTTGTTGGATAAGAAGCCCATAGTTTGTGACATGAGGTGGGTCGACTGGACCTACATCAAGGACAATGAATAGCACTATCCTGGAGTGCAAGACAACTTTGTTGCTTGTGGAGTTGCTAATTTTGTTGGGCAAAAGCTCACCAACTGGAATGATGAACTTATCATGCAATTCTACTCCACAGAACATTTCTATCCAGATGGAAGGATAGTTTGGATGTCAGAAGGCACCAGATACCAGTCAACTGTTGGAGAATGGGAAAGTCTGATAAATGCCCCAAAGGAAAATGATGATGACCTGGATATTTATGCCAAGAAGAAGATGGATCACAATTCCATGGCACACATGTACAAGGAGATCCCAGACAAGGCTGTTGAGACACATAAGTTTGGATCAGTCCACTTTCTGCTGTCAGGGCTGCCAACAATCAATTGGATTCTGAGGCACACTCTGTTACCTAAGTCTGGTGACCACAACATGATCAGAGGGCATGCCATCAACATGTTGCATGTGTTTGATGTGCTACAAAAGTTCAAAGTCATGATCCTTATGATTGAAACCATTAAGAGGACAACAGAAGATTAGAAGAGGAGTAGTGGATATGCCCAGATTCAGGAGTTGATAAACTCAAAGATGGGCACAAGGAAATATCAATTGGATAAGGAACATTTTCCACTTTATCCAGACTTTGAGGACAATCAAGTTGTCATGAATGAGAATGATCCATCATCAGTTTAAGCTCAAGAGAAGAAAGAGAAGGCAAGGAAGGAGAAGGCTACCAGGATGCCAACTCAAGAGGAGGCATCTGAGTATTTCTTGAAGAACAAGCAGGAGCAGCTTAGTTACTTGATAGCATCAACATTGAGGATTGAGAAGGGATTGACTACCCTCACTCAGAATCACGAGAGCCTGGAGAGAATCATGCAACTCAAATTCCATGACCTTGATTTCAAAGTAACTGAGATTCAGTCAGTTGTAGAGCAGCTGCAGGATGACATGCAGGAGAGGCAGGGCAAGACTACAACTAGTGTGTTTGCCAGAGTGCCTAGAGCCCAGAGGTCAGTTGGAATGCCTGTGACAGACACCAGAGTAACATCTTCAAAGACCAGCCACAGCCCCTCTCGCTCCAAAGGCAACCAGCTCAAAGATCAACTCCAAAGACCTCTACTTCAACTGAAGCCTTCGTCCTTGGAGTTATCCGGACACCACCACCAAGATCAAGCCCGAGAGACGATCTAGCACTGCATTTTCTATGAACTTTTGGTAACTTGTTGCCAAAGGGGAGAAAAATGTATAGATCATAGGCTTCGAGAGAGAGAGTGTTGCTTTTGTTCTCTCTTGTTTTAATTTGGTGGTTAAAACTTGTTTGCTTTTGATTGCTTGAGATGCTATGCTTGTGAGACATTGATGATCATGTGTCTGATCATAAGCTACACTTATGCATGCTTGGTGATATTATCTTATCTATCCTATGTGATCATTCACTTTACTTGGTGATGAGTGCATGTATTCAATATTTATTATTTTGAGCGCTCCACCAAGATGTATGTGACATGGAAGAGTAACCCATGAGCCTAACTCATTGTGCATTTGTAGTCCAAAGCAAATCTTAAACTATGCACAAATTTAGGGGGAGCTCTTGCTTATCACATACTTCTCAAAGCGACGATGTTATTCAATCTTACTATCATTTGTCGAAGCTTTAATCTATATGTTGTCATCAATTACCAAAAAGGGGGAGATTGAAAGTGCAACTATCCCTAGGTGGTTTTGGTAATTCATAACAACATATAGCTCATTGAGCTAATGCTATTCCAAGACTATTATTTCAGGAAAGCTCAATGAATGGCATGGCATGGATGATGAAAGTGGATCCCTCAAAATACTAAGGACAAAGGATTGGCTCAAGCTCAAAAGCTCAAAACTCTTCATTTTATATTTTAGTGATCCAAGATCACATTGAGTCTATAGGAAAAGCCAATACTATCAAGGAGGGATGAGGTGTTGCTTAATGAGCCTCTTGCTTCATGTGCTTAGTGATATGCTCCAAAACCCTCAGCTACTTTCCCACATCTACAAATGACCTAAACCCAAAGCCAAAATCGGTCATACTGATTCTTCCTATCCGGCACCACCGATTCCAAAGGTCATAGCCACTGCCACAAACCCTAAGCAAATCGGTCTTACTGATAGGGATCTCGGTCTCACCGAGATGGGATAGTAATCTCTCTGTTTACCTTCGTAACGTTTCGGTCTAACCGAAGTGAGCGATCGGTCCCACCGAGATTGCAATGTAAACTCCCTGTTTCCTTTTTGTAACATTTTGGTCTCACCGAAAACAGCAAATCGGTCCCACCGAGTTTACCTGACCAACTCTCTGGAAAGCTTATTACCAAAATTAGTCTCACCGAGTTTGTGTAATCGGTCTTACCGAGATTACGTTATGCCCTAACCCTAACCGAATCGGTCTCACCGAGTTGCATGTCAGTCCCACCGAAAATCACTAACGGTCACTAGGTTTACTAAATCGGTCCGACCGAGTCTGTTGAATCGGTCCCACCGAGTTTGGTAGATTGTGTGTAACGGTTAGATTTTGTGTGGAGGCTATAAATACCCCTCCACCTCCTCTTCATTCGTGGAGAGAGCCATCAGAGCAAACGTACACTTCCAACTTACCATTTCTGAGAGAGAACCACCTACTCATGTGTTGAGGCCAAGATATTCCATTCCTACCATATGAATCTTGATCTCTAGCCTTCCCCAAGTTGCTTTCGACTCAAATCTTCTTTCCACCAGATCCAAAACCTATGAGAGAGAGTTGAGTGTTGGGGAGACTATCATTTGAAGCACAAGAGCAAGGAGTTCATCATCAATGCACCATTTGTTACTTCTTGGTGAGTGGTGTCTCCTACATTGGCTAGGTGTCACTTAGGAGCCTCCGACAAGATTGTGGAGTTGAACCAAGGAGTTTGTAAGGGCAAGGAGACGCCTACTTCGTGAAGATCTACCACTAGTGAGGGAAGTCCTTCGTGGGCGACAACCATGGTGGGATAGACAAGGTTGCTTCTTCGTGGACCCTTCGTGGGTGGAGCCCTCTGTGGACTCGCGCAACCGTTACCCTTCGTGGGTTGAAGTCTCCATCAACGTGGATGTACGATAGCACCACCTATCGGAACCACGCCAAAAACATCCGTGTCTCCAATTGCGTTTGAATCCTCCAAACCCTTCCCTTTACATTCTTGCAAGTTGCATGTTTTACTTTCCGCTGCCTATATACTCTTTGCATGCTTGCTTGAATAGTGTGACGATTGCTTGACTTGTCCTAAATAGCTAAAATCTGCCAAACTCTAAAATTGGGAAAAGGTTAAGTTTTTAATTGGTCAAGTAGTCTAATCACCCCCCCCTCTAGACATACTTCAAGGTCCTACAGCTTGCTTTGCATGAAGAATGCCTTACCCGCCGCTATCTTCTTCATCGCCTCAATTTCCTGGAGGGCTTTTTGGGCTTCGGCCTTAGCGGCTTTGGCACTCTCAAGAGCCGAGGCGAGCTCGGACTCTCGAGTCTTTGAGTCACGCTCCAAACTCTCGTGTTTTTCCAGGAGAGCCTTGAGCTCTTGCCGCACCTCCGCCACCTGCGCCTCCTGCTTCTCTCGCTCGATGCGCTCCGCGACCGCATTGCTTTCGGCCTTGGACACCGCTTCCTTCAGGGTCACCACCTCGTTCGTGGCCCATCAATTATCACGTTATTCCTGTTATTTTTTGCAACCACATCTTTTACATACTTCCATAAGGTATTACTTACCTTCCTTGTCCTCGAGGTGCTTTCTGGCCAGGCTGAGCTCGTTCTCGGACCGGCCGAGGCTCTGCTTCAATGCATTGACCTCCGCAGTCAGTGCGGCAGAGGTCAGCAGCGCAGCCTGCATTCCCATATTGACATACTTATGTTAGACTCACAGACATCTTTTAGATCCTCGCCTCGGCTTTTCTTTCCGAACACCAAACCGAGCATCGAGGCTACCGTCCATGCGGTAATATTTTTACATATCTTAATACATACCTCAAAGCTCATTAGAAGGTCTGCACAGCTTCACCAGCCTGCTCTTGGCGGATCGAATTTTTCGGATCACCACACTCATAACAAGCAGTGGTGCTCCTCGTCGATGGAGGCGCCGTTAAGCGCCCCGAAGAAATTATCCGGTGCCGCCGGTTGGACAGAGGTCACCGGTGTCGCAGTCTCGCCCTTCTTATGAAGGGGCCGCCAGCCGGACTCTGGAACCACTGAAGGTTCCGGTGCGGAGTCCTACCCAGGGCCGGACTTAGAGCCCTTTGGGGTTTTATCCCCCTTACGCCTGGAGTCCGGGAGGTTGCCTTGCGGCGCCTCCTGGACCACCTCCTCCTGGATGGGCCCCTGTTGGGACCCCACCTCGGCGTCATCCGCAGCGCGAGGAGAGGAGGCAGCCGGAAGTGAGGTGCTATTCACGTCCGACGAATTCAGGGAGCCGCCCGTTGAAGCGTCGAGCTCATCCTTGGGCGGGCTGTAGGGTTATATTCGGCGTTAGGAGATACTGTGTGACAAATGAAAAGCCATGAGTTATTCTAGTATCTGGACACTTACGATTTTGGCAGGGGCTTAGCCCTCGGTGGCCACTCCTCTTCGTCGTCGGCGGCGTTGGTGGAGTAGTCCAGAGGAAGGGTCCTTCCTTCTGATCCTCCGGCCTCCCGGTTGGGGCGGCCTTCCTTTTTCTCTCCCCACCGGGAGAGGCCTCTTTTCCTCCTCCTCGTCTTCGCGGGAGGAGTCCGCCTCAGAGTCATCGGACGATGAGTCCGACAACACCTGGCCCCGGGAACTCTTTCGAGTTCCCGTGGCCTTCTTCTTGGCCTTCTTCTCCGGCACCACGTGAGGTGCCGGAACCAGCAGCCCCGTCAATCGGGCGTCCGCTGGGTCTTCCGGAAAGTGAGCCGGACAGTTAACCTGCCCGGACGTCTTTTGCCAGCTTGTCAAAGGTAAGAGAGTTTAGATCCCGCTTAGAGTCAAACTATGGAAAACAAGAGTCCCATAAAGGGTAAAATAGCTTACCTCGCTGGCTTGACACTGCGAGCTGAATCCGCGATCTTTGGTAGCGGATGCGGGAGCCTCAACGCCCTTGTACAACACCTTCCAGGCATCTTCGTATGTAGTGTCGAAGAGCCTGTTCAAGTTTTGGTGCTATGCCGGATCAAACTCCCACAAGTTGAAGGCCCGTTGTTGGCACGGGAGGATCCGGCGGATGAGCATGACCTGGATTACGTTTACAAGCTTGAGCTTCTTGTTCACCACGTTTTGGACGCAGGTTTGGAGTCCGGTCAGCTCTTCCAAATTACCCCACGTCAGGCCCGTCTCCTTCCAGGAGGTGAGCCGTGTAGGGAAGCCAAGTCGGAATTCGGGGGCCGCCACCCATTTAGGGTCACGCGGCTTGGTGATGTAGAAGCACCCCGATTGCCATCCCTTTATGGACTCCACGAAGGAGCCCTCGAGCCATAGGACGTTGGCCATCTTGCCCACCATGGCACCTCCGCACTCCGCTTGGCGGCCGCCCACTACCTTCGGCTTGACATTAAAGGTCTTCAGCCATAAGCCGAAGTGGGGCTGGATGCAGAGGAAGGCCTCACACACGACGATGAACGCCGAGATGTTGAGGATGAAATTCGGGGCCAGATCGTGGAAATCCAGGCCGTAGTAGAACATGAGCCCCCGGACAAATGGGTGAAGTGGAAAACCTAGTCCACGGAGGAAGTGGGGGAGGAACAACACCCTCTCATGGGGCCTGGGGGTGGGGATAAGCTGCCCCTTGTCGGGGAGCCGATGCGCGATGTCGCTGGACAAGTATCCGGCCTTCTGCAGTTTTTTGATGTGCCCCTCCGTGACGGAGGAGACCATCCACTTGCCTCCCCCTCCGGACATGGCTGGGGAAGGTTGAGGCAAGATGTGCGGACTTGGGCGCTGGAGCTCGAGTGCGCGGAAATGGATGAGCAAAGGAGGAAGAAGGCGTGTGTGAAAAAGTGGATCCTTATCCCCATATATGGATGGACGAAGCTATGCATCCCCACCAGCCTGGTAAAACTCGCTTATCTCCCAACCGCCGTAATCAGTGGCGCGATTGGGTTACCCACGCCCGTATTGATGAGAATCTCGGAATAAGGGGACACGATCTCTGCTTTGACAAGACGTGCCAAGGAAACTACCTCGCTAAACGTGCTAAGGAGGGACAGTAAAAACGATTCGAATAAAGGCCTGGCCGTGGTGTGATGTCACACCGCGGAATACGTCAGCAGGTTGAATTTGTGTAAATATTATTCTCTCTACGGTGGTATGTGGAACTTATTTTGCAGAGCCGGACACTATCCTTGTGTTCAAAATCTTCTATGAAGTATTCGGAGGAGGAACCCGCCTTGCAATGCGGAAGACAATCTGCGCGTCGGACTCGTCATCATTGAAGCCTGGTTCAGGGGCTACTGAGGGAGTCCTGGATTAGGGGGTGTCCGGATAGCCGAACTATCACCTTTGGCCGGACTCCTGGACTATGAAGATACAAGATTGAAGACTTCGTCCCGTGTCTGGATGGGACTTTCCTTGGCGTGGAAGGCAAGCTTGGCGATACGGATATGTAGATCTCCTACCATTGTAACCGACTCAGGTAACCCTAACCCTCTTCGTGCCTATATAAACCGGAGGGTTTTAGCCCGTGAGGACGTAACAACAATCATACCATAGGCTAGCTTCTAGGGTTTAGCCTCTCGATCTCGTGGTAGATCTACTCTTGTACTACCCATATCATCATATTAATCAAGCAGGAGTAGGGTTTTACCTCCATCGAGAGGGCCCGAACCTGGGTAAAAACATCGTGTCCCTTGTCTCCTGTTACCATCCGCCTAGACGCACAGTTCGGGACCCCCTACCCGAGATACACCGGTTTTGACACCGACGCCTGTAGTGTAGCGATTCAGTCATGGTCATTGAGGGTGATTCCGCCTTAACCACTTCTGATATGACTTTGTCGTGCAACCCCTCAAGTGTGAACCTCGGGGGTGATTCCTCTTACGTTCACCTTGATGATTACATCGAGTGGAATTCACCGGGGTGATTCCTCGGGTTTTCCCCTTGATGTTTAGACACACAGTTACTATGATTACTATGACTTTACACTGAATCATGTTAATAAGATGGGTCGACCCTGAGGGGTACCCGCGCAAGCATAATTGTGAGTGATGTGGAGTCAGGTTGACCTGGAAGGTGCCCGCGAGATAATTACGAGGCGTGGCCGGGCATTCTTAGCCCTTGCCGCAAGTCCTCGAGAAGGGGCAACGGGGTCATATCTTTTGTGAGTCTCTTCTTGTTACCGCGCGTTCCTAATCCACTACGATTTGGATATTTGATCCGAGGGGCCTCTGGCCTGATAGCACTAACCATCACGTGGGCATAGTATGGGCGTTTTGCATCGTATGCATCAGCCGAAGCTTAATAGATGTTAGCGACTGAGCGGCGCACGCCGGTTGGAATGCGTAAGAACCTGCCTTTTTAAGGAGGTACCTAGGTCTGCTCACCGGCCGCGTTCGCAATGTGCAGGAGTTCCCGGGGAGATGGCCCATGACCCCTGGGGGCATAGGTTTAGACCAGCGTGCTGACCTCTCTATTATGCCTAGGTCGGGTTGCAGCTGTCACACCCTAGCTTCTGGTGCTGCCTAGTGTTTGCATCTTGCTTGCATCATGTTTAAATTTTTGAAACCTGAATTGAGGAAATTTGGAAGCCTTAAGATTTAATTCAAGAAGGGCAAAGAACCCTGGAAAATTGCATTCAATGTTTCTCAAAATGTTCTTATTAGTTGTTTAATATTTTTGGCAAGGCTTTTGCACCAAACCAAAAATAATGAACATTTGTAAGGAATATTTTGGGCACTGAATTTAAATCATTATTGTATTTGAATTTGGAATTATATTCATAATATATGGGATATATTTTCAAATAACTTTGAAATGTTTTATGTGCTGTTGGAAAAGTCCATCTAGCACCATAAATTTATTCAGTGTTTTGTCATTGTTTGAATTCATTTTGAATTCACCAGCAGTGGCAAACTAACTGGATAAAAAGAAAACATAACAAAAATTAAAACAGAGCAAAAAAACTCACCTGGCAGCCCACTTACGTGGGCCTCACCTGTGCTGGCCCAGCCCACCTGGCTCGGTGCCAGTCATCCCTAACCTCTGCCAGTATGCAGAGGCGGGACAGCGCACGCGCGCGCGAGGCGCCACGCCTCCTCCCTGCTCGCCTACCTCACCGAGGCGCCTCGAAGCCCCTCCTCGGCACCGCTCAGTACCCCCTGACCTCTCACTCTTCCCCTTCGTCTCTCCCTCTCCTCTCCCTCTTGCACAACCGACCGCCACTGCCCGCTGCCACTCACGCCACTCGAGCCACCTCCTCCCCTCCCCAACGCATCCATCAGCCCCGCCGCGTCACCCTGAAGCTCCTCGCCAACGAACACGACGCCGAAAGCCCCGTATCATCGTCCCCGACCTCGTTTTGAAGCCTCGGCCGCCGGAGATTGTCGCCGTCGATTTGCCAATCCCGGCGCGTCCCCGAGCTCGATGACCACCTCATCGCCCTCAATGTGAGCTCCACTACTTTTCCCCTCTCTCCTTTTGCTCGCCCCCACACCGTGGCGCCAAACCCCACCCCGGCCGAACTCCGACCGCCGTGGATGACCTCGCCGCGCCCAACTCCGGCCACCCCAGCTGTCGCCGCTTACATCACTGGATGCGGGAGAGCTCTAGCTCCCCGCGGGTGCCCTCCGCCGCTCGTTTGGGCGCCAGGAGAACGAACCCGAGCCCTCCGTCGCGCCTGTTGCCACCGGCGACGAGCCGCCGGCTGGTTAGGCCCTGTTGACCAGGGGTTTGACCTCCCCTGGGTCGCTGAAAAGTGGGCCCTGGCCCAGCTAATCCTAGATTAGTTTTTTTTAATTAAGTCTAATTAACCCAACTGACATTTTAGTTAGTAGTAATTTAACAGTAATTAATTTTGGTTAGTTAGTTAGTCACTGACGTGTGGACCCCACACGTCAGGTTTAACCTGGACCCGGTCTGTTGACCTGCTGACGTCACAACAACGTCATGATGATGCAGTTAACCTTTTCTGGATTTATTCTTATTCTGAAAATTCTAGAAAATGTCCAAAACTTCAAAAATTCATATAAATTCAACCATAACTCAGAATGAAATAATTTATATATGAAAAATGATCAGAAAAATCCAATCTATCCATCTGTACCAGTTTCATGCATGTTTGAACAACCTAAGGTTTCTGTATATGACAATTTGCATAATTGGCATTTAAATAAGCACATATGGAGTTTGAATTTGAACCCTTGGTTCAAACCAACTTCATTTAATCTGTTCTAAGTTGTATTAGCCAAAACACACTCATTTTGCCATGTCATATTCATGCATCATATTGTTGCATTGCATTGATTGTGTTTTCTCTGTGTTGTCAGTATTTGTCCCCTCTCGATAGACTTGGTTCTGACGATGAGTTCGATGACACCGATGAAGAACTATATTATCTTCAGAAGTGCCAGGCAAGCAAAACCCCCTTGTTCATTCTGATACAATCCCACTCTCTCACTCCTGCTCTCTTTTACTACATTAGGACAACAATGATTCAACTATTACATGTCGCGGTAGCTGAACCCCTTTATCCTCTGCATGACCTGTCATTGCCACAGTAAATAGATGAAACCCACTAGCATGAGTAGGAGTTGTTTGAGCCCTGATGTGCCTACTCATTCATGCTTGTCTGTCATGCCTGCTATTGCTTAGAGTTGTGTCAGGTCTGATTCATCGGGGATGAATTGGGGGTGTGTGAACATGTCCTACTGTGTGTTAGCTAAGCGTGTGAACATGATTTGGTAAAGGTAGCGGTGAGAGGCCATGTAGGAGTACATGGTGGGTTGTCTCATTGCAGCGATCCTCAGGAACTGAGTTCTCTGTTTGTGATCCATGAACAGTTACTACCACACATTGGAATGCTTAAGTACCCCTCTCAACTTATTAATCAACCTGATCTCTGTCCAGGAGTTGCAACTAGTTTCTGGTGTTTGTAGGTAGTGTTAGTAGTCTACCAAGTGGCACCCGGTACAGGTGGGCTTGGGACAGACTAGGCACCATGGCACGGTGTACCAAGCGTAGATCCACCCGTCGAGGTGGGCTTTGGAACCCTGCTCACATCATTTGGGGCCGTGAGCGACACCCCGGCCGGATCTCCTTGCGGATGGAACCCGTATAGGCGATAAACCTAGATGAGAGACTTGTGTGGTTAGTCAGGTCGTGTCCGACTCCCTCGCCAGGCTTCCGCTTGAAGGTTGCCGAGATAAATGACGTGTACATGGTGGTAAGTGGCGAGAGCGTGTGTGAAGAAGTACACCCCTGTAGGGTTAACATTATCTATTCGAATAGCCGTGTCCGTGGTAAAGGACTTCTGGGTTGCCTATACAGTTCATAGACAAGTGATAGTGGATACTCTGAAATACGCAAGATAAGCGTGAGTGCTATGGATGGCGTTCTCGTAGGGAGACGGGAGCGGATCCATAGTGGTGTATTGATATGTTGAATATGTGGACTCGTGTGTGCCACCTCAAAAGAGTTACTTGCAAATGTAGTTCAGATAGCTATCGAGTCAAAGCTGGCTTGCCGCAGCTTAAACCCCACCACCCCTTTGTTGATAATGATGCATATGTAGTTAGTTCTGATGTAAGTCTTGTTTGGGTACATTTGTACTCACGCTTGCCTATTTTATGTTTTGGCAGAGACTTTAGTCTCGCTAGTAGTTCCACTTGGACTTTGACGCTTAGCTTGTTACCTCAGCTACGATCTTGTGCCCTCGGCAGATCTAGTAGATAGTCGCTTCTCACCATTTTCATTTATAGTTGTGCGTACTCGACATGTTAAGCTTCCGCTTGTGCTTTGATTTGTGTGCTCTGAATGTTGGGTCATGAGACCCATGTTTGTAATATCTCGCTCCTCGGAGCCTATTGAAAAAATACTTGAGTTGTAGAGTCATGTTGTGATGCCATGTTGTATTTGCACATATCGAACATATTGTGTGTATGTTATTGAAATGCTTGGTATGTGTGGGATCTGACTATCTAGTTGTTTATCCTTGGTAACCTCTCTTACCTGGAAATGTCTCCTAGTGCTTCCACTGAGCCTTGGTAGCTTGCTACTGCTCCGGAACACTTAGGCTAGCCAGCATGTGTCCTTCTTCATTCCTGTGTCTGTCCCTTCGGGGAAATTTCACGCAATGTCTACCAGAGTCCTATTAGCCTGCTACAGCCCGGTTTACCGGAGTCCTACTAGCCCAGTTGCTAGAGCCCGGATTCATTCACTGATGACCGACACATTTTTTGCTGGGTCATGTATGTCTATCCCTGTAAGTTAGTGCCACTTTGGGTTCACGACTAGCAATGTCAGCCCGAGCTCCTTGTCATATGGATGCTAGCGACACCATCATGTACGTGAGACAAAAGGCACAAACGGTCCTGGGCCTGGCAAGGCGACACCCGTGGGAATACCGTGCGTGAGGCTGCAAAGTGATATGAAGTGTTACATGCTAGATCGGTGTGCCATTGAGTCGGGGTCCTGACAGCTTTGGTACCAGAGCCTGACTGCCTGTGGGATTTCCAAGCCAAACTAGTCGAAGTTGAGTCTAAAAATTCTTTAGTTATATAAGGGAATTTATTGTGGGATGGAACGTAAGGCTCTTTTTACTCCTTATACCTTAAGCCTTCTGATCTGAGACACATTATCTTTCCTACGGGGTTAAGGAACTAGGCTTTATCTTCTTTCTATTAGGATCACGTGTTACTAATCCATAGACTTATAAGATTTTTGGATTTAAGTCTCAGTTCAGTTCCTACTACTTCCGTATGTTAATTGTTGATCTCGAAACCTTGTTATTATGATGATCGAGTGGTTATGCCACCATTTTTGTAGCTTGTCTCAAATATTTTTGAGCCTTTACAGCCGTTGTGTTGTCCGAGTCGTCCCAGGTATCTAAACAATTTGGTGCATTTGCAAAATCCTTTCCCTCTGGTTTCGATGTTCCTTTAGGCCAAGTTAAACACACTAATTGTTGAGTTGAGGTATTCTATTGCCTCGACATTTATATTGGAACTATTATTATGATTCTAGGTATCTAGAGTATCACCTAGTAATCCAGCCATGCTCTGTGTTCCCAGTGTGATGATTCTGGCCATCATTCTCGAAAGCATCCCGTGATGCCACTTAGTAGTAGGTATTCTACTCCTAGGTTGTTGAACCCGGGATTCACCCTACTTGCTTCATGTTGATAGTGTTTGCTAGCTCCTTCAGGAAATTAGTAACCTTTACGACAGTCCTCAAGGTCCATGGTATTTCCTTCTTCCAATACCATGAACTATTTATGGCAGAAGTTCCTCGCTGAACCGAAAGATCACAACCAGAGTGCTCTTGATGAGTTCTCGATTCTATGTTGTTACTCTGCCAGCTCTACCTTTCTGCATGGGTTATCCGGAAGAAACCTGTTGAACTTGGTTCGACATGCTAATCCATGCATCCACAACTCAGAAAATCATATGTTCTTTTGAGTTGTCCCATTTTAGTTGTCTTCCAACCCTTGTCTATCAATTGATAGTCAAGAGTATGCGTGCATTTGTTCATCGATGCCTATTACTCCTGTGGTCCGCCAAGCCATTCTCTTCTGGAATGACTAGGAGAAACAAACTCCAGTACCTCATCCATATCCAGGATTGGGTCAAAGCAGTTGTATTCCATAGATCAAAATGCAATCAAGCTTTTGATCCCTTCTACCCTGAAGTGTTACCCTCTTTACGTCAGGATCGTCATGAGAATTGCACTATCTCTTATGAATTCTTGACGCAGGTAATACTTCTCGCCCTCATTATTCATTTCTCGGCTCCCGTGTTGTTGCAACCGGAATGCCGACAAGTGAACCGTGATGTGTGATATCTATACTCCTAGCAACTCTGTTGCTTGGTAGTTAAAGGACAATAATTTCATTCTTAGAATGTTGGTTCCTGAATCATCATTCTAAGATAGATCGTGCTACCCAGTCCTTATTTCTGGTGCACCTCTCGATCAATGAGTTAGGGCTATGCCAATCCCTTGGTTATTTGATCATATCGTCTTGCCTGAGAAGCAAGATTCTTCTCGAGCTTAGTATCATATTGGTGGCTCGTGATTTCTCGATTATCTTCCCGGAAGTATCACCAGGTTGTCCCCCTGACCAATGCGTTGAGCTCACGATCAAGTTGGTTTCTTGTAAACCAACCATCTCCAAGAATCTGTGCAGGATACCCCTGAGCTAGTTGGTTAAGCTAAACAACAACTTGGAGAGTTGGAAGATAAAAGCTTGTCCGACTTAGTTCATTTTAAGGGATACCTTGTATGTGTGTTGAAGAAAGATGGTAATTTCATTGATTGACCCTCGTGATCAGTTAATGGACCTACCATCTTATCCAATCTTTCATTCGAGTATGGGCTATCCTCAAATCAAATCAGAACCAACGGTATTCGTAATGTTATCTTACTCGTGGTTGTTTCTTCGAGCATACACCATTATATCTTTTGGGTCTGACCAATGTTATCACTTGTTCACACAATTATGGGATTCCATCTTCATGGAAACCTGGATGAATTGTTGTTGAGCCCATCAGCAACATTTTTATCTTCTCCATGATTGTGTTGAACATCCAGCTAGTATTGGAAACTTTTATAAGCATTATCTTCATGACCCGCTCATGGAGCATATGTCCGGATGAAAGAAGTGACCTCCTCTAATTCATGTGCATTTGATGCAAGTTTCCACCGTGAATTCGAGAAAGTCAATGTTGCCTCCTCTGGAACCATCTCAAGTCAGTCATGCATGTGCGAAGTATGCTATGGTTTGATAGGCTCGCTACCTCCATTCTATATGTGTCCCTAGCACACCAAGCCACGGATTGAATTGTTCAAGGAGAAGAAGTTTCTTCATAAGAGCTAATCATATGACTTATGTAAGGACTTCGATATCCCAAATGATGGTTCCCAACCAGAACTCGGTAGTGTTTTATCATAAGACTACTATGTGGTCATGTTTGTCTTGGACATCATGTTCACATGCATGTAGCAGAACCAACTCATGTTTTGGAGCTTGCTATCGTAGTTCATCTCCCGAGAATCTCGCAACGTCATCTCGTCGACTTGTGTTGCAACCTTTCTCTTCTTGACATGTTGTCTGGAATATCCTGACACCAACCAGATCTGAATCTCAGGCAGATATGATGGTTGGAACTGTTCCAAGAACCATAATATTGGTCTCTCTGTAACCGGTAAAGTGGATGTCGTGGCGAACACACCCAACCGGAAGACCTATTATTGTAGTATCTTGATTGAGGAAGTGGTCACATCCCCATAAGGATCTCGCAGGATCTACTTCTGTAGTTATTCCTTATGGATTTTTGTGCTTCTGAAATCCGACCTTTACTTGATGGTCATGTTGATGCTTTTAAGCATTGACCGTGGTACCTAGTACATCAAGGAGAACATTAGAAGCGGAGTGCTAAATGTTTCTCGGTCGATCATCCAGATTTTGTTTCCTTGGCATTGCTAGGGTGAAATATGAGAAAGTGTTGTCTTCCTTTCCATCTGCATCCTCCATCATTATTCATCATGGTAGTATGTAGTTGTATTAACATTCTTTTCATAGATGTTGGTAGAACTATGATGATTATGGAATTGCTCAAGTTCTTGAGAGCACGCGCAAGCAAAATCATTCCTTGTGTTGTTTTCAACAAGGTAATCCACATCATCCATTCTAATTCGGGTATGCCATTCTACCGAACCCCTCCAAACGATCGCTCGAGAATTGCCTTAGGCTGGTATAAAGAGTTTCAGTGATCTCTGAATCAAAGGTAATTCTTTTTGCCACTTAAGGCGATATTTCTACAAGTCACCTTCCCTAAGGTGCCTCGTTATGGTATCATGGCAACTCAACTCCTTGCTACGTTGACAATCGTTTACCACCTTCTTAAGTGTGGAATTGTTGTCTACCTAGTGAACCCTCGTCATCTGTTCCACTCCATCCCTCTGGATGTATGCTTTGTGTCTTATCTCGGGAGATGTTGCTATGTCTCATCCCATGAGTTGATCCTGAGTTGTTCGGTCTTCGAGAAGATCGATTCTTCTAGAGTTTTCCTTTCCTCTTCTTGTCATGTTAGTTGGAGTTCTTAGAGGAAGACATCGAGTCAAAGATGGTGATTGAATCAACACCCCTATGAAGTGCAACCTGGATCGTGAAGACTGTGTTAGTTTGCGTTCCCCATTCATCTTACCCTACGCTTGAATCTCGGGACAAGATTTTTTCTTAGTGGGGGTGAGTTGTCACATCCCTAGCTTCTGGAGCTGCCTAGTGTTTGCATCTTGCTTGCATCATGTTTAAATTTTTGAAACTGAATTGAGGAAATTTGGAAGCCTCAAGATGTAATTCAAGAAGGGCGAAGAACCCTGGAAAATTGCATTCAATGTTTCTCAAAATGTTCTTATTAACTGTTTAATATTTTTGGCAAGGCTTTTGCACCAAACCAAAAATAATGAACATTTGTAAGGAATATTTTGGGCACTGAATTTAAATCATTATTGTATTTGAATTTGGAATTATATTCATAATATATGGGATATATTTTCAAATAACTTTGAAATGTTTTATGTGCTGTTGGAAAAGTCCATCTAGCACCATAAAATTATTCAGTGTTTTATCATTGTTTGAATTCATTTTGAATTCACAAGGAGTGGCAAAATAACTGGATAAACACAAAACAGAACAAAAAATAAAACAGAGCACAAAAACTCACCTGGCAGCCCACTTACCAGGGCCTCACCTGTGCTGGCCCAGCCCACCTGGCTCGGTGCTAGTCATCCCTAACCTCTCGCCAAGAGGCGAGGCGGACAGCGACGCGGCGCGAGGCGCCACGCCTCCTCCCGCCGCTTTGCCTCATCGAGGCGCCTGGCCCCACCTCGGCGCCGCTCTGACCCCCGACCTCACTCTTCCCTTCGCTCTCCTCGCCTCTCCCTCTCGCACAACCGACCGCCACCGTCGCCGCCAGTCGCCGCTGCCACGCCCTGAGCCACCTCCTCGCCTCCCCAACGCATCCATCCGCCCTGCCGCGTCGCCCTAAAGCTCCCCGCCAACGAACACGACGCCGGAAGCCCCGTATCGTCGTCCCCGACCTCGTTTCGAAGCCTCGGCCACCGGAGATTGTCGCTGTCGATTCGCCGAACCCGGCGCGTCCCCGAGCTCCCTGACCACCTCATCGCCCTTGATGTGAGCTCCACTGCTTTTCCCCTCTCTCCTTTCGCTCGCCCCCGCACCGTAGCGCCAAACCCGACCCCGGGCGAACTCCGGCCACCGGGGATGACCTTGCCGCGCCCAACTCCGGCCACCCCAACTGCTGCCGCTTGCGGCAATGGATGCGGGAGAGCTCCGGCTCCCCGCGGGTGCCCTCCGCGTTTGGGTGCTGGGAGAGCGAACCCGAGCCCTCCATTGCGCCTGTTGCCACCGGCGACGAGCCACCGGCTGGTTAGTCCCTGTTGACCAGGGGTTTGACCTCCCCTGGGTCGCTTATAAGTGGGCCCTGGCCCAGCTAATCCTAGATTAGTTTTTTTTAATTAAGTCTAATTAACCCAACTGACATTTTAGTTAGTAGTAATTTAACATTAATTAATTTAGGTTAGTTAGTTAGTCACTGATGTGTGGACACCACACGTCAGGTTTGACCTGGACCCGGTTTGTTGACCTGCTGACGTCACAACAACGTCATGCTGACGCAGTTAACCTTTTCTGGATTTATTCTTATTCTGAAAATTCCAGAAAATATCCAAAACTTCAATAATTCATATAAAATCAATCATAACTCAGAATGAAATAATTTATATATGAAAAATGATCATAAAAATCCGATCTATCCATCTGTACCATTTTCATGCATGTTTGAACAACCTAAGGTTGCTGTATATGACAATTTGCATAATTGGCATTTAAATAAGCACATATGGAGTTTGAATTTGAACCCTTGGTTCAAACCAACTTCATTTAATCTGTTCTATGTTGCATTAGCGAAAACACACTCATTTTGCCATGTCATATTCATGCATCATATTGTTGCATTGCATTGATTGTGTTTCTCTATGTTGCCGGTATTTGTCCCCTCTAGATAGACTTGGTTCCGACGATGAGTTCGATGACACCAATGAAGAACTATATTATCTTCAGAAGTGTCAGGCAAGCAAAACCCCCTTGTTCATTCCGATACAATCCCACTCTCTCGCGCTTGCTCTCTTTTACTGCATTAGGACAACAACGATTCAACTATTACATGCTACGGTAGCTGAACCCCTTTATCCTCTGCATGACCTGTCATTGCCACAGTAAATAGATGAAACCCACTAGCATGAGTAGGAGTTGTTTGAGCCCTGATGTGCCTACTGATTCATGCTTGTCTGTCAAGCCTGCTATTGCTTAGACTTGTGTCAGGTCTGATTCATCGGGGATCAACTGGAGGTGTGTGAACATGTCCTACTGTGTGTGAGCTAAGTGTGTGAACACGATTTGGTAAAGGTAGCGGTGAGAGGCCATGTAGGAGTACATGGTGGGTTCTCTCATTGCAGCCGTCCTCAGGAACTGAGTTCTGTGTTTGCGATCCATGAACAGTTACTACCACACATTGGAATGCTTAAGTGCCCCTCTCGACTTATTAATCAAACTAATCTCTATCCAGGAGTTGCAACTAGTTTCTGGTGTTTGTAGGTAGTGTTAGTAGTCTACCAAGTGGCACCCGGTACACATGGGCTTGGGACAGACTAGGCACCATGGCACGGTGTACCAAGCGTAGATCCACCCGTCGAGGTGGGCTTTGGAACCCTGCTCACATCATTTGGGGCCGTGAGCGACACCCCGGCCGGATCTCCTTGCGGATGGAACCCGTATAGGCGATAAACCTAGACGAGAGACTTGTGTGGTTAGTCAGGTCGTGTCCGACTCCCTCGCCAGGCTTCCGCTTGAAGGTTGCCGAGATACACGACTTGTACATGGTGGTAAGTGGCGAGAGCGTGTGTGAACAAGTACACCCCTGCAGGGTTAACATTATCTATTCGAATAGCCGTGTCCGCGGTAAAGGACTTCTGGGTTGCCTATACAGTTCATAGACAAGTGAAAGTGGATACTCTAAAATACGCAAGATAAGCGTGAGTGCTATGGATGGCGTTCTCGTAGGGAGACGGGAGCGGATCCATAGTGGTGTATTGATATGGTGAATGTGTGGACTCGTGTGTGCCACCTCAAAAGAGTTACTTGCAAATGTAGTTCAGGATAGCCACTGAGTCAAAGCTGGCTTGCTGCAGTTAAACCCCACCACCCCCTTTGTTGATAATGATGCATATGTAGTTAGTTCTGATGTAAGTCTTAATGGGTACATTTGTACTCACGTTTGCCTATTTTATGTTTTTGCATAGAGACTTCTGGCCTCGCTTAGTAGTTCCGCTTTGGACTTCAACGCTTAGCTTGTTACCTCAGCTACGATCTTGTGGCCTCGGCAGATCGAGTAGATAGTCGCTTCTCACCATTTTCATTTATAGTTGTCTCAGATCGGACATGTTAAGCTTCCGCTTGTGCTTTGATTTGTGTGCTCAATGTTGGGTCATGAGACCCATGTTTGTAATATCTCGCTCCTCGGAGCCTATTGAAAAAAATACTTGAGTCGTAGAGTCATGTGGTGATGCCATGTTGTATTTGCACATATCGAGCATATTGTCTGTATTTTATTGAAATGCTTGGTATGTGTGGGATCTGACTATCTAGTTGTTTATCCTTGGTAGCCTCTCTTACCGGGAAATGTCTCCTAGTGCTTCCACTAAGCCTTGGTAGCTTGCTACTGCTCCGGAACACTTAGCTGGCCGGCATGTGTCCTTCTTCGTTCCTGTGTCTGTCCCTTCGGGAAAATCTCACGCGGTGTCTACCGGAGTCCTGTTAGCCTGCTACAGCCCGGTTTACCGGAGTCCTACTAGCCCAGTTGCTACAACCCGGATTCACTCGCTGATGACCGACACGTTCGTTGCTGGGTCATGTATGCCTGTCCTTGTAAGTTAGTGCCACTTTGGGTTCACGACTAGCCATGTCTGCCCAGGCTCCTTGTCATATGGATGCTAGCGACACTATCATATACGTGAGCCAAAGGCGCAAACGGTGCCGGGCCTGGTAAGGCGACACCCGTGGGAATACCGTGCGTGAGGCCGCAAAATGATATGAGGTGTTACATGCTAGATCGGTGTG
Source organism: Aegilops speltoides (assembly GCA_021437245.1). NCBI lineage: Eukaryota > Viridiplantae > Streptophyta > Magnoliopsida > Poales > Poaceae > Aegilops > Aegilops speltoides. The sequence goes on along the minus strand of CM038146.1, from coordinate 203,138,068 downwards.
CCATTGAGTCGGGATCCTGACAGCAGCGTATTGTTTGGCCGAGGCCGGGCATGACCCAAAAAAGTGTGTCCGGACGGAGTTAATCAAGCGCGGTGGGTAAGTTGGTGCACCCCTGCAGGGAAGAGAACATCTATCGATAGCCTGTCCTACGGTAACGGACACTTGGATTTGTATCCCGATCGATACAGCTAGAACTAGATACTCATGATGAGAAATGGATTGAGATGAGAAATGGATAGTATGGCTCTGGGATTGCTTTCTCACAGGGAGTCGAGGAAGGACCTCTGGCCGAGGTTGATAACACTACTACTACTTTACTTTATGCTACTCTACTCCTTCTTGTTTGCTGCAAGATGGTGGTTTCCAGAAGGTGCTAATCTTTGATAGGACTAGCTTCTCCCCCTCTTATTCTGGCATTCTGCAGTTAGTCCATAGATACTACCCCCTTTCATTGATACCGATGCATATGTAGTGTAGATCCTTGCTTGCGAGTACTTTGGATGAGTACTCACGGTTGCTTTGCTCCCCTTTTTCCAGCTCTTTTCATTCTTCTCGGATGCTGCAACCAGATGGTGGAGCCCAGGAGCCAGACGACACCACCGACGACTGCTACTACCCCGAGGGTGCCTACTACCACGTGACGGATGCCGATGACCAGGAATAGTTAGGAGGCTCCCAGGCAGGAGGCCTTGCCTTTTCGATCAGTGTTGCTTTTGTGCTAGCCTTCTTAAGGAAAACTAGTCTAACTTATGTCTGTACTCAGATATTGTTGCTTCCGCTGACTCGTTTGTATTCAAGCTGATGTATTCAAGCCCTCGAGGCCCCTGGCTTGTAACTTAAAGCTTGTATTATTTCAATTTGTGTCTAGAGTTGTGTTGTGATATCTTCCCGTGAGTCCTTGATCTTGATCGTACACATTTGCGTGTATGATTAGTGTACGATTGAATCGAGGGCGTCACAAGTTGGTATTAGAGACGACTGCTTGTAGGTAGCCCCCTTTCTTATTCCTTGGCCGAAGTTGAGTCTAGTCATTGAAAATCTTTTACTAACATGGATGTGTGTCTTACGGACCCACATCGCCATTGGGTGGTATTAGCATCTTTTATTGCTCGTCTTTACTCTAGGACTCTGTTCTCTCTCCTATTCGGGTTAAATGAATTTACTAACTACATTAGGTTCTCAAAACGACTTTCCCCGGAGAGCCCCTTCATTCCGGATGGTTGCCTGCTTCACCAGAAGACTTTGAAGATACTCTCCGATCTACTCCCGAGGACTTGTGTTCATTTATTTTGCAATCCCTTAACACCGTTGAATCCTTATGGCTAACTGCATACCCTTGCCGTTAATACTTCCATCCATAGTTGTTCTTGTTATTACAAGATACCTGAAAGTATTCGCCGACTTTCGAGAATCCTTTTTCCGACTGCCTTACAACTCTTTTCCACCTGAATACCCCTACGAATAATTCCTCACACTTATCGGGGATTCGTTCATCCCTAGTTGATTATATGTCTCACAAAATTCTTCGATTGTGATTCAATCTCCCGAAGATCCTCTGCATCCTAGTGCTCCGAAAGTCTTGTCTGCCTGCATTATGGTTAAATCCATATGTCCAGCAATATTCATTAACATCCTTTGTCATTGTCATCCCGAGCCTATTGATTCATTATGTTGCGATTGCTCGCAATCATCAGTCAAACCCTGAAATTTGACCTTCCTGCTCATACGTCATTCTGGACATGAGTTGGATCTCGGCCAATCATGTTCTAATTGATTGTCCACATAGTTCCCTTCAACTTGAACGCCGAATTATTCAGTTGTTTCTATAATCTGATCTCGTGATGTCAGTGGGAAACGACACCTATGGGATCACAGAAATCCCTACTACGGTTGCGGGGCGCGGGGATCCTGAGAAGAGCGGGACTAGTAGACAGCACAATGGAGATTTACCCAGGTTCGGGCCGCAAAGATGGGTAAAACCCTACGATCCTGCTTTGGTGGATGTATTTAGGTGTTTTGGAGCTCTTGAACTAGCTCTGGGTGCTGCTAGGTTCGAAAGAGCCGAATCCCTCTCCAGTGTGCCATGGGCCTCCTTTTATAGGCGAAATGGGCTGCCACAGTGGCACACACGAGGTGGAAAGTGCTACAGCGTTGTGAGCTTATCGCTGGTATTACAGGACAAAGTGCGTTTAATGCGAGGCTTAGGTGTCCTATCACTTTATCAGGGACGGTGCGAGGCCCGTCCCGTCCGACGCCGCTCCTCCTTGCTTCGACACGCGCCCTGGCCAGCGGTGCATGCGGTGCCATGTAGGCAGGCAGGCAGCTGAGGTGGCGCGCTGGTGGAGCCTCCACGAAAGGTTGTATGTTGCCACGCAAGTGCCTGCCCAGCTGGTTGGGTCAGCAGCTACATGCAAATGGCGACGGAGGCTTGGTTGGCGCTGGCCTGGCAGTGTCCCTGCTGGTGCGAGTGGCGAGGGTCTTGTCTGGTGGCCCGGCAAGGGTCTTGCCATGGCGCGCTGGCGTCCCCGGCAAGGATCTTGCCGGGGGTCTTGTGGGTTCCTTCGGTGAGGATCTGGGTGAGGATTGCTGCCTTCTTATCCTCATTTGATCTTGACTATTCTTTGTCTTCACAAAGATCTGCATGCCACCACGGAGGTGCCTCCCGAGCCTCGTCCCAATGTGCTTGTCTAGCGTTGGGGGGCTCAAAGGTGGCTCACTCAGCTGGTGTGAGCGAGCTGCCCTGGCAAGGGTCTTGACAAGGCCGCTGAGGCTGCCCCGGCAAGGGTTCTTGCCGGGGGAACCTGCTTCATCCATCCGATCCTTGTGGCCTTGGTCCTCGTCGTTGCTTTGTTTGTCTTGTGCCTTCGGCTTCTCTCCGGCTTCCCTTTCCTGCCCTGTTATGTGTGGCCGTGGCGGGTGGCTCTGACTGCCCGTGCGCAAGTAAACGGGTCAAAAGGAGAGGCCCTATTTTTGTACACCGACAGGAGCCCCCGGGCCTGGGCCATACATAAGTGCAGCACGTTGTTGGGCCAGGCCCAGAACGGTGCACGGGTAGTTGGGGCGGATTTTACCGTGGTAACTGTTCTGTCTGCTGCGCTTCTCCATGACCCGCATTGAACGCGCGACATGGGGGTCGTGTGCGCGTGTGTGACATGGGAGGCATGCGTGGGACAGCGTCCGCACGCATGCGTCATATCGCAGTTAATGGGAAAGGAGGCGGCCCGCGCCTTCCCCATAAAAAGGAATAACCGCGGGCGCGCTGCTCACTTTACCCCCCTCTCCTTGCGCCTTCTTGCAATCTCAGAACCGCCTTTCTTCCTTCTTCTCGAGCCTCTCTGCCTTCGTCCATCGCCGCCATGCCTCTGCCATCCCTTGCTCTCTCGCTTCCCGCAGCCGCCATGGGGCCTAAGTCCACCAAGAGCAAGGGAGCGGCGAAGGACACCGGGGTGTCGGAGCAGCCGGAGAGCTTGCTGGTGGCGCCACGGGCCCAGTCCGCCTACTTCCCCTCAATGGTCGGCGTGCCCGAGCTTCAGGAGATGTTCAAGGACCCGTGGGGAGTGAAGACGGGGGGCGAGAAGACGGGGCATCCAGCCACGCACGTCGTCCCTGCCAGCGCCGATCCCTCCCCAAATCGGTACCCCTTCTTCTTCGACTATTTCTCCTGTGGGCTCTTTCCCCCCTTTTTTGATTTCTTCAAGGATATCATGCACACCTATGGCTTCCGCCTCTTGGATTTCACCCCAAATTATGTGGCGTGCATGGATCTCTTCGCACACCTCTGCGGGTGCATCCCAGCAATGGCGCTCTTCCGCCATTACTTCTCCCCTCGGATTCAGAAGGGGGCGCCATCGCTGGCTGCGTCGCCTGGATCCCGAGGGCCAAGGGGGCGTACCCGGAAGGTGCCACAAAGGAGAGGTGGGAAGAATGGCGGGGCCTGTGGTGCTGGATCCGCCTGTCCACAATTGAGGAGGAGGTTTGCCAGAATCCGCCTGTCCGTGGGGGCGATTGGGGCGACGTTGACACCGACGATGCGAAGCTTATGATCACCACTACTAGGATTCTTCGGCTCACCTAGGCCGGGCTCACCCTCGAAATGATCGGGGCAGACTTCATCCGCCGCTGAATTGCCCCTCTGCACGACAAGGGGAGGCCGGCCTGGCTCTTCATGAACGCCGCCGTCATCATGAGGCTCCGCCCCGGCCTCGACAACAACCTGGCGGTGCTGAGGCACGCCCATCTCTGCCAACGGATCTTCCAGCTCGAGGTTGACGACGAGGGCGAGGTCGAGCGGTCTGGCAAGATTTCCAGGGCCGCCGCAAAGGCCGGCAAGGTCGACAAGGAGCCCGTTCTCAAGCTATCGACGGGAGTGGTCCCGCTGAGCAACAACCCTCGCCGGAACGAGATCATTGCCATGATGCCGCTCTTCAACGCGCATGGCCTTGACCCGAACTGGGTTAAGCCGGACGGGCTCACGGTGTAGGAGTTCTTTGACACCTTGCATCAGGTGTATGTCACCGCCGAGCTGCAGCTTATCCAGGACACTTCTCCGGCGGAGCTAGACTATATCGCCGCCACGGTGGAGGAGGCGAGGCTTGCCGAGGAGGAGGCAAAGCTCGTCAAGGTGGCCGGTAGCGCCGGCGGCATGGTGGACAAGGCCTCAGCGGAGGCGGAGGAGGAAGAGCTCGCCCGATGGGCAGCAGCCGCTGGGGAGGCCAGCGGCGCCGACACTGGGGCTCCCCTCGTTGAAGATGCCGCCGACGGGTCGTCGGAGGAGGAGGGCGAGGAGGAGAGGACCGCGACTGGCGATCCCCCGATCACCGGAAAAAGGCGGGCCGCCTCCGGTGAACCGGTTTGCCTCGTCCGGGCCGTGCAGCTGCGGCAAGCCCAGGAAGCGCCCGTGCGCCAGACGAGGGCGGTGGTGATGAAGAAGACGGTGAAAGCCGTGGCGTCGAAGAAGAAGGCATCTGCTTCTTCATCGTCCAAGCGCGCCCGGACGCCGTTGCCTCCCCCCTCGCCGGCAAACATCGGCGCGGGGATTGCTTTCGACTTCGGGCCTCTCAGCCTGGAGAGAGAGCCTGGGCCTCTCAGCCCGGAGAGAAAAAGGAAAGCAACAGAGGAGGAGGAAGAGAACGAAGAGTAAGCTTCTGCTTTCCTCCCTCATTCCTTACACTTCCCCTGATGGCGTTGCTCACTTGTCTTCATCTTCCAGGGATGTGGAGACGCTGGCCCAGAGGATAAAGAGGGCCACGATTTTGGCGAGTGGCCAGCCCCCGGCAGGCACCTCCAGTACGCCACTGGTGGTGTCGAGCAGCCCGAACAGCAGCCCCCAGCCCAGCCCCCAGCATGAGTCCATCACCTGCCCTCTATCAACGTGTGTCATGTGTGATGCTTTAGCGTTAACCATGTCGTGGATGCAGGAGAGGAGCAGCACCAAAGGGAGCCACAGAGGGCTTCTCTGATCGTGCCGCCTCCGTCAACTAAACCGCCCCAAGGGGCTTCCCCAGCTAGGGCACCAAGCACTGAGGCCGTGCACATGGAGGAGGGGGAGGAAAACGCGAGCGCCGGTGGCTTCGCCTCGACGCCAGACCTTGGCAGAGAAGGGGCTTCCTCCTTTCGGCCTGGCAAGGGTAAGCCACTTGCTCCCCACTTCTGCTTGTGTTCTTTCTTTTCCTCTTTTCCATACTGGCTTTCGATCTTGGCTTCACCCCGTCTCCTTCTTGGCATCCAGACCCCTCCTTGGTGGGCTCGGAGGACGTAGACACCGCCGTCAAGGACATCGCCGCGGATGCCGCGCCGGAGGCGGAGAAGATTGCTGCCGAGGAGAGAATCGGGGGCGCCACTGACGACGCCGCCAAGGGGCCCGCCGAAGAACCCGGCAAGGGGCCTGCCAGGGAGGCCGGCAAGGCCACTACCGAGGAGGTGGCGTTTGACGACCTGCCCTCCTCCTCCGCTGCCTCCGGCTCCGGCAGGTACTTGAGGGTAAGCGAGGACCTCTTCGTCCATCTCCTTGGCGCGTCGAGCACCAGGGCTCCCTTTGAGGGAGAGGTGTTCGATGAGGAGGCACTCGCCGCGGCCGAGCTCGAGGTCGTCAATGAGCCGGGCGTTGGTGGCGCCGGCTCCCAGGAGGAGCAGCTGCTCCAAGCCATGGGTGCCAGCTTCCGGAAGCTTCAGGCGCTCCACCACGCCCGCCTGGACAAGGCCAAGTCCAGGGCGGCAGTGGTGGAGAAGTCGGAGGAGGACTTTGGGGGGCGCGCCGCCGAGGCGCAGGACTGGTTCCCCCAGGCCCAGGACGAGCAGAAGGCCACACAGGGTGAGCTGTCCAACCGTGAGGTGGAGCTCGCACTGAAGCTAGTCGACGTCGAGAAGGCCCAGGAGACGGCGAAGAGGTTGGCGGCGAAGGAAGCCGTTCGCTCGACCAAAGACGAGGCCGCACGAGAACCTGGAAGAGAACCTTGCAGCACATGAGACAAGCTTGCCGCCACGCTCCGCGGCAAGGATGAAAAGGTGGGCAAGCTCGTCCTGCAGTAGACCCAAGAGCTGGAGCGGAGGCATCAGGAAGCACTCAACGCCCAGGCTCAGGCCCATGCCGGCAGGGAGAAGGCTCTAGAGGGGCAAGCTCTGAAGCTGGCCCAGGAGAAGAATACGCTCAACGGCGCTCTGACGATGGCGCAAGGCAAGATCGTCAGCAAGGCCAGAGAGCTCTCCGAAGCCAACAACTCCATCAGCGACCTCAAGCTAAAGTTGGGAGCTCTCGAGAAGATGTTGTCGGAGGCCAGAACCCAGGAGGGGATCCTGACCAAGGAGCTGGCGACAGAGAAGCAGCGGCGAATAAACGAGACCACCAACCTCGAGGACCACGTGGCGGGTGAGAAGCATTGGCTCGAACTCCTTGCTGTCATTGCAAACTCGGCCGCCGATCAGCAGGTCACTATGGGGATGCCGGAGATGGAGTACGCCCCAGAGGCGAACCTGATCCCCAACGCCAACCTGACCATATACTTTGAGAAGGTCGTCGGCGCCTTGAGGCTGCTTCATTCCAACCGGGCGGCCTCCCTGGTCAAGGAATCCCGGATACTCTGCCGGGGGACCATGACCAGGGTGCTCACCAAGATTGCGCACTGGCACCCAGACCTCAACTTCGGAGCTATGCTGAAGAGCTTGCCGGAGGATGCCGACATCACGGCGCTCAATGAGTGTATCCAGCCCATCCTCAACCGCATCGACAAAATCAAGAGGTTGGAGGGCCAGTGCCGGGACTAGGCATCCCGTTCTCCGTCGCCCTGCAGGTTCATGACCAAGACAATGCTATCTTTAGTTAGAACCGCGGCGGCAATTCCCGTAATATAACTCTGTATTGCTCCTGAAACTTTGCATGTTATTTTCCTGTTCGATTTTCCTTTGTATGTCCACCCCACGTCAACCGGGTATGCTTGCCGGCACGTAAACCCAGGGCGGCGCTTTGAGGACGGATGCTCATTAGCCTCCCGGGTGTGCTTGTTGCCGGTCAAGCACCTTACCACCCTAGGCGCGGTCGCTCGATCTGTCGAGCTTGACTCGAGTCAGAACCGAGAGTGTTGCCGATGACGAAAGGCTACCCTGCCGCTCTCGACGCGACCGCTTGGAATGTTGAGCGGACTGGAAACAGAACAAGGGCTTTGCGATCGTAGGAGGGCCCCTCTTCGTATAGGCTCTCCATACATAGGCCGAACCGTCAAGGATAATAACCTCATATCACAGGAGAAAAACTTAAAACTCAGCATGACTTAGCTCTCTCGTTGCCGCCTCGGCGTCCTTCGCGCCAACAGACGGCGCTGCCTTCTCCGCAGGAGCTGTGACGATGATGAACTGCTAGGCCTTCCACTGGACCCGATTCTCACAATTGCGCCCCCTACCTGGTGCGCCAAAGATGTCGGTGGGAAACGACACCTATGGGATCACTGGAATCCCTACTACGGTTGCGGGGCGCGGGGATCATGAGAAGAGCGGGACTAGCAGACAGCACAAAGGAGATTTACCCAGGTTCGGGCCGCAAAGATGCGTAAAACCCTACGATCCTGCTTTTGTGGATGTATTTGGGTGTTCTGGAGCTCTTGAACTAGCTCTGGGTGCTGCTAGGTTCGAAAGAGCCAAATCCCTCTCCAGTGTGCCATGGGCCTCCTTTTATAGGCAAAAGGGGCTGCCAAAGTGGCACATAGGAGGTGGAAAGTGCTACAGCGATGTGAGCTTATCGCTGGTATTATAGGGCAAAGTGCATTTAATGCGAGGCTTAGGTGTCCCTTCACTTTATCGGGGACGGGGGCGAGGCCCGTCCCGTCCGTCGCCGCTCCTCCTTTCTTCGACACGCGCCCTGACCAGCGGTGCATGCGGTGCCATGTAGGCAGGCAGGCAGCTAAGGTGGCACGGTGGTGGAGCCTCCACGAAAGGTTGTATGTTGCCACGCAGGTGCCTGCCCAGATGGTCGGGTCGGCAGCTGCATGCGAACGGTGGTGGAGGCTTGGCTGGCACAGGCCTAGCAGTGGCCCTGCTTGCGCGCGTGCGAGTGTCTTCTTGGGTGGCCCGGCAAGGGTCTTGCCGGGTGGTCCGGCAAGGGTCTTGTCGTGGCGCGCTGGCGTCCCCGGCAAGGATCTTGCTGGGGGTCTTGTGGGTTCCTTCGGTGAGGATCTGGGTGAGGATTGCTACCTTCTTATCCTCATTTGATCTTGACTATTCTTTGTCTTCACAAAGATGTGCATGCCACCATGGAGGTGCCTCCCGAGCCTCGTCCCAATGTGCTTGTCTAGCGTTGGGGGGCTCAAAGGTGGCTCACTCAGCTGGTGTGGGCTAGCTGCCCCGGCAAGGGTCTTGCCGGGGCCGCTGAGGCTGCCACGGCAAGGGTTCTTGTCGGGGGAACCTGCTTCGTCCATCCAATCCTTGCGTCCTTGGTCCTTGTCGTTGCTTTGTTTGTCTTGTGCCTTCGGCTTCTCTCTGGCTTCCCTTTCCTGCCCTATTATGCGTGGTCCTGGCGGGTGGCTCTGACTGCCCGTGCGCAAGTAAAGGGGTCAAAAGGAGAGCCCCTACTTTTGTACACCGACACGTGCATTCTTTTTCTTCTTCTGATCGAGTACCGATACTCACATCAGATTCATTGAGGACCACTGAATCCTTTGTTGGATTATTATCTGGCAATGTCCTTCATATTCAAAATCTCATGCGCTCTTCCCCTGATACATATTGCCTTCGGTAAATTGTATCCTCTGCTTATTGTCCACCATGCTCTACTATTGAGCTGATGTTATTTACTCCTGAAGTTCATGGTATATGTCCCTAAGATGACCCTATGGATTGAACCTATGCCTTCCCTAATCCGTGTGAACTCGAGAGTTTTCACGAGGCATACTCTTCTGGTGTTTTGCCAGATATAATTTCAACACTACAATATCTTCGAAAACGAGGAGTAAATGAGAGGTTATGCATTGAAGAAGTGGGAGTCGACCTTGAACTTTGTGTTCATGCCCATAGAAACGATGTAGATCTTATCATGGAAGCTTCTCTTATAATCAAATGCTCCCTTGGTATAAGCTCATCTTGCATCAGTAAATTGATTCTTTGCAATCATGGTTCCGAACCATATTTTTCTCCTTGATTCCATTTCTCGGACAAGTTAAAATACTTGTCTTCTGCAGATCATTTCATTTGTCCAACCTCTATTTTGTTCTACCTCGAGTATTGCCCCCTGTTATCTCGAGGATATGGTGCCATTGCACTACCTCTTGTAAATTCTTAATTGGAGTGATACTCCGTCATCTCATTCCTAGCCTGATCGACTAAATCATTATTGTGCTAATTCTAATAGTGCTACCTGGTCCTTATGCCCGGAGCAACTTCTGTCGACGAGCTAAGCCTACGTCGATCTTCCTCATCTTATCATTTCACGTCGAACAACAAGCTTGATTTCAAGCTTGTGTCAAATCCGTGGTTCTCGTAGCATTTCACTTCATCCTTCCTTTTGCTTGATGTTGTCGCAGCTCGATGGCATCTTCATAGAGTCTCAAAAAAAATTGTCGTGATCACCGTCAATACTTTGGCTTCTTCAGAGATGTCAATTGAATTCATGGCTAGAAATACCATCCATGCCCCTTGATGATTTGTGATATCATCGATGACATCCTTGACTTCCTGCCAACACAGACCCGGTCATGTTTGGTTATTCCTTATGTTCCGACATAATCTTGGAAGTGTTCCTTTGTATCTTTTGAGATCTTCAGATCCAACTCTTACCCGAAACACCATGTTATTGCTACCTCGAAGCATGACTATGGTACCTGTATATCAACAAGAACATTGGAAGCGCAATGCTAAATGTTTCTTGATTTATTATTCACACACCATTGTATGGATAAAATCATGAATTCCCTTGCCCCTTTATCCAAATGGTGATGTACTTGTTGATCTAACATGTATATCATGCTCTACTTTTCCTTGGGAAAAGTTACACTCCTAAATCTTGTGTATAGACACATTTTCCTTTCCATTGGTTTGCTTAAACTTTTTGTGGTCTATATATGTTATAAGCAGGAATAATTCCCTGCTTATGGAAACACCTCGGTTTATAACCCCGTCGGTGACCTCACATTATTGTCGATTTACATCCTCGTAACCCCGATGGACGAGAACTTTGCCTATTTGTCTGCCTCGTTCAACGAGCAGGAAAATGGTTCTCTTCGTCCCTCGCCCTTGGTACCAACATTGTTACCAACATAACTGACACGCTATCCTCTGCAATGCTTTACTACCATGACCGTGCAATATGTCGGCGTCCTTCCTACTTTTGACCCACATGGTGGGCCCATAACCCATAGTTCCACAGGATCGAAACCTGACTCTCGTGTATATCTTCGATTCCGAAATATTTTTGCATTTGGCTTCATATCATGTCACGAGCCACCTTCCGAAAGATGATCTATTCCCGATGCTCTGAACCCCTTTCTCACACTTCGTTCAGGTATCAATCATTTGTCCATTCGGTTGAAACTTCCTATTGTACCTTCATACTTTGCTCTCAATGTTTTATTAAGTTTCAACTCGAGAGATATTTCTGCCTCATTCCCTGAACTGTTCACCAGATAATTAACCCTATAAGGGTCAGTTCTCCCGAAGTTACCTTTTACTTCCCCACTTAAATCTCGGGACGAGATTTCTTGTAGTGGAGGACATTTGTAACATCCCCAGCATCACACTACAATAATCTCCCCCTAATGAAGGTCATGCCATCATGATCATCATGCCAACATGCCACTTGTCCGAAATCCGCTTCAAATTCAATTTCAAATTGCATGTCAAATATTTGCTTCTTCTTTCATGCAAATAAAATAGTTCATCCTATGGCAAATAATTCCTGGATATTTGTGTCACATCCCTAGTTCTGGTATGCTCAAGGATAGCTAGTCATGTGTGCATCATGTTTAAATTCCATTTAAATTTGAAATGGGGATTTGAGAAACCCTTAGAATCATTTCTGGAAATGACCCGGATAAAAATTGCTCCAAAAAGGTCCAAGAAAATGTTCATGTTGCTCTCCGAAAATATTGGACAGAGATAAAAATCAAACCAATATTTTTAGGAGCTCATAAGTATTTATTTTGGGCATTTGGAATTAATGCAGTAATTATTTGCGTTGGATATATATTGTTATATATATAATATTGTCCAAAACTTATGCTAGTTGATGAGGAGCTCTGGAATAATACCAGTAGCTCCTGCAAAAATTGGCATAAGGAAATAAAATGGTTTAGTATTTTTATTGAACCAAGACAAATGTCAGAAAATAGAAAACAGAAACAAAATAGGAAAAAGGGAGAAACTTACCTGGCGCTTAACCGCAGCTCGTCTGGCTCAGCACTGTGCGGCCTAGCTGGGCCATTCCACCAGCGTCGTCGTCCTCCTGGTGCCAGTCGGCCAGGCATGTGGCCGGCGCGCGTGCACGGCCGTGCCGCCATGCCACCTGCCTGCCTGGCCCCTCCCTCGTCGCCTGGAAGCCCCGCGCGACGCCAAGCGCCGCCCCGCACCTCTCTCACTCTCTCTCGTTTACCCTCCTCCCTAGATCTCCCTCTCTCGACCCGCCCGAGCGCTGCCGCCGCCGCCTCTCGCCGTTGCCGCGCCCACCGCCACGGCCTCGCCCTCTCCCCGTGCTCAGAAGCTCCACCACATTGTCGGCTACCTCCCCGTCAAGCCACGCGCCTCGGGAGGCCCTGGAGCACCGTCAACATCGTCATCTTCATCTCCGGCCGCTAGAGTCGTATTCGCCGCCCCGCCGTCTTCACCGCGTCCCCGAGCTCGCCGACAAGCCCGTCGAGTCCGCTGTGAGCTTCTGCTCCATCTCCCTCTCTCCATTCCTCCATTCTCGCGCCGTAGCTCCCTTTCCCCACAACGGCCGTAGCACCTCGCCGCCGGCCATGTCGCCACCGCAGCCACACCTACGGGCACCTACAACCGAGCACGCCACCGTGGTCAGCACGTCTCGACGAGACGAACGCGACCAACCCCGACCCCTGCCGTGCACCGTAGCCCCTTCTTCCCTCCCCGCCGAACTCCGGCCGTCGCCCAAGTGGTCGCCGTCGTCGATCTAGGCCGTCTCCGGTGAAACGGAGGGCACCACTGGATGCGCGGGAGCCTGGGCTTCGCGTAGGTGCTCTCCGCCGCATGTTTGGTCGCCGGAGCGACGATCCCGCAGCCCGCCGCCGCATCTGGCCTCACCGGCGTCGAGTGGCCGGTGGGGTTAGCCCCGGTTGACTGGGTTTGACCCCGTCTTACCAGGGTTTGACTACCCTGGGCCACTAACGCATGTGGCCAGCCCTGTTAATTAAACCAGTTTAGGTTTAGTTTAAACTAGGATTAGCCACAAATACTGACACATGGGACCCATACGTTAGGTTTGACCCCAGTCAGCGCTATTGACTTGCTGATGCAAGCATGACGCAGTTATTTATTTTCTGGATTTAAATTAAATCAGGAAAATCCAAAAAATGCTATAAACTTCAAAAAATCATAGCAATTCAACCCTAGCTTAGATTGAAATAATTTATATATGAAAAATTATCAAAAAAATTCAATCTATCCATCTATACCAGTTTCATGCATGACAAACCAACTTATACCTACTGTATAAGTGAAAACATATAAGTCGCATATATAAGAGCTTAATCTGGAGTTGCATTTGAATCCTTGGTTCAAATGAACTTCAACCAATTGAATGTTAGTTGTATTAGCCCAAACAGCATCACATCTATTTGCCATGTTCATGCATCATATTGTTGCCTATGCTTGTGTATTGATTGCCGACACCGTTCCTTCTCGATAGGTCCAGCTCCGAAGAGTGATCCAGAGTACCTGTCTGAGGAGCAGTGCCACCCTGTTGATCTACCAGGCAAGCAAAACCCCCTTTGTTCATTCCGATACAATCCCACTCTCTCGCTCCTGCGCTCTTTTATTGCATTAGGACAACAATTATTCAAGTGCTACTTTTGTTGCGGTAGTTGAACCCATTCCTCTGCATGACCTGTCATTGCCACAGTAAATAGTTGAAACCCACTAGCATGTGTAGGAGTTGATTGAGCCATGTTGTGTTCCTACCATGCCATGCCTGCTATTGCTTAGAGTTGTGTCAGGTCTGATTCATTGGGAATGAACTGGAGTGTTATGATGTGTTCTGGTGCTGAGAGTTAAGTGTGTGAACACGATTTGGTAAAGGTAGCGGTGAGAGGCCATGTAGGAGTACATGGTGGGTTGTCTCACTGGGACCGTCCTTAAGCACTGAGTTCTGTGTATGTTGTCCAATGACTAGCTACTACCACACATTGGAATGCTTAAGTGCCCCTCTTGACTTATTAATCAACTTGATCTCTTTCCAAGAGTTGCAATTAGTCACTGGTGTTTGTAGGTAGTGTTAGTAGTCTACCAAGTGGCACCCGGCCAGGTGGGCTTGGGACAGACTAGGCATAGTGGCACGGTGCACCAAGTGGCACCCGGATGGTGGGCTTGGGAACCCTGCTCACATCGTTTGGGGCCGTGAGCGACACCCCGGCCGGATCTCCTTACTGATGGAACCCGAATAGGCGATGAACCTGGACTAGAGTCTTGTGTGGTTAGTTTGGTCGTGGCCGACACCCTCGCCAGGCTTCCGCTTGAAGGTTGTAGAGATACACGACGTGTACATGGCGGTAAGTGGCGAGAGTGTGTGTGAGGAAGTACACCCCTGTAGGCTTAACATGATCTATTCGAATAGCTGGGTCCGCGGTTATGGACTTCTTGGATGCTTACGTGGTACATAGACAACTTGAAGAGGATACCCTAAAATGCTCAAGACAAGTGTGAGTGCTATGGATGGCCTTGTCGTAGAGAGACGGGGATGAATCCATAGTAGTGTATTGTGTGGTGATTAGTGGACTCGTGTGCGCCATCTCACCTCAAAGAAGTTTCTCGTAGTCGTAGAACAGGATAGCCACTGAGTCAAAGCTGGCTTGCTACAACTAAACCCCACATTACCCTCTTGATACAAATGCATGTATGATAGGATCTGATGTAAGTCTTGCTGAGTACCTTTGTACTCCTGTTTCTTTATTTATGTTTTTGCAGCGGAGACTTCGGTCTTACCAGTGTTCTCGTGGGCTTTGACAAGTAGCTTGTACCTCAGCTACGATCTTGATCGGATGTTGTAGATAGTCAGTCTCTTCAGCCTTTTTCATTTGTAGATATATGTACTCAGACATGTAATGCTTTCGCTTGTTGCTTGTTTGCTCTAAATGTTGGTTCATGTGACCCCTGCTTGTAATAAATGCTATGATGGCTCTTTGAGCCTTATCTATATGAGTTGTCGAGTTATGTTGTGATGCCATGTTGTACAGCACATACTTGCATGTCATGCGTACGTGTAATGTGTATTGCTATGTGCGGGATCTGACTATCTAGTTGTTTATCCTTAGTAGCCTCTCTTACCGGGAAATGTCTCCTAGTGCTTCCACTGCTCCCTGGTAGCTTGCTACTACTCCGGAACACTTAGGCTGGCCGGCATGTATCCTTCTTCGTTCCTGTGTCTGTCCCTTCGGGTAAATGTCATGCGGTGTCTCTAGAGTCTGTTAGCTCACATGACCGGATTCTCCGAGTCCTGCTAGCCAAATTGCTCTGACCGGATTCACTCACCAATGAATCGACACGTTTGTTGATGGGTCATGTATGCCTGTCCCTGTAAGTTAGTGCCACTTTGGGTTCACGACTAGCTATGTCAGCCGGGGTTCTTTGTTATATGGATGCTAGCGACACTATCATATACGTGAGCCAAAAGGCGCAAACGGTCCCGGGCATGGTAAGGCGACACCCGTGGGAATACCGTGCGTGAGGCCGCAAAGTGATATGCGGTGTTACATGCTAGATCAGTGTGGCATAGAATCGGGGTCCTGACAATTTTTCATGTTGAATCCAACATTTTTGGAATTCCCAAATTGCCCCTAGAAATTTATTATCTGGTCCAGCAGTATTTAAGATGTCCTTTTCATTTTCTAAAAATGCTTGGACAACTCCTGATAGGCAGTCCCAATTACTACAAAGAATTTAAGTGGCCTAGTCCCACATTTTTTTCCAAAGTAATTTGGTAGCACAAACTTTTCCCTAGTTGTCTCTGTTTTAGTTAAAAGGGAAAGATAGAAGAAAAGAAAAGTGAAAAGGCTGCACTATGCACTGCAGCCCACTGCTACAGTGCACAACCCAGCCCACTCCCGGGTTGTCCCCTTCATCCCCTGTTCACCTATCGAGCCCGACTGCACCTACGCCATTGCTGCCGAGCCACCTCGCGCGCTCCGCATCGCTACAGTCGTCGGGGAGGGGATAAGAAGGCCACCACGACTCCTCGGGGACAGCCCCCGTCCCTATCACCTTGCTCGCCCCTCTCCTCCTCGCTCTCCCTGATCTGGACCTAACCCGAGCATAGCCGCCGCCGCGCCATCGTCGTCTTCGCGTTCTGGAGCTTCCCCGAGCCACCGTTGCTGTCCAGGAGTCGTGCCTCCACATCCTCGACCTCCATGACAACGGAAGCAAGCAGGGGCCTCCCCAGGCCGCTGCCATCGACTCCTCCTCAACCTCGGGCACCCGCGGTCGCCATCGTCGATCTGCATCATCCCGACCACCTCCGGCCTTCCCGACCACGACCTCGAGTGCGTTGTGAGCACCTCCTCCAATTCCCGGCTTTTCCCCTTTCGATCCGTGCCCGTAGAGTCCGCCCTGCGAGGTTGGTTCGCCATGGCTGCCCCGAAGCTCTGCGTCCGCGTACGCGTACTTGCTGCTGCTACTGCCTCCTACCACTACTCGTGGCTGTGCTCTGGGCTGCTCCTTGTTGCATCCGTTGATGCTTTGCTCGACTGCTGCTCCCTACCACTACTGCCTGTTGCTGCTCTGTACTGCTGCGACTGCTACTAATCCCGCCTTCACCGCTGCTCGCCCGCGCCTACGGCGCTCGCCCGCCGACGCCCGCAGCTCCATGCGACGTTGCTGCCGCCCCACCTCTGCTCCCTACGCCGCCGCCGGCCTCGCCGCGGTCGCGGCCGTCTCTCCACCCGCGTTGTGGCCTCGCCGGCGCCCCCTGATGCCTTGTGCATGCACGGGCGCCCACCCCGTTAGCCCGCTGCACCCGCGCGCCCGCACACCCGGTTGCCATAGTGGGCCACTGACCACTAGGCCCAACCCCTGTTAAAAAAAGATTTTTAAAAATTAATTAATATAAAAATTAATTAATTAATTAATTAGGTAATTAATTATCTTAATTAACCTTGCTTAATTAGCCTAATGAACATGTTTAGTTAATTTAAATCTGTTAATTAGTTAGGTCAATGACAGATGGGCCCCACTACCCTGTTTGACCAGTCAACGGTCTGTGTTGATTGCTGAGATCATGATGACGTCATGCTAGTGCAATAACTCCGTTTTAGATCTAATAATAAATTCAAAAATTGTTTAAATCTTTGATAATTCATAGAAAATAAACTGTAACTCGGATGAAAATGTTTTCTACATGAAAATTGCTCAGAACGACGAGGCGAATCCGACTGCACGGTCCGTTTACCTGTCAGATGCTTCTAACTATCTGAACATGGAACTTTTTGCCTCCGGTCATCTGTCTGACACAGGTCCGGAACCAAGAAATCATTCCCGGTTGAATTCCCCCTTCACCTATTCATGTAGACATACGTTAGGTCCCACCCGACACGTCGCATTACCATGTTATGTTTTATGATGCTTTGTTTGCTTTGATACACTACAGGGTTATTGTTTCTTCCCCCTCTTCTCTCCGGTAGACCCCGAGACCGATGTTGCCCCTGTGATCGACTACGTCGATGACGCCTCCTTGCCAGAGCAACCAGGCAAGCCCCCCCTTTGATCATCCCGATATCTCCGATTCCATTCTCTCATGCTTGCATTAGATTTTGCCATTGTTATTGTTTGCTCATATTCTGATGCATAGCCTGCTTTTGTAACCTGCTTATTGTTCCCTTACCTGCTTATCCTAAACTGCTTAGTATAGGTTGGTTAGTGATCCATCAGTGACCCCCACCTTGTCCTTGTTGCCCCTGTTTCATCATCGAAGACCTAATCAACGGGATCGAAGACCAGGCCCCGGCACCGCACATCACTTTCCCCTTAGTTGCTCGACACTGCTGGGTTCCTATTGAGTCACGAGGGTGATACCTCTACAACACTTCTGATGTTAACCCTGTAGTGTAGCTATTCGGTCGTGGTCATTGAGGGTGATTCCGCCTTAACCACTTCCGATACGACTCTCTCGTGCAACCCCTCAAGTGTGAACCTCGGGGGTGATTCCTCTTACGTTCACCTTGATGATTACATCGAGTGGAACTCACCGGGGGTGATTCCTCGGGTTTTCCCCTTGATGTTTAGACACACAATTACTATGATTACTATGACTTTACACTGAACCATGTTAATAGGACGGGTCAACCCTGAGGGGTACCCGCACAAGCATAATTGCGAGTGATGTGGAGTCGGGTTGACTTAGAAGGTGCCCGCGAGATAATTATGAGGCGTGGTCGGGCATTCTTAGCTCTTGCCGCAAGTCCTCGAGACGGGGCAACGGGGTCACATCTTTCGTGAGTCTCTGTTGGTTACCTCGTGTTCTTAATCCACTACGATTTGGATATTTGATCCAAGGGGCCTCTGGCCTAATAGCACTAACCATCACGTGGGCATAGTATGGGTGTTCTGCATCGTATGCATCAGCCGAAGCTTAATAGACGTAGCGACTGAGCGGCGCACGCCGGGTTGGGCTGCGTAAGCACCTGCCTTTTTTAAAGAGGTAGCTTGGTCTGCTCACCAACCGCGTTCGCAATGTACAGGAGTTCCCGGGGAGATGGCACATGACCCCTGGGGGCATAGGTATAGACCGGTGTGCTGACCTCTCTATTAAGCCTAGGTCGGGTTGCGACGTATTATTTGGCCGAGGCCGGGAATGACCCAGGAAAGTCTGTCCGGCTGGAGTTAATCGAGCAGGGAAGAAAACATCTATCGATAGCCTATCCTACAGTAACGGACACTTGGAGTTGTATCCCGATCGATACAACTAGAACTGGATATTCATGATGAGAAATGGATTGAGATGAGAAATGGATAGTATGGCTCTGAGATTGTTTTCTCGCAGGGAGTCGAGAAAGGATCTCTGGCCGAGGTTGATAACACTACTACTACTTTACTTTATGCTACTCTACTCCCTCCTGTTTGCTGCAAGATGGTGGTTTCCAGAAGGTGCTAGTCTACGATAGGACTAGCTTCTCCCCCTCTTATTCTAGCATTCTGCAGTTAGTCCACAGATACTACCCCCTTTCATTGATACCGATGCATATGTAGTGTAGATCTTTGCTTGCGAGTACTTTGGATGAGTACTCACAGTTGCTTTGCTCCCCTTTTATCACCTCTTTTCATTCTTCTCGGATGCTGCAACCAGATGGTGGAGCCCAGGAGCCAGACAACACCACTGATGACTGCTACTACCCCGAGGGTGCCTACTACCATGTGACAGACGGCGACGACCAGGAGTAGTTAGGAGGCTCCCAGGCAGGAGCCTTGCCTTTTCGATCTTGCTTTTGTGCTGGCCTTCTTATGGCAAACTTGTCTAACTTATGTCTGTACTCAGATATTGTTGCTTCCGCTGACTCGTTTGTATTCAAGCTGATGTTTTCGTGCCCTCGAGGCCCCTGGCTTGTAATATAAAGCTTGTATTATTGTAATTTGTGTCTAGAGTTGTGTTGTGATATCTTCCCGTGAGTCCTTGATCTTGATATTACACATTTGCGTGTATGATTACTGTACGATTGAATCGAGCGCGTCACAATCATGGTGCTACTTTGAAGCACAAGTGTGGTAAAAGGATAGTAGCATTGCCCCTTCTCTCTTTTTATCTCATTTTTTTGGGCATTCTCTTTTTTTGGCCTCTTTTTTTATATATTTTTCATCCGGAGTCTCATCCCGACCTGTGGGGGAATCATAGTCTCCATCATCCTTTCCTCACTGGGACAATGCTCTAATAATGAAGATCATCACACTTTTATTTACTCACAATTCAAGAATTACAACTCGATACTTAGAACAAAATATGACTCTATATGAATGCCTCCAGCGGTGTCCTGAGATGTGCAATGATTCAAGACTGACATGTATGAAAGAATTATGAACGATGAATTTGCCACAAATACGATTTCAACTACATGATCATGCAAAGCAATATGACAATGATGAAGCGTGTCATAATAAACGAAACGGTGGAAAGTTGCATGGCAATATATCGTGGAATGGCTATGGAAATGCCATAATAGGTAGGTATGGTGGCTGTTTTGAGGAAGGTAATGGTGGGTGTATTGTACCGGCGAAAGTTGTGCAGTACTAGAGAGGCTACCAACGGTGGAAGGGTGAGAGTGCGTATAATCCATGGACTCAACATTAGCCATAAAGAACTCACATACTTATTGCAAAAATATATTAGTTATCAAAACAAATTACTACGCGCATGCTCCTAGGGGATATGTTGGTAGGAAAAGACCATCGCTCGTCCCCGACCGGCACTCATAAGGAAGACAATCAATAAATAAAACATGCTCCGACTTCATCACATAATAGTTCACCATACGTGCATGCTACGGGAATCACAAACTTTAACAGAAGTATTTCTAAAATACACAATTACTCCACTAGCATGACTAATATTACCATCTTCATATCTCAAAACAATCATAAAGAATCAAACTTCTCATAGTATTCAATGCACTTTATATGTAAGTTTTTATTATATCCCTCTTGGATGCCGATCATATTTGGAATAAAATCATAACCAAAGCAAATTACCATGCTATTTAAGACTCTCAAAATAATATAAGTTAAGCATGAGAATTCATCAATTTCTTCAAAATAAAACAACTGTCGTGCTCTAAAAAGATATAAGGGAAGCACTAGAGCAAACGACAAGCTACTCCGAAAGGTATAAGTGAAGATCAATGAGTAGTTGAATCATTATGTAACTATGTGAAGACTCTCTAACATTTAATAATTTCATATCTTAATATTTTATTCAAACATCAAGCAAAATCTAATAAAATAAAATGACGCTACAAGCAAAACACATATCATGTGGTGAATAAAAATATAGCTCCAAGTAAAGTTACCGATGAACGAAGATGAAAGAGGGGATGCCTTCCAGGGCATCCCCAAGCTTAGGCTCTTGGTTGTCCTTGAATACTACCTTGGGGTGTCTTGGGCATCCCTAAGCTTAGGCTCTTGCCACTCCTTATTCCATAGTCCATCGAATCTTTACCCAAAACTTGAAAACTTCACAACAAAAACTCAACAAAAAATCTCATAAGCTCCGGTAGTATAAGAAAATAAAACACCACTTTTGATATTGTTCTGAACTCATACTTTATTTATATTGGTGTAATATATACTTTATTCCAACTTCTTGATGTCTCATACCCTCCGATACTACTCATAGATTCATCAAAATAAGCAAACAACACATAGAAAACAGAAAATGTCAAAAACAGAACAACCTGTAGTAATCTGTAACTCTAGAATACTTCTGTAACTTGAAAAATACAGCCAAATTAGGAAATCCTGAGAAATTTGTGTACAATCCAGATAAAAAAGAATTAGATCGAAAGAACGTTTTTGAATTATCAAAACCAATTTACTGGGCGCAAAAGTGTCTGATTTTCAGCAAGATCATCACAACTATCACTGTAAGCTATCCTAAAGGCTCTACTTGGTACTTCATTGAAACAAAAGCTAAAAACATGATTACTACAGTAGCTTAATCATGTGAAAACACCAAAACAATAGGTGTAGATGTTGGTTGTCTCCCAACAAGTGCTTTTCTTTAATGCATTTTAGCTTGGCATGATGATTTCAGTGATGCTCACATAAAAGATAAGAATTGAAACATAATGGGAGCATCATGAAGAATATGACTAACACATTTAAGCCTAACCCACTTCCTATGCATAGGGATTTTCTGAGCAAGAAACTTATGGGAACAATAATAACCTAGCATAGGAAGGAAAAACAAGCATGACTTCAAAACATTAAGCACATCGAGAGGAAACTTGATATTATTGCAATTCCTACAAGCATATATTCCTCCCTCACAATAATTTTTAGTAGCATCATGTGGGGACCCCGACTCATGAGTCGAGATCACCGAATGCACATGTACAGTGATCCCAGAGATCAATGCTCACTGAACACACAGAAGCTGAATAACAAGAGTCTTACATCCATACATACCGTCTTACACAAATTATGACCATTATGGTCAAGTCTTACATTGATAAAGCCTTAAGGGCTGAACATCAAATGAAACACAAGCAGCGGAAATCTTTGTCGATAAGTAGAACCCATGCCATCTCGCCTTAACCCTACAGCATTCTCGACCGAAACGCCCTAGTTCGCATGTTCGTCTCCAAAGAACTCTTCTTGAACTCCGGTTCTTCCATGCCCGGTCAATTAAATAACCAATGGCAAGCCGTGAGTACTTTGAATGTACTCGCAGCAACCCATGTTTTTGGTTCAAGATACAACAATGCATGATATAGGTAAATTTTTGCAGAAAGCTAGTCTTGAGTGCAATGACATGTTCAACAACTTGTAAGACATGCATCAAGAGAATTCAAGTAACCATGAGGACAGGTTACAGATATCAACATAAATAGAGTGGGCACCAACCCATCTCAATCATGTCAAGTCCTTGACTTGACCCAAGTGGTTCTACCCACTTATCCAAACACACACACACTGATTTGTAAACATGTGGACGTAGCCCAAGAGCGGTTACCCAACTGTCCTTGACCGTGGACACGGCTATTCGAATAGTTTTACACTCTGCACAGGTTGCACACTTTACCCACAAGATCCGGGGAACTTCCGTGTCATCCACGACCCGCGGTACCTCAAGTACCCGGGGTAAGCACCCGATCACTACCTTTCCCTAGACGACACTAACATGGAGTCCACTCGATTGGTAGTGACCCCCGTGCCCAACATTTCACATCTTAAAATCGTGGAGCATCGCTCCGATATTCATCACATACTGGCACGGGGTACCAACGGTGTGTCCGGTGCCCCATAAAACTGTTCTTGGCCGCCCTACCTGGCACGACCTCGTCCCGAGAGAGCGCACCAACAACTCTCCCGTCACTAGTAATGCGGGCTCCAAGCTAGTATCGGTCTAGGTAATCAATAATGCCCTTTCCCATATAAGGGAAGAGTGGTTGCGCATGTAAGGTTGGAATCACGGTCGCAACTTAAACCAATCCGTTTTTGAAAACAACACACACACTTGCCTCGGTACACCACTTCGTCATCAAGTGGATACCCAACTCATCATCTCCCTCGGGCATAAGTGGCACCCGTCGGGGTTTCTGAAAAGTCCTTTGAAAATACTTTGTCTCCATCACATGCATATTCCCGTCCCTTTTTGCGTAGCAACTACTTAGCATCCTATCTACTCCCACCGCCATAACCCTCATAAGAAGGTAGGGTCATGCACAATGCAAGTATCAACGAGGAAGTAACAGAGGCAACCAACCTACGTGGTTCACCATCTCATCATGACTCCGATGCAACAACAAATAAGAGCTATATGGCATGCACAAAAAGGGTTTCATAGACATGGTCAAAGGGCTGCTTGCCTGGCTCAACAAAGTCTTCGGGGTCTTCAAAGTCTTCTGGTCCAACTCCTTCGTCAGCAACGCAATCTATCATCTCAAAATAACAACGAGAAAAATAAGGCAATACTAAAACAGAAAAACCAAAGTGCTCAGAAAAATGTCAACACACTTTTGTACAATACTAGGTTGAAAACTAAGAAGGGGAAAATTCCTAGTTTTGGATTTGTAGTTGTGGAATAGGAGAAATGGATTTTTAGAGGGGAATTTAAATGCTCAAATTTGAATTTAAATTTGAACAGTGCAGAAAAGTTTGATGGACATATATGAGAGTTACACCATTAAATAGGTGGGATTTTTACAAGATTTTAGGAACTGGAATTGTTGTATTTGGATTATTATTTAATCCTGTGGAATTTTTGGAACGTTGACAGAAAAAGAAAAAGGAAAAGGGCACTGTGCCTGCTGGGCCAGGACAGCCGCAGGGCAGCAGGCCCAGCCAGCAAGGCGGCCAGTTGCCCTTGTAGCCTTGCCAGTTCAAACTTGACGGGCGGGGCCCAGCGTCGAGGCGAGGGGTCGATCAAGGGCCCCACGGCCGTCGTCGTCAACCCTAGGCCAGAGGGGACGGTGAGCTCACCGGCGACGGCGTAGGCCACGGCGAGGTCGGGCGAGGGCACGGCTGGACTCAGTGCTGCGTCGCCGATCGGATGGAGGTGGCGGGCGTCACCGGAGCTGCCTGGTTCGCCGGCGACGAGGTCTCGCGGCGGAGGAGCTTCGGGCGTCGATGGCTCCGGCCGTTTCTGGCTGCAAACAAGGCGGGGTAGAGAGGGGAAACGATCAGGGAGGTGGGGGGAGTCCAGATCGAGAGAGAGGAGGGGCGGAGGGAGCCCGTACCCTAAGATCGACGGCGACCCGAGGTGGCGGAGCTCCGGTCGATCCCGAGCACGGAGGCTCTCCGGGGGTGATTGGGTGGTGCGGGCATGCTTCTGGGGGTGTGAGAAGGAGGCGAATGCCACTGGAGCGGCCCGGGGCGAGCTTAAATAGTCAAGACGGTGGTCCACTGTGGACCTATCTTGCCCAGAGCTCGTTCTTGCCGCCACGGGTCACGGGGCTGTTTGGTTGTGTCTGGGTGTTCATAGGGGTCGACTACGCCTGGGGAAGAAGAGAGAGAGGGAGCAGGGGCGGAGGCACTGCGTGTGAGCACTCCACTGGCGCTCGAGGCGGTTGCAGCAGCGTCTGGGCGAGAGGAGGGAGAAGGAGGTGGGGGCCAGGGGCGTGGCGTGCTGCGGACGTCGAGGCACCTCGTCGGGTGCGCTGGGGAGGCCCGAGGTGGCCGGGAGTGCTTGGCAGGGGGCGGCTACAGTGTGGGAGCACACTGTAGCGCGCTCCAGAGCATGCCTTTGGCTGCCATGGCATTGTTTAAAAGGGCAAGGGCGTGTCCACTAGTGTCTAGCAGGTTTAGGGGGAGTAAAGAAGAGGAGAGGGGCATTGGATGCCCTGGAGAGCCAGTAGAGTGAGGGGAGAGGAAGAAGAAGTGTGCAAATGGGCTGACCAGAGAGAGGAAGTGGGGTTTTACCCATCCTATAAGTGAGCTATGGATTTGCCATTGTTACTAGAGGTGAAAGGGGGCTAGGAGGAGCTGTGATAAAAATTTGAGCTCTCCAAGAATAGTGGAAGTGGTCAAAAATGGAATTTTGGTAAAGTGGCAGAAGGTGTTTGATGCTTGTTTGGTTGAGCAAATGAACCCAAAATGCCATGAGACTCCACAGGGTGAAATGACTCATATAGATATGGCCTTCCACTAATTTGGAGATTATTTGGGCAAAGTTGCCAATGCAACTTTTGTAAACCCTAGAAATGAGCAGAACTAGACTTGAGTAGATCTAGTTGAGCATAACACTTCTCCTTGATGCACCACTTTGTGTAGTGGCCTCATCTGGTCATGTTAACATGCTCACAAAAGTTGGGGTTAAGGGGAGAAAGTTGGTAGTACAAACTTGATCAAATATGGTTATGGTCAGAGAGGGGTTTGGGGCATTTTGGTGAACCAAAATAACTTTAATTGACATGAGGCTTTGCAAGGTGATCACAATATTCATTTGTGACTTGCTGGATTTTTCTTGGATTTGTATGAAAATATTTCCTGTAGAAATATTTCAAATCCTTGAAATGGGCAGAAATGGTTTTGGGAGGTTTTGTCCATTATTTTGATCATGACCATATGTTGAAACTCTTATATATGGAATATATATGTCCACTGAGTTTCCCTTATTTTTCTCAAATATTTTTCAAACAATAAAATAATTTTTCCCCTATTAAAGACCATTTCTGGCCTTAAGAAAAAGGTTTTAAATAAAATAGGAAAATAGCTTTTAAAAATATATTTTTGTGGTTTCTGGGTATCCTATATCTAATAGGTTTCAAATATACCTTTTGAAAGATTTTTCACACCTCAAATCAAGTACTTGCAGTGCAAATCTTAATTCAAGGGTTTTTGGAAAACCAATTTCAGAAAATACTTTTTGGCCAAATGATTTTTGTAAGAAAATACTATATTGCTCTATACACATGGCATGATCATTGGACAGAAGTTTGGGGCAAGGAGATGAAGTACAGAAGGTGGAGTAGTTGACTTTAAAGAGCACTTGAAAAAAAAATCTCAGAGAGAAAACCAACTCCAAATAAAAGCCAAATAAAGCAAAAGTTTTTGTTGGTCCAAATTTTCATGCTTTACTAATGCAATGAAATGTTACAAAATGCAGGGTGTGACAGACCTACCCCCCTTACAAGAATCTCGTCCCCGAGATTCCTAAACTAGGCTTTAAAGAGATCTGAGCTTCGGATCTAAGGTAGTCTTCACGCTCCTAAGTTGCTACCTTGATGTGGTTGCTCCATCGGACCTTCAAATACTTGATGGTGCGGCTTCGAGTGTGTCGCTTAGCCTCTTCCAGAATGCAGATGGGGCTCTCATGGTAAGTCAAATCAGGCTGAAGGTCAATGGCTTGGTGATTGACGTCCTTGTAAAGATCGGGCTTATGCGGAACTTGGAGACACTTCGAAGTTGTGACACGTGGAACACGTTGTGCACATCGGATAGTTCAGGTGGAAGTTCCAACTGGTAAGCCACTTCTCCTCGTCGGTCAGTGATCTTGAAGGGGCCGATGTATCTTGGTGCGAGTTTTCCTCTGACATGAAAGCGTTGGGTTCCCTTGAGAGGGGTGACCCGGAGATAGACATGGTCTCCAACTCGGAAGGTCATGTCCCTCCGACGTGAGTCAACGTAGCTCTTCTGCCTTGACTTGGCAGTCTTCAGTCGCTCTCTGACTAGCTGAACTTGCTCTTCTGCTTCACGGAGGATATCGGGCCCAAAGACAAGTCCTTCTCCGGTCTCTGACCAATTGAGGGGTGTGCGGCATTTCCGTCCGTATAACACCTCAATGGTGCCATCTGAAGGCTTGACTGGTAACTGTTGTTGTAGGAGAACTCCGCAAAAGGGAGGCAATCTTCCCACTTAGCTCCATATGCTAAGACACTGGCTCGGAGCATGTCTTGATGTCGATTCACTGTTCGTCGACCTCCGGTCTATGGGTGGAAAGCAGTGCTGAAGGACAACTTGGTCCCCATGGCCTCTTGGAACTTCTTCCAGAACCTTGAGGTAAACTGGGTTCCTCGATCTAACACAATCTCCTTGGGAACACCATGAAGGCTTACGATTCTATTGATGTATAGAGTTGCTAGCTGGTTTCCCTTGTAAGTTGTTTTGACTGGAATGAAATGGGCTACTTTGGTCAAATGGTCGACTATGACCCAGATGGAGTCATGTCCCTTATTTGACCTAGGTAATCCAGTGATGAAGTCCATTCCGACTTTATCCCATTTCCACTCGGGAACCTTGAGTGGTTCGAGCAATCCAGCGGGTCGCTGATATTCAGCCTTGACTCTTTGGCATACATCACACTTTGCAACATAGGTGGCAATCTCCCTTTTCATCCCATGCCACCAAAATCTTTCCTTCGGTCTTGATACATCTTGGTTCCTCCAGATGGATGGAATCTGAGGTGTCATGAGCTTCTTGCAAGATCAGATTCTTGAGCTCAACTTTGTTGGGCACGCAAATGCGATTCCCAAACCACACAATTCCTTGCTCATCCTCCGAGAATCTCGGGCCTTGCACGCCTTGATCTTCCTCTTGATGCCTTCAATACTTTCGTGTCCCTTCCGAGCTTCCTTAATATCATCCATCAAGGTAGGCCTAACTTCGAGGTTGGCCAAGAATCCTGGTGCAACCAGTTCCAACCCGAAGCTTTCAAGTTCTTCATACAAGGCGGGTAGCTTGTCCTTAAGCATAGCATTCAAGGAACAAGCCTTCCTGCTTAATGCATCTGCTACCACATTAACCTTCCCAGGGTGGTATTGAACACTGAGGTCATAATCCTTGATCAACTCTAGCCATCTTCTTTGCCTCATGTTCAATTCCTTTTGAGTGAAAATATACTTCATACTTTTGTGATCCGTGTATATCTCACACCGCTTCCCTAAGAGGTAATGTCGCCATGTCTTCAGGGCATGAACCACTGCTGCTAACTCAAGATCATGAGTAGCATAGTTCTCTTCATGAGGCCGTAGTTGCCTTGAAAGGTAAGCTACGACTCGCTTTCTTACATCGTAACACCTCCCAGACTGGTCCTTGGCGCATCACAATATATCACAAACTCCTTGTGTATATCCGGTGTGGCGAATCGGGCGGTGGTCGATCTCTTCTTCAGCTCTGGAAGCTCTCTTCGCGCCGGCGTCCATTCAAACTTCTTGTCCTTCTTCAAGAGCTGAGTCATGGGTCGGGCAATGCTTGAGAATCCTTCAACAAACTTGCGGTAATATCCCGCGAGTCTGAGGAAGCTTCTGACTTCCTTCACATTGCTTGGGGATTGCCATTCAGTCACGCTTCAATCTTAGCGGGATCGACTGACAATCCTACTTCGGTCAAAACATGACCCAGGAATCCAACTTCAGGCAGCCAAAATTCACACTTGCTGAACTTGGCATACAGTTGGTGCTCTCGAAGCTTGTCTAGGACCATCCTCAAGTGTTGCTCGTGCTCTTCTTTTGTCTTCGAGAAGACAAGAATGTCATCAATGAAGACAACGACAAACTTGTCCAAATATTCCATGAAGACCTTATTCATGAGATACATGAAGTAAGTCAGGGCATTGGTCAATCAAAGGACATGACCGTGCACTCATCTGAGCCATATCTGGTTACAAATGCCGTCTTGAATATCTTGGGGTCTGATTTTCAGCTGGTAGTACCCAGATCTGAGGTCGATCTTGGAGAACACCTTGGCCCCATTGAGTTGATCAAACAGATCTTCAATCTGGGGAAGTGGATACTTGTTCTTGATTGTAACTTCATTGAGGGAGCGGTAGTCAATGCACAAGCGGATGGTACTGTCCTTCTTTGCCACAAATGCAGCAGTGATCCCCAAGGGAGGCACTAGGCGGATAAATCCCTTCCTCAACTGCTCTTCCAGTTGCTTCTTCAATTCTGCTAACTCCTCTGATCCCATTCTATAAGGCTTCTTATAGATGGGTCCCGCTCCGGGTATGAGCTCGATGATGAACTCAATGTCTTGGTCAGGAGGCATTCCCGGTAGCTCATCAGGAAAGACATCGGGGTATTCGCATACTACCGGCACTTGCTCCAATCCAACTTCAGTCAGACAGTTGACTTGGTTGGCTTGAGCAGAGGAGGGGTTGGAGGCAAATTTAACTTCGACTCCTTGCTCATTGGTCACCGCGATAGTCCGGTTGGCGCAATCTATCAAGCCTTGGTGCTTGATGAGCCAATTCATTCCTAAGATCACGTCCAAGCCTTGTGATCCTAAGATGATAAGGTCTGCTAAGAAGTCTACCCCATTAATGACAATCCCGACTCCTTTACATCCTATCTTGGCTCTCATCTCTGCTCCGGGGGTTTGTACCACCATAGGGTTATGCAGGGGTGTAGGGGTCATGCACTTTTTAATGCAAACTCTTGGGTGACAAATGAATGCGTGGCTCGAGAATCAAACAAGACGATTCAGTGCTGAATTGACAAGGAACGTACCCAGTACGACGTCCGGGCCTTCCTGGGCTTCTTCTGCAGTGACATGATTCACACGACCCTTGCCGATGTTGGGCAGATTATGGGAGCTTGGTTCCTTGGTGGCACTCCACGGCCTTGTCTGGGTTCTGCGCATTGGGGCGGGGCGTCGGGCTTCTTGTTGAAGCGATACTTGGAGTAGTGTCTGGCTGTCCACAAAAGCAAGTGACTTGGTTGGGGTTCTTTGCTCTGCCAACATTGTTATTGGGGTTATTGTGGTGGCACAGGGGTTGGTGTGGCCTTGGATATTTAAGCTACAGTGAACCTCGCTAATGATGCCACATCACCTCGATTCTTGTTGTTAATCTCATGTTAGTTTAAAACAAATCAAATTTCAAATTCAAAATCAAGTCAAACAATTAAAGTTTTTGAAAGTCAAAACTAAAATGTTCTTAATGAGACAAATAAATTGTGGATAATATTGGTGGAGAAACAACATCAGATAGAATATTTAATTACCCTAATGGGATTAAAACAACAACATAACCAGTTTAATAAATGCCTTTTATTAATTATAAAAAGTTAAACTATTTTATTTTGGGATCAAACTTTTGTGGCATTGTCTAATTTGGAATGTGAATTACGGGGACAAGTTTCCTATTTTACTAAACCTAATTGCTATTAAAGATAAGTACAAAACATAACAAATAAAAAGAAAGAAAAGGAAAAAGGAAAACTAAAAAAAAAAACAACAGCCCCCTATGGCCAACTAGACCTCGGCCCAGCCCGCCCATCTGCCACCGGCCCATCCCTGCCACCTACATGGCCCCCACCCCGAGAGAAACCCTAGCACCACTCCCACCCCCGCCGCCACGATCTGGATCGGGCTCGACCCCGATCCCGTCGCCCCCATCCCACGATCCCCACTCCCTTCCCCACGGTCCACTCCTCCCTCTCCCCCCCCGATTTGGATCAAGGGTAACCAACCCAGACGCCGACGCCCGTTTCTCTCTTCGATCCAGAGGGCGTCGCCATCGTCGTTACCTTGACCACGGTCGCCTGCGTGGCCATCGTCCTTCCCGCGCCTAGAGAGTCTGACCGGGAGGAGCGCCATCGTCTTCTCCTTCGTCTATGCCATTGGATCGGAGCTGCGAGGCCGCCCTCACATCACCCGCTGCTTCTTCCCCAACGCCGGCCACCGCACGCCATCGTCGGATCCGCTGCGGATGCTGCACCATCACCCTCACCGAGCCCCTCCTCGAGCATCGCCTGTGAGCTCACGGTCCTCCTCACCTCCTCTCACTCCTCCCGTGCCCGTTAGCTCAGCTCCGACGAGGCTAAGTCGTCACCACCGTCCGGACGTCGTCGTCGTGGTCACTTTCACCCTCCCCTACGAATCGCTTACACCACTGCGCGCCTCGTCGTCTTGGTTCTCCAAGTGTTCGCAGATGAACATGTTGTCGCCGGGTCGCGTTCGGCATGGCGTCACCGTCCCGCTGCACCGCCGCGCCTCACCCGTCCGCCCGCTTCGCCCCTCTGCTTTGCTCACGAAATGCCACGCTACCCTCACGTGCCTTTGGTCGCTGCGTTGCGTTAACGGCAACAGCCGCGCCCAGAGCTTCGCCATGGCTCTGGATGAGGCCGCGGAGTCCTCTGTCTCCCTTTCCCAGCGTACACACAGCCCACTGCGAGGCACATTGTGCCCCGACGGTGGGCCATCCCTTAAAAAAGGAGAAGAGAATTTGAAGTAAATAAACAAATTATTAATTAATTAATTAGCAAATTAATTAAGTTAATAATCTGTTTAACTAAACTAATCTGGTTAGAATAACCTAATTACTAATTAAACCGATTAAATTGGTTAATTAGTTAGCAGCCTATGACATGCGGGACCCACCGCTAGTTTGGTAGTCGGCAGTCAACGTTGATCGATGGTGTCATCTTGACATCATGCTTGACATCGTAATGATATTTTCTAAATTAATTAATTACATTAATCCTAAAAATGACTTAAATCTTTAAAATTAATATAAAATAATCCGTAGACCGGATGGAAAAACTTTGTACATGAAAGTTGCTCGAGCGCGAGAGGCGATTCGGATCACGCAACCCGTTCGTCCGCCACACCCCCTAACCTATCGAACTCGCAACTTTCCCCTCGGCTCCTCGCTCTGAAAACACGAAACACCGGAATCCTTTCCGGATGTTTCCCCCTTTCACGCAGTATCACCTAATCTGCGTTAGGGCACACGAACACCGCGTATTGTCTTGTTACGCTTTGTGATGCTTTGATTGCTCTGTTATTTATTGTGTTCCCTCTCCGTTACTTCTTTCAGATAGACCCAGAGACCGCCGCGACCCCGAGTTCGACTACGGTGTTGGTGACTCGTCCTTCTTGCCGAGCAACCAGGCAAGCCCCTTTGATCACCAGATATCGCCTATTCTTCTCTATCTTGCTTGCATTAGAGTAGTGTAGCATATTCTTGTTTGATTACTCCTATTACATTGCATAGCTTTGTCATTGTTGCTACAATCATTGATACCTTACCCGCAATCCTAAATGCTTAGTATAGGATGCTAGTTTATCATCATTGGCCCTACATCCTTGTCGATCGCCTTGCTATACTATCGGGCCATGATCACTTGGGAGGTGATCACGGTATATACTATACATACATACATACTATCTGAGATGGTGACTAAAGTCGGGTCAGCTCATTGAGTACCCGCAAGTGATTACGATGAGGGGCTGAAAGGACGGTGGCTCCATCCCGGTAGAGGTGGGCACAGGTTCCAGCGGCCCCGATCACACTTTGTGGCGGAGCGACAAGGCAGGTTGAGACCACCTAGGAGGCAGTGGGCCTGGCCTGTTCGGCGTTCGCGGATACTTAACACGCTTAACGAGATCTTGGTATTTGATCGAGTCCGGCCATTTGGTCTATACGCACTAACCATCTACGTGGGAGTAGTTATGGGTATCCCGCGTCGTGGTATCACCAAGCCTTCTTGGCGTCGAGGCGGCGGCGCTACCGGATTGGAACGTAAGCTGCACTTGTATTAGGGGCTAGTTACGCTTCCGGCCGCCCACGCAACGTCTTGGTGTGCATTGGGCGATGGGCCCGCACCTGTCTTAGGTTTAGACCGGCGTCTTGACCTCTCTGTTGTGCTGGGTGGGGCTGCGGCGTGTTGATCTTCCGAGGCGGGCATGACCGAGAAAGTGTGTCGGCCAAATGGGATCAAGCGTGTTGGGTTATGTGGTGCACCCTGCGGAAGTTAATCTATTGAATAGCCGTGATCTTGATAACAGGGCGACTTGGGTTGTACCTTGACCTTATGACAACTAGAACCGGATAATTAATAAAACACACCCTTCCAAGTGCGAGATACAACCCGGTGATCGCTCTCTAACAGGGCGACGAAGAGAGGATCGCCGGGTAGGATTATGCTATGCGTTGCTACTGGAGATGCTACTTGGTGATGCTACTTGGAGATGCTACTTGGAGGACTTCAATCTACTCTCTTCTACATCCTGCAAGGCGGAGGCTGCGAGCGTAGTCTTGACGGGATTAGCTATCCCCTCTTATTACGGCATTCTGCGATTCGGTCCATCGATATGGCCCTTTACACATATACCCATGCATATGTAGTGTAGCTCCTTGCTTGCAGTACTTTGGATGAGTACTCACGGTTGCTTTCTCCCCTTTTCCCCTTTCCTTTCTTTCTGGCTGTCGCAACGAGATCTTTGGAGTCGAGGCGAGCGCCACCGCCGTCGGCACTTACCCCTACTACTACATCGGAGGTGCCTACTACTACGTGCCGCCCGACGCGGCGACCGAGAGTAGTTAGGAGGATCGAGCAGAGGCATCGCCTCTTTGATCTGTATCCCGTTTGTGCTAGCCTTCTTAAGGCAAACTTGTTTAACTTATGTACGTACTCGGATATTGTTGCTTCCGCCGACTTCGTCTATGATCGAGCACTTGTATTCGAGCCCTCGAGGCCTGGCTTGTATTATGATGCTTGTATGACTTATTTATGTTTTTAGAGTTGTGTTGTGATATCTT
This sequence comes from Aegilops speltoides, assembly GCA_021437245.1. Lineage (NCBI taxonomy): Eukaryota > Viridiplantae > Streptophyta > Magnoliopsida > Poales > Poaceae > Aegilops > Aegilops speltoides. The sequence continues at coordinate 203,104,743 of CM038146.1, read as the reverse complement.
CCGTGAGTCCCTCGATCTTGATCGTACATGTTTGCGTGCATGATTAGTGTCTGATTGAATTAGAGGCGTCACGGTTGGCATCTTCTTTGAGGTGGATAGTTGGTGCGGGTGCGAGGAGCTCTTAGCTCTTGATAGGCTGGCTTGACGGGGCTGGCTGCCACGGGCGAGGCTTCGTTGCTTTGGAGCTACCCTTGCGATCATCTTGCGCTTCGGGTATCATCCAAAGCCGTCGCTTGTCCTCAAGCATGAGTGCCTTGTTCACCAGATCGAGAAAGGTCGGGCGATCACACATAACAAGCGAGTCTCTGCAGAGTCAGTTAAGGCCTTCCATGAAGCGCTCCTTTTGGCGGCATCGGTCTTGACATCCTCGGGAGCATACCTTGAGAGAACACCGAACTTTTGCATGTACTCCTTGACAAGCTACTACCTAGCTTCGAGCTCGGAACTCACGCTTCTTGATGGCCATGATTCCGAAGGAATGTGGGCCTTGCGAATTCTGCCTTGAAGTCATTCCAAGTGATGTTTTGCTCAAAGATGCATGGCCTTGAATCCATCCCACCAAGCTCTGGCGGTTCCCCAAGGCGATGGGGCGGCATATGCTACCCTCTCACGGTCTTGATGCGGCCGACTAGGTCCAACAAGTCCTCAATGGTGCGGACCCGATGTGCGCATCGAGGGGTTCAGCAGTCTCGATGAAGGTGGGTGCTGCATGCTTCTTGAACTCCACCAACGTGGACCGTCCATTGCCATGTCCCGCCGGCTGGCGATTGACAGCTTGAGCAATCACCAAGGGCTGCGGTGTTGGCTTGGCGTTCCTCTCGGAAGGCTTGGAGAAGCTGAGCCATGTCCATGATTGGAGGAGGTGGTGGGGTGGAGTCTGTCCTTGGGCTTGGTCTGGTGACTCTGCTTGAGCGAGAACCTCGGCTTCTTCTTCTTTGGGTAGAGGTACCAGTACGTGTTACAACAGGCACCCTGTCAGAGTGGTCAAGGTCTCATGATTGGGAAAATATGGGGAAAGCAATATAGATGGGACGCCTAGTAAGGGGGTTGGTATGACACTAATTGTTTCATGCAAGGGCCAAAAAGGGCCAAACACATTCATTAAAGTCCAAATGGGTGATGTAGTCGCTTACAAGTTCCCCAAGGAAAGCACGACATCCATCAAACACATCAAAAGCAAACACTACATGGTTTCATAAGATCCATTACAGGGACTCGACTTCCCATAGGGGTACACGACACCGTAGGGTTTACTAACGGGCATATCCAAGGTGCGAATGATGCCTAAGTGGTGGAATGCTCGGTCGCATAGTCTGGCTCTTCTGGGTCTTCCTCCTCATCATCAGTAGCGTGGCTTCCTTCATTGCTTGAAGGGGTGGGGGAGTGGAGGAGCTCAACACGGTGTTGCTTTGCTGGTGAGGTGAAGAGCTTGCGGTAATCCCTTGCGCTCATGCGGTGTTGCTGTGGTGGTTCTCCATCTTCTGGGGGTCTTCCGCCTCTGTATGCGATTGCGGGTTGTCCAGGGGGAGCACCTTCCTTCTTGATCCTATCCGTCTTCTCTTGGGCTTGGCGAAGAAGTGCCTTGGTCTCATGAAGTTCCTTTTGGAGTTCCATTGATTCCGTGGCCAAGTGTTGTGCCAAACTATCGGCACAAAGGATGAAGTAGATCTGGAATCGGAGTGGAAGTCCTTCTTCTAATGGTGGAGCTGGTGCACTGCTCTCATCCTCACCTTACTTCCGATAAGGCAAGAAACGGGTTGCCAACTCATCTGCCATCTCTGGAAGAAGGTCTCGGAGGCGGGTGAGTGCCTTGAGGGTTGCCGTCTCGACGACAAGAACTAGTGTTGCCATCTGGGGTCCCTCGAAGAACCAGCTTGTTGGAGAGTCATTGGCCTTCACGATTACTTCCACATGATACTCCGTCTCGGTGTCATTGATCCAATGCTCATGGTAGGTGAAAATGGGGGCTCGGTGGTACTGGCACTTCTTGAGGTTATCCTCGAGAAGCACGGAAATCCGTGGTCGAAGTCTTAGTCGACAGACCATCTACAAAGGTTTAATGGGAGGGGTCAATAAGGGAAATATATCTTGGGTTGGGTATGCTTCAGAAAAGAAGAGAAATTTAGATGGTCTCAAGCTAACTAACGTCCATGCTAACTAAGGCTTCCTACAGTCAGGATGGCTCGATACCAGCTACTGTGGGGACCCGACTCATGAGTCGAGATCACCGAATGCTGCGTGTCTGATGATCCCGGAGATCAATGCTCACTTGAACACACACGAAGCTGAATAACAAGAGTCTTACATCCATAAATACCGTCCTACACAAATTATGACCATTATGGTCAAGTCTTACATTGATAAAGCCTTAAGGGCTGAACATCAAATGAAACACAAATAGCGGAAATCTTAAATCGATAAGTAGAACCCATGCCATCCGCCTTAACCCTATAGGCATTACGACCGAAAGCGTCCTAGTTAGCATGTTAGTCTCCAAAGAACTCTTCTTCGAACTCCGGTTCTTCCATGCCTGGTCAATTAAATAACCAGTGGCAAGCCAGTGAGTACTTTGAATGTACTCGCAAGCAACCCATGTTTTTGGTTCAAGATACAACAATGCATGATATAGGTAATTTTTTTGCAGAAAGCTAGTCTTGAGTGCAATGACATGTTCAACAACTTGTAAGACATGCATCAAGAGAATTCAAGTAACCATGAGGACAGGTTACAGATATCAACATAAATAGAGTGGGCACCAACCCATCTCAATCACGTCAAGTCCTTGACTTGACCCAAGTGGTTCTACCCACTTATCCAAACACACACACTAATTTGTAAACATGTGGACGTAGCCCAAGAGCGGTTACCCAATTGTCCTTGACCGTGGACACGGCTATTCGAATAGTTTTACACTCTGCACAGGTTGCACACTTTACCCACAAGATCCGGGGAACTTCCGTGTCATCCACGACCCGCGGTACCTCAAGTACCCGTGGTAAGCACCCGATCACTACCTTTCCCTAGACGACACTAACATGGAGTCCACTCGATTGGTAGTGACCCCCTTGCCCAACATTTCACATCTTAAAATCGTGGAGCATCGCTCCGATATTCATCACATCTTGCACGGGTACCAGCGGTGTGTCCGATGCCCCATAAAAATGTTCTTGGCACCCTACATACGACCCGTCCCCGAGAAGCGCACCAACAACTCTTCCGTCACTAGTAATGCGGGCTCCAAGCTAGTATCGGTCTAGGTAATCAATAATGCCCTTTCCCATATAAGGGTAGAATGGTTGCGCATGTAAGGTTGGAATAACGGTCACAACTTAAACCAATCCGTTTTTGAAAACAACACACACACTTGCCTCGGTACACCACTTCGTCATCAAGTGGCTACCCAACTCATCATCTCCCTCGGGCATAAGTGGCACCCGTCGGGGTTTTTGAAAATACTTTGTCTCCATCACATGCATATTCCCGTCCCTTTTTGCGTAGCAACTACTTAGCATCCTATCTACTCCCACCGGCATAACCCTCATAAGAAGGTAGGGTCAGGCACAATGCAAGTACCAACGAGGAAGTAACAGAGGCAACCAACCTACGTGGTTCACCATCTCATCATGACTCCGATGCAACAACAAATAAGAGCTATATGGCATGCACAAAAAGGGTTTCATGGACAAGGTCAAAGGGCTGCTTGCCTGGCTCAACAAAGTCTTCGGGGTCTTCAAAGTCTTCTGGTCCAACTCCTTCGTCAGCAACGCAATCTATCGTCGCAAAATAACAACGAGAAAAATAAGGCAATAATAAAACAGAAAAACCAAAGTGCTCAGAAAAATGTCAACACACTTTTGTAAAATACTAGGTTGAAAACTAAGAAGGGGAAAATTCCTAGTTTTGGATTTGGAGTTGTGGAATAGGAGAAATGGATTTTTAGAGGGGAATTTAAATGCTCAAATTTGAATTTAAATTTGAACAATGCAGAAAAGTTTGATGGACATATATGAGAGTTACACCATTAAATAGGTGGGATTTTTACAAGATTTTAGGAACTGGAATTGTTGTATTTGGATTATTATTTAATCCTGTGGAATTTTTGGAACGTTGACAGAAAAAGAAAAGGAAAAGAACCTTTGTGCATCTTTGGGCAGGACAGCCTGAGAGGCGAGAGCCCAACCAGCCCCAGTGCCCAACAGCCCGGCCACACGCTGCGCCCAGTTCAAACTCGACAGGCGGGGCCCAGCGTCGTATGAGGGTCGATGGCGGGCCCCACGGCCGTCGTCGTCAACCCTAGGCCAGAGGGGACGGCGAGCTCACCGGCGACGGCGTAGGCCACGGCGAGGTCGGGCGAGGGCACGGCTGGACTCAGCGCTGCGTCGCCGATCGGGTGGAGGTGGCGGGCGTCACCGGAGCTGCCTGGTTCGCCGGCGACGAGGTCTCGCGGCGGAGGAGCTTGAGCGTCGGCAGCTCCGGCCGTTCAGCTACAACGAGGCGGGAAGAGAGGGAAGCGATCGGGAGGTGAGGGAGTCGGATCGAGAGAGAGGAGGCGGAGGGAGCCGTACCTCGAGATCGACGGCGACCCGAGGCGGCGGAGCTCCGGTCGATCCCGAGCACAGAGGCTCTCCAGGGGTGATTGGGTGGTGCGGGCGTGCTTCTGGGGGTGTGAGAAGGAGGTGAATGCCACTGGAGCGGCCCGGGGCGAGCTTAAATGGTCGCACGGTGGTCCACCGTGGACCTGTGCGCCGGCGAGCTCGTTGTCGTCGCCACGGGTCACGGGGGCCTGTTTGGTTGTGTCTGTGGTGTTCATGGGGGTTGACTACGCCCACGGGAAGAAGAGAGAGAGGGAGTAGGGGGCAAGAGGCACCGTGCATGTGAGCACGCTCACTGGTGCGCTCGGGCGGTTGCCGCGCATGCGAGCTGGGGCGAGAGGAGGGAGAAGGAGGTGGGGGCCAGGGGCGTGGCGTGCTGCGGACGTCGAGGCACCTCGTCGGGCGCGCTGGGGAGGCCTGAGGTGGCCGGGAGTGCTTGGCAGGGGGCGGCTACAGTGTGGGAGCACACTGTAGCGCGCTCCAGAGCATGCCTTTGGCTGCCATGGCATTGTTTAAAAGGGCAGAGGCGTGTCCACTAGTGTCTAGCAGGTCTAGGGGGGAGTAAAGAAGAGGATAGGGGCATTGGATGCCTTGGAGAGCCAGTAGAGTGAGGGGAGAGGAAGAAGAAGTGTGCAAATGGGCTGACCAGAGAGAGGAAGTGGGGTTTTACCCATCCTATAAGTGAGCTATGGATTTGCCATTGTTACTAGAGGTGAAAGGGGGCTAGGAGGAGCTGTGGTAAAAATTTGAGCTCTCCAAGAATAGTGGAAGTGGTCAAAAATGGAATTTTGGTAAAGTGGCAGAAGGTGTTTGATGCTTGTTTGGTTGAGAAAATGAACCCCAAATGCCCTGAGACTCCACAGGGTGAAATGAATCATATAAATATGGCCTTCCACCAATTTGGAGATTATTTGGGCAAAGTTGCCGATGCAACTTTTGTAAACCCTAGAAATGAGCAGAACTAGACTTGAGTAGATCTAGTTGAGCATAACACTTCTCCTTGATGCACCACTTTGTGTAGTGGCCTCATCTGGTCATGTTAACATGCTCACAAAAGTTGGGGTTAAGGGGAGAAAGTTGGTAGTACAAACTTGATCAAATATGGTTATGGTCAGAGAGGGGTTTGGGGCATTTTGGTGAACCAAAATGACTTTAATTGACATGAGGCTCTGCAAGGTGATCACAATATTCATTTGTGACTTGCTGGATTTTTCTTGGATTTGTATGAAAATATTTCCTGTAGAAATATTTCAAATCCTTGAAATGGGTAGAAATGGTTTTGGGAGGTTTTGTCCAATATTTTGATCATGACCATATGTTGAAACTCTTATATATGGAATATATATGTCCACTGAGTTTCCCTTATTTTTCTCAAATATTTTTGAAACAATAAAATAATTTTTTCGCTATTAAAGACCATTTCTGGCCTGAAGAAAAAGCTTTTAAATAAAATAGGAAAATAGCTTTTAAAAATATATTTTTGTGGTTTCTGGGTATCCTATATCTAATAGGTTTCAAATATACCTTTTGAAAGATTTTTCACACCTCAAATCAAGTACTTGCAGTGCAAATCTTAATTCAAGGGTTTTTGGAAAACCAATTTCAGAAAATACTTTTTGGCCAAATTATTTTTGTAAGAAAATACTATATTGCTCTATACACATGGCATGATCATTGGACAGAAGTTTGGGGCAAGGAGATGAAGTACAGAAGGTGGAGTAGTTGACTTTAAAGAGCACTTGAAAAAAAAATCTCAGAGAGAAAACCAACTCCAAATAAAAGCCAAATAAAGCAAAAGTTTATGTTGGTCCAAATTTTCATGCTTTACTAATGCAAATGAAATTTTACAAAATGCAGGGTGTGACACATCATGAATGAATTAAACGACTTAATTATCACAGAAAGCATTCTTTTCATGATCCACAACCATAGAAATTTTTTTACTCTCCACATAAGCAAAATTCTTCTCATTCGGAATAGTGGGAGTATCATAAGAAACTCGAATTCTATAAATTGTTTCCACATTAAAAGAGTAATGTTCAGAAAAAGGATAATCATAATCATGACAAGTTTTATAAATGTAATCATCACTACTTTTTATAACAGAAGTATCATCACAATAATCATCATAAGTAGCAACTTTGTTCTCATCATAATCAATTAAAACCTCTTCCAAGATAGTGGAATCCTTACTAAATAAAGTCATGGTCTCTCCAAATCCACTTAAATAATTATCACAATAAGATTCAACACCCTCCAACATAGTGGGATCATTACTTCCTAAAGTTGACACTCTTCCAAACCCACTTTCATTAATATAATCATCATAGATAGGAGGCATGATATCATCATAATGAATTTGCATATCAAAACTTGGGAGACTAAAAATATCATCTTCGTTAAACATAGCATCCCCAAGCATGGGACAGACATTAATCGCAGCAAATAAATTCTCAAACATGTCATTCTCATCAAACATAGCATCCCCAATCTTGGGCCTTTGCATATCATAAGCATAATCACTCTCATCATTAATAGTATGGATAACACCAATAGTATAGCAATTATCATCATCACAATGAGTAATAGGAGCAACATCATTTGGGAGGGATACCTTTTTACATTTGATTCTCCGTATTTTGTTTTTATTATTCGCATCATGTGTGGGTTTAGTCCTCTTTTTGGAGCTCTTTATTAATGAGATTGGTTGAATAGAAAGCTCCTCCTCATTACCCGATTCATCATAAGAAGAATAGGAGGATATTGGGAAACCTCTTCCCTTTCATTAGTATTCTCTCCATCTGCTATTTGTTTTCTTGTATTTATGTAATTGGCAATATAAGGATTTTCAATGCAATTCACCGCATAATACATATAAATTTCATCTAAATCAAAATCAAGAACTCTCTCAAGGGAAAATTCTGGAATATCCTTAGTTATACGTCTCATTACTTCATAACCCAGTAGCAAACTAAGTTCATTATGATGCACAAGGGAAATCAAGTCATCACAATTTTTAGACATGATTCGATCATGCAACAATTTGCACTGGAGATTTCAATGATCACATCCATTGCAAAGTTCCCAAGGATGGCGAAGCAAATTTAATTTTTCAGCACAAACATCTAGCCTTTCTTGCGACCATTTAGTTTACTAATACTTATGACTGTTGCAAAATCTATCTTCCCTATTTGGTGTGTACTTGCAAACTCTATGCACTCCACAAAAGTTCATACGCCTATAAGAGACATGTTTATCATGACTAATGCAATCATCATTAGTATTATGCATATTCAAAGAGTTCATACTAACAACATTGAAATCATGCTCATCATTCAAAGATTGTATGCCAAACATTTTATTGCATTCTTCTTCTAACACTTTGGCACAATTATCAGAATCCTTATTTTCACTAAAGACATTAAAAAGATGAAGCATATGAGGCACCCTCAATTCCATTTGTTTGTAGTTTTCTTTTATAACTAAACTAGTGATAAAACAAGAAACAAAAATATTCAATTGCAATATCTAAAGATATACCTTCAGGAGCTAACCTCCCAGGCAACGGCGCCAGAAAAGAGCTTGATGTCTACACACAACCTTCTTCTTCTAGACGTTGTTGGGCCTCCAAGTGCAGAGGTTTCTAGGACAGTAGCAAATTTCCCTCAAGTGTATGACCTAAGGTTTATCAATCCTTGGGAGGCGTAAGATGAAGATGGTCTCTCTCAAATAACCCTGCAACCAAATAACAAAGAGTCTCTTGTGTCCCCAACACACCCAATACAGTGGTGAATTGTATAGGTGCACTAGTTCGGCAAGGAGATGGTGATACAAGTGCAATATGGATGGTAGATATAGGTTTTTGTAATCTGATTGGTTTTTGGTGGCTATAGAGGCTTGCGGCGGCGGAACTCCCGATCTAGGTTTCTTTTCGGGGGTTTCTATATTTATAGGAATTTTTTGCGTCGGTTTCATGTAAGGGGGGGTCTCCGAGTCAGCCACGAGGTAGGGGGCACGCCCAGGGGGGTAGGGCACGCCCTCCACCCTCGTGGATGACTCGGGACTCTTCTGGCCCAACTCTTTTGCTTCGGGGGCTTCTTCTAGTCCATAAAAAATCTCTGTAAATTGGCAGGTCAATTGGACTGCGTTTGGTATTCCTTTTCTGTAAAACTCAAAAAAAAGGAAAAAACAGAAACTGGAACTGGCCTCTAGGTTAATAGGTTAGTCCCAAAAATCATATAAAATAGCATATAAATGCATATAAAACATCCAAGATGGATAATAATAGCATGGAACAATCAAAAATTATAGATACGTTGGAGACATATCAAGCATCCCCAAGCTTAATTCCTGCTCGTCCTTGAGTAGGTAAATGATAAAAACAGAATTTTTGATGTGAAATGCTACCTAACATATTTATCAACTACTGTGGCAAGAATATTAAGATCTATAAGATTCAAAACAGAAGTTTAATATTGACATAAAAACGATAATACTTCAAGCATACTAATAAAGCAATCATGTCTTCTCAAAATAACATGGCCAAAGTAAGCTATCCCTACAAAATCATATAGTCTGGCTATGCTCTATCTTCATCACACACAATATTTAAATCATGCACAACCCCGATGACAAGCCAAGCAATTGTTTCATACTTTTGATGTTCTCAAACTTTTTCAATCTTCATGCAATTCATGAGCGTGAGCCATGGATATAGCACTATGGTGGAAGAGAATATGGTGGTTGTGGAGAAGACAAAAAGGAGACTCACATCAACTAGGCATATCAATGGGCTATGGAGATGCCCATAAATAGATATCAATGTGAGTGAGTAGGGATTGCCATGCAATGGATGCACTCGAGCTATATGTGTATGAAGCTCAAAAAGAAACTAAGTGGGTGTCGGTGTCAAAACCGGCGGATCTCGGGTAGGGGGTCCCGAACTGTGCGTCTAGGCGGATGGTAACAGGAGACAAGGGACACGATGTGTTTACCCAGGTTCGGGCCCTCTCGATGGAGGTAAAACCCTACTCCTGCTTGATTGATATTGATGATATGGGTAGTATAAGAGTGGATCTACCACGAGTAGGCTAAACTCTAGAAGCTAGCCTATGGTATGATTGTTGTAATGGTTGTTCGTCCTACGGACTAAAACCGTCCGGTTTATATAGACACCGGAGAGGGCTAGGGTTACACAGAGTCGGTTACAATGGTAGGAGATCTACATATCCGTATTGTCAAGCTTGCCTTCCCCGCCAAGGAAAGTCCCATCCGGAAACGGGACGAAGTCTTCAATCTTGTATCTTCATAGTCTTGGAGTCCGGCCGATGATGATAGTCCGGCTATCCGGACACCCCCTAGTCCAGGACTCCCTCAATAGCCCCTGAACCAGGCTTCAATGACGATGAGTCCGGCGCACAGATTGTTCGGCATTGCAAGGCGGGTTCCTCCTCGAATTAATTCATAGAAGATTGTGAACACCGGGATAGTGTCGGCTCGCAAAATAAATTCCACATACTCTGTAGAGAATAATATGTACGAGAGCTCAATCTGCCGGCGTATTTTGTGGCGTGACGTCACACCACCGCCAAGCCTTTACTTGAATCGTTTTTACTATACCACCTCAGTAGCGTTTAAGGCGGTTTCCTTGGCAAGTCTTGTCGAAGCAGAGATCGTGCTCCCCTTATTCCGGGATTCCCATCAATACGGACGTGGGTAACCCAACCGTGCCCGTTGCCACGCCCCCTCTATCGAAGGCGAGTCCCAAACGGTCACGGGGACGGCTCTTGGTATTCTCCCTCTTTATAATGAGACCAAGGCTCGTTCCTTTTCTTCAACCCTCAATCGAATCTGCCCCTCGCCCCGAGTTCCAACACCCAGAGCCTCAGATTCGAGCGCCTCGGACCTTCAACGATGTCTAGCCTTGACCAACAGGGCCGGTGGATGCCCTCCTCCGTTACGGAAGAGGACGCGCAAAAGCTGAGAGAAGCCAAGTACCTGACTTACGAGATTTCGCATAGGTTGCCCGCCAATGGGCAAGTCATTCCCACTCCCGAGCTCGGCGAAAGCGTCGTGTTTGTGTCCCACCTCCGTCGGGGTTTAGACTTCCCGATGGATCCTTTTGTGAGAGGGCTTATGTTTTACTATGGGTTGGAATTCCACGACTTGGCTCCGGAGTCCATCCTCCACATCTCATCATTCATTGTCGTCATGAGGCCTTCCTCCGCTACCCCCACTTTGGTTTGTGGCTCAAAACCTTCAACATGGAGCCAAAGATGATCGAGGGCGTCAAGCGAGTGCGTGCGGGCGGTTATGGCAGAGGGCCGATGCTCCATGGCCCGAGGGCTCTTTCGAGAGGAGCTCGGCTTGTGGCAACAGGTGGTTCTATATAACCGCTCCCGAGGCGCAGTGAAGCCACCGCCCATCTTTCGCTCGGGCCCTCCATACCGGCTGATGTCATGGGTCAACCAAGGGCTCAACTGGGGTCGTCAAAGGCGTACCCTATTGCGAGGGCGGTTCGAGACCTCCAAGAGAGGAGATCAATCTAGTCGTAGTGATGCGAGTTATGCTGATTCGGCGTCTCCTGCCTGCCTGCGTCGCCCCCTCCGTCTGTGGGAGTTCAATCCGGAGGGGCCATGAGCTCTTCACACTTTATGGGTACGACACCGTGGAGATGTATAAATCGTTCTTGGATCACAAGAAGTGTGTCCAGAATTGACCGAGGATGCCGGTCTAAGCTGCAATGCCGGATGCTCGGGTAAGTAGCCACGTGTCCGCAGACACACCATTTGTTTGCGCCTTCTTGAATTTGGTTTTAACCAATCGTCCCTTGAATAGGAGTGGGTAGCGCAAGCTGGCCCGTCTGATGTCGGCCCCCCTCCGGAGACCGCGCGGATCCGTGTTGGTCGGGATCTTTGGAGGTTGCGCCTTGAGAGGAAGGCGAAGGGGAAAACAGAGGAACTACCGCCTCTACCAAGGAGGCTTTTGAGAAAGGGGATCGAGAATCCCTCCTTCCAGGGAGAAGAGGACCGCTTGAAACCCGGAGGCCAAGGCCTCGGCGGGGAAGAGATCTTCACCGGAGGGTCCTCGTGCAGGAGGCCCGGCCGCACTATCTCCCCTAAGGAATCAGCCCTCCAGCGAGCCGTAAGTAGAAAAAGGGGAGTTTTGTAATAAGGGATGTCCCTATTTGTACTTCTGAGGATAACCTAAGTTTTTACCTTGTAGTTTGGATCTCCGTCCTTCTCAGATGAGCTCGTCTTCGGGGGACCTTCGTCCGGAGATGATGGAGAGCGAGACACCTCCATCTGCCACACCGTCAGGTGGGGCGGACGACCCTGAGGTGTCATCATGGAGGGTATCCCTAAGTCCGGCAGGGCCGAAGAGTTCGGCACCAACGGTGTACGGCTGGGGGAGCCGAAGGATCTGCTTGAGAGGGCGTCTATCTCAGAAGGTCACCGTACATTGATGAGTATGGTGATTGGAAGAATTTCATCCGCCGAAGGCGGGTTGCATGATGCCGTTAGAAGTTTGCTGGCGGGGTTTGAGGTACGTAAAAATGACATACCTTTTGACAGTTTTGCACATAAAGCGCGCCCTGTATAGATAGTAGCCCCTGAGACTCGGTATGTTGTCGAAAGCGAGAGCGTGCTAAGGATCATAATCTTTGGTATTAATTCTCGCCTTTCCTACACAGGTGGCGGATAGTCCAGTGGCTAGCCAGACTGATGGAGTTGCTGAACTAAGGCGGCAACTCGACGTTGCGGATCACGGACATCACATTGGTCGATAGCGACTTGACAAGTCGCAAGGTAGGTTGTTTCTCTGTGGTCACCTAGTAAGGGAGCCGAAGCTCACTCCTTACAACATGTGTGTTTGATGCAGATGGTGCCACTGCTGTGGAGGACCTTCGAGCAAAGCTTGCTCGAGCCAAGGAGCAGGCCAGGAGGATTGATGCGGCTGCCTCGAAGGCGGCCGAAGAGCTAGAAGCCGAAAGGGCTGCTCACTGCCGAAGCAGGGAGGAGATGGACGAAATGGCCGTGAAGCTGAAAGATGTTACCGACCGCTATGAGGTTCTTGAAAAAAACGCCGGCGAACAAGAAATCTGAAGAAGGCCACCGCCAAAGCCAAGGATGCTGCTACGCAATGAGGGCTATAAAGGAGGAGCTGCGCCAGTAGGAGATATTGCGGTGGCAAGCCTTTTCTGCCGCGAGGAGGTTCATAGATCTGAAGTATGCTCAGCTTGGCCAGTGTGGGGTGCGGAGGATCCTTATATGGATTTAGCGGCGAGTCGCGGCGGATCTTTGTTGTGCACTTCGAAGTCAAAAGGATCACGAGACGGAAGAGCTTTTTTGGTCTCAATTCCATAGTCCGGAGCGTTCACTTCCGCTGACTGATCGGTTGGCTGAGTGGGCTGAGCTGAATAGATTGTCCGGACTTGCCATGATGGATATCGTGGCTCATGTCTGGACAGATAGGCCCAAGCCAAAGAGTTATTTTGGCTTATTGCAGCAATTCCTTGGGGCGGTGCCGCATATCAAGGCGATCAAGCGGTCGGCCTGCATAGAGGGTGCACGGATGCCCCTCGCCCGTGTGAAGACATACTGGACGGAGATGGATGCCACCGATGTTGCAACCCGGGGTTCGGACGAGAGTCGGTTACCCACCGAGCACTATTTTGGGGAAGTTCTACGTGGTGCTCGTGTAATTGAGTCGCAGTGCTCAAAAAATGTCATGTTAACAGGAGACAAGAGACACGATGTTTTTACCCAGGTTCGGGCCCTCTCGATGGAGGTAAAACCCTACTCCTGCTTGATTGATATTGATGATATGGGTAGTAGAAGAGTGGATCTACCATGATATCAAGGAGGCTAAACCCTAGAAGATAGCCTATGGTATGATTGTTGTAATGGTTGTTCGTCCTACGGACTAAAACCCTCTGGTTTATATAGACACCGGAGAGGGCTAGGGTTACACAGAGTCGGTTATAATGGTAGGAGATCTACATATCCGTATTGTCAAGCTTGCCTTCCACGCCAAGGAAAGTCCCATCCGGACACGGGACGAAGTCTTCAATCTTGTATCTTCATAGTCTTGGAGTCCGGCCGATGATGATAGTCCGGCTATCCGAACACCCCCTAGTCTAGGACTCCCTCAGTGGGTGTGCATCCAACTTGCTTACTCACGAAGACCTATGGCAATTTGAGGAAGCCCATCATTGGAATATACAAGCCAAGTTCTATAATGAAAAATTCCCACTAGTATATGAAAGTGACAACATAGGAGACTCTCTATCATGAAGATCATGGTGCTACTTTGAAGCACAAGTGTGGTAAAAGGATAGTAGCATTGCCCCTTCTCTCTTTTTATATCATTATTTTTTTGGGGCCTTCTATCTTTTTTTGGCCTCTTTTTTTATATATTTTTATACATATTTTTTGTCCGAAATCTCATCCCGACTTGTGGGGGAATCATAGTCTCCATCATCCTTTCCTCACTAGGACCATGCTCTAATAATGAAGATCATCACACTTTTATGTACTCCAATTCAAGAATTACAACTCGATACATAGAACAAAATATGACTCTATTACTCCACTAGCATGACTCTAATATCACCATCTTCATATCCCAAAACAATCATAAAGAATCAAACTTCTCATAGTATTCCGTGCACTTTATATGAAAGTTATTATCCCTCTTGGATATCGATCATATTGGGACTAAAATCATAACCAAAGAAAATTACCATGCTATTTAAGACTCTCAAAATAATATAAGTGAAGCATGAGAGTTCATCAATATCTTCAAAATAAAACCACCGTCGTGCTCTAAAAAGATATAAGGGAAGCACTAGAGCAAACGACAAGCTACTCCAAAAGGTATAAGTGAATATCAATGAGTAGTTGAATAATTATGTAACTATGCGAAGACTCTCTAACATTTAAGAATTTCATATCTTAATATTTTATTCAAACATCAAGCAAAACCTAATAAAATTGAAAATTTGGGATGTTACAAATAGGATCCCGTTTCGACCATAGGCAGTCGAACCAAAAGCCGATTCCTCCATTCTGCTATATGCCATACCCCGTTTCGGTTGTTCCGTGCAAGTTGGTTGGCTCCCATTGAACATGACGCATTTTGAACCTATGGGTTGCCTCCTGATGAACACGACACTATTTCTCCATTTTGACCGAGCCGGTTGGTTGCTGATGAACAGGACGCCAGCTGCCATCCGTTGCCTCTCCATGTGCCCGAGCCCTGGTCGTCTGTATGTGTGACTACATGCTTCGAGACCCCGGCGTATGTACGTACATGGCCATATTTTTGCCCTGTGGACATACATACGTGTACACGATTTAGATGGGACTCCCTGAACTTCTACGTCGGGAGCTCTACTACGACATGTGCCGCTACTTACTCGGCCATGGTTCATACTTGCAGAGAGACTGATCGACCAATACGAATGTACACGTTCATGACCAGACAAACAATGGTACGTACGCTTCGACCGGATGGGTCACAGCTGTCAGGAAGGATAAGGACGCACTTCCTTGTGTGCGAAGATATAACTGCTGGGTCCCAGCTGTCAGGGGAAGGAATCATTTTCCCCCCGTAATAAGGAGGCACTTCCTTGCATGCGAAGATGTAGCTGGTGGGTCCCAACTGTCAGGAGGAGGAAATTTTTTTCCAGCTTAATAAGGAGGAACTTTTCTTGCATGCGACCATGGACCTCGTGGGTTCTAGCTATCAGCCTCTCCACATACATTCCTCTTTCGATGACTCTTGTTTATTGACCACGCCGCGCCGAGCGCAGCAAGGCGGTGGACAACGGCAAGGCCTCGGACGGGAACGACCAGGAGATGGGAAGATGCGACAGTGGAGTAGCAGATGGAGAGGAGTACGAGGGTTATAACTGGTTCTAGTGCAGCGTGGGGCTGCAGTCGGTGGAGAATAAGAGGATGTGTGGATGGATAGCCTAGCCAGCACTGGGGTAGCGCTTTGCGGCGATGCGTGCTAAGCAGAGCCGCTAGTCGCCAGAGGCCGGAGCAGGCGGTCCTGGCGGTGCTGGAGGAAGAAGACGAGAGATTGAAGGTGCATGTCAGCCCTTGGATCTAAATCCAGTGGCTGCGGATGTCAGAATCATTTGTTTACTAAGTTGACAATGCCTTGCGTAGGCTTCAACCTATTGGCCCACATGTCATCCTAAAAAAATGTGACATCTATTTAACCCATGTTTTCTAGAATTTACAGTCCATTTGTTGGGCCAGGTGAACAAATAATTCAGCGTCAATGCAGCCCATTTAATTTTTTCTAAGAAATCATAGCCCATTTTCACTTTCTTGAAATACATGAATTAGCTGGGCTTGTTATATATTTAATGTTAGGTTAGAAGGAGCAATTAATATCAAAAAATAAATCGGAGCTACACATTTCATTATATATAAAATTAACAAATTAGCGAGTTACTGCTCAAAATAAAAATGAGTGCATTATTATTACATTGATCAGAAAAATCTTCGCAAGCTTTTGTACGCAATCACCAGAATTTTCATTGTCTGAGTGTCAGAAACAACCAGGATTTTCCTTGCTAACTTCTGTTAAACATTTATTTTTATAAGTTAATAAGACAAGGGATGTTTTTATAATGTATATGTAAGTTTGAATTAAAGATATGATAATAGTATCAATATAGGTTATATATATATAATGTGGTTAGAAGGGAAAACATAAATTGGGCATGACATTATTATTCTTATATCTAGATAAATAGAATAGGGATCTGCATTTAATTAAAACAAATTGGGCTGCCGATGTTTAAGAAAAAGTAAAACCTAGACTGGGAGGACTATAGGCCGGTACATACATGATGGACCTTAAAAAATAAGTTGAAACCACTTTGTGAATACATCGTGGGCTGCGCCCGCTACAAAAGAAAACCTAGGCCTGGCTAATACTTGTTCGCCCTTCGAAAAACTGATACCCCTAAAAATCTCACCGATGGCAGTCCTTGTTGTAAATTGTTTTGTTTATTGAGTAGGTTGACAAACCTATGGGCCGCAACGTCAGTATACAATTAGGAGGAAGCTTTTTTTCAATGAGGCACTTGCTTGCGTACGGCCTGGACCTGGTGGGTCCCACTGTTAGCCTCTTGGCATACAGTCCTCGCTGGATTCCTCTCGTTTGTTGAGCATATTGACAATAGCAAATGGCAGCGCCGCGATGAGCGCACCCGGACAAGGATGGGAACGAATCGGAGCCGGGAATAAGCCTTCGTTCTTTTGAACATACCGCGGTAGCCCGATGGCTATAGCCCTCTCACCTGAAAGATGTACTGCCCGGGTTTGATTCCAATTGGTACCGTTGAAAAATATCTAACACTTGCCAAAATTTCGTCCCTAGTTTACCCAGTCTTTTGCACACTCAACATTGTCTTGACAGTTTGAAAATACCATATCTTTTTGACTGTGCATCATACGAAGATGTGTTATACATGAATGTTGATCAGCTTGATGTTAACTTGCTATTAGTTCCATTTTTGACCATGAATAAAATTTCCAACATTCTGTTATCCATGTTTTAAAAGGGCGTGTTGATTTAAATACTCTGCCTCTGAAACATGTTGTTTCTTATCTAAAAATCACTTGGACAAACAGCCATCACCAGTGTTGGATTCGATGTCGCGCTTCTTCAATCCCCAACAGCACGAGGGGGAAGAAGATAAACTTCCATACCATGGTAGAGGTTGGGGAATGGAGCAAATTGGATTAAAGAGGGGGTCGGCTATGCGACTGAAGAAGCACATCAGACGCGATTTTTTTCCAGAGGATGGCTCCCGATGGTGTTTTTACTTGCCTCTGCACGATACGTTTTTAGCCTCCCACTCCATGCTAGACCAACAACCCATTTGCTGGGCAGGCCAACCTATAGAAAGCGGCACTTGATTTTTCATGAAGGCCCAAAAACAACACAGTACTATGTTTATTTTGTGGCCGAAAACATTACGGTAGCGGCTGAGCAGGGAGGGGGGAAGACGGAGCAAAAAGATAAAAAAGAGTTGATGCGGCGTTGCTACCCTAACAAGCTGGCGCAATTCTTTTGAGGAAGAAGGTGTGCAGTTGAGACTCACACGTCACAATACCACAGTAGACATTCTAACAAGTTCACACACATGTACAACAGAAAAGGTACACATTCGTTTCAAACTTAGGTTCACAAGACATGTTCCTATTTATAGCCAACATTCACAATCAACAACTCAAAAGATTCATATATACACAAGTTCAGCATGTCCATGCATCCAAATGATTGATAGATCACAAGACAATATTCATAGCTATCATTCACAAAAAGATTCAGATATACACAAGTTCAGCATGTTTATGCATCCAAATGATTGAGAGACCATAGCCAATATCATCCATGGACAAACTTTAATTACCTAGGGTACAGACTGGTAAATGGTGTTCACTTGGTGGTACTTCTTGCTAGAATTAATGCTTGTATGAGCAAACTTTCGAGTACATAAGAGGTAGCACAGACCATCTGAACTTTGCTTGTAGGTTTATCCTCGAGATAGTGGCCTCGATGTCGCAAGAGGTTTAAGGAACTTCGCCGCTACTCTCATCCAACTAGTTTACTGGCTCATCTTGGTCCTGTATCTCGCCAAAATTCTACATTGCAGACAAGAAAGGAGGCGGTCGAAAAAATGAACCACCCAAATTCTTTGTGCAGTTCAACTGAAATGGAGCATCCCTAGCGTGTAGAATGATAAGTGGCAAATGAATATATGCGTCAACCAACTTGTATGGAATCTTTAGACTCCATGCCATACAATTCGCTACCAGCATATGTGGCGATAACCAAAAGGCACAAATTAGGACCAAAGACTGTACTGCGTTTTTCTGGGCTATGCGCCAAGCAATATTGTTGGCGTTCCCGCTGGCACTTCTTCTTGTCAACATCGATGCTTGTCTGAGTGAACTTTGGAGTACATAGCAGGAGCATAAGTATCTGTCCATCTGATCTTTTTATGCAGTTCTACTGAAATCGCCCAATGTAATGATTTTACTGCGAGTTCAGGCTCCAAGTTACTGCTTTATGAAATTACTAATACATATGAAAAGCATAATAATCAGGATAAAGACCAGTACCAACCTGTGGAAGGAAGCATATCATTTAGTATTTCCTTTGACTGGAAGCCGAGATAAGCGACTGACAGGAAAGGAAGGATGCAGTTGAGGCAATGAAGCACTCAAAGTTTTTGTGTAGTGCCACCAAAATCGAGCATCCCTGTGGGCACATATATTGAGAAAGTGAGATTACTATAATAGTGGCACTAGTTGATGAAACATACACTAACAAATAGAAGCATCCTCATTATCTTAATGGGTAAAGTTAGCAACATAGTAGTCTTGCTTAAAGAGAGGTATTAGTTTATTTAATCAGTGCCAATTAGCTCAACACTCAAACCGTTGCCATGTATCATAGATTGCAAAGATTAACGTGCAAAGATAAAGGACTTTCTCATGTTAGTAGCAACACAGTAGCACGATACAAATATAGATGACAACACACTAACATGGATGAAGGCCTTAGGATGGTACGAACTTGAGCAAGGAAGCTTATTCAAGTAGTCCCAGAAGAGATGATAAAGCATTGACTGGAATCATTCAATAGTATATATTTTTGTGCACTTCAATGTATGGTTGACATCACTCTTGTTTACCAGTGGTGAGATTATATCAAAAGATTATCAAGAACTTCCAGCAAAGTTAAAGCACTAGCTGGGATACAATTCATTGTATCCTCTTGTGCAGTTCCACTAAAATGAACAATTGGCATAAGATGTTCCCTGTTTGCACAAGTAGGAACAAGGCAAAACCTTCATTAGCTTAGTGAGGAAGGATAGAAAGACATTAGTATATTACTTTAACGGTAGCATCAAATTCATGATGACAGTACAGTAGGAAAACATTGCCTCATTGAACCAGTGGAAATAAATTCACATGCAAGACAATAGCATTATTATCTCATGACACTACCAAGATCACCTCCCTGCTCCATGATACGTCTCCAACGTATCTACAATTTTTTATTGCTCCAGCGTATCTCATGCTATTTTATATGCATTATTATGTTATTTTATATCATATTTTGGGACTAACCTATTAACCTCGTGCCATGTGCTAGTTGCTGATTTTTTTCCTTGTTTTTGCCTTTTACAGAAAATCAATACCAAACGGGGTCCAAACGGAACAAAAATTTTTGAGGATTTTTCTTTGACCATAAGAGACCTAGGAACCTTCAGGAGGAGGTCAGAAGGGCCACTAGTTGGCGACAAGCTCGGGAGGCGAGCCCTAGGGGGCGCCCCCAGGCTTGTGGGCCCACTGATGCTCCTCTAACACTAATCTTTCCTCTATAAATACCTAAATATTCCCCGTATACCAGGGGGCACACCAAAAAATACTTTTTCGCTTTAGAAAGTTTCTATCCTCGCAAGATCCCATCTAGAGGCCTTTGCTGGTACTCCGCTAGAGGGGGATTCAATCACGGAGGGCCTCCACATCGACCTTGTTGCCCTTCCGATAATGTGTGATTAGTTTACCACAGACGTACGGGTCCATAGCTAGTAGCTAGATGGCTTCTTCTCTCTCTTTGATCTTCAATAAAATGTTCTCCTTGATATTCTTAGAGATCTATTCGATGTAATCTTCTTTTGCGGTGCATTAGTTGAGATCCGATGAATTGTGGATTTATGATCAGATTATCTATGGATATTATTTGAGTCTTCTCTCAACTCTTTTATGAATGGTTAATATAGCTTTGTATTTCTCTTCGATCTATTGATTCGGTTTGGCCAACTAGTTTGATTTTTCTTGCAATGGGAGAGGTGCTTTCTAATGGGTTGAATCTTGCGGTGCTTATACCCAGTGACAGAAGGGGACATGACACGTATTTGTATTGTTGCCATTAAGGATAAAAAGGTGGGGTTCATTCATATTGACTGGATCTATCCCTCTACATCATTTCATCTTGCTTAAGGTGTTACTCCATTCTTGTTAACTTAATACACTAGATGCATGCTGGATAGCGGTCGATGTGTGGAGTAATTGTAGCAGATACAGGCAGGAGTCGGTCTACTTGTCACGGACGTGATGCCTATATTCATGATCATTTCCTTAGATATTGTCATACCTTTGCGCTTTTTATCAGTTGCTCGTCAGTAATTTGTTTACCCATCGTATGCGTTCTTTGAAGAGAGAAGCTTCTAGTGAAAACTATCACTACAAAAAAAAGACACATCCGTGACATTTTGGGCCGAACAAAAAAAAATTCTGTCATGCTTATGACACTTCTATGATGATAGTTGTGACAAAACCCAGTATCATCATAGATGTGGTGGGCTCCTACTTCTATGACACAAAATCATGATAGAAAATGGGCTTTTCATCCTAGGCGGGCCATAGACGCACCTGCATGACATTCTTTGGGCCGTCTATGACGGAAAAAATCGTGGTAGAAGAAAGGGTGAGGAAAATTTTGGGGAGTTCCCGGTTACGGAGGGTGGTCGGGGCCAAATGATGTACAGAGGTTTGTGTGTTTCTCTCGTACACGTACGCGCGTGTGCGCGAGGCGTTGCACTCTAACTGAACCCGGACGAGGTGTTGGGCTCTAACTGAACCCGAGCGATTGCACTAGCTAAATTACTGAATCCCGATCGATTCCTTGCTATTAACTGAACCCGAGTGATTCCTTCGATACTGCTACTAACTGAAGCCGATCAAAGCTGCCTCTTGATGAACACTTCTCGGTGGGGGTTGGATGAATAGTTCCCGATGGGGCTTGGATGAACAGGATCCCATGGTAGTAGAGGCCATTACCGTTGGATGAACAGGACCCCGCTCGAGGAGGTGGGGGTGGATGAACAGTAGCCGGTGGAGGGACCCCGTGGAGGGCTGGTTGAACAGGACCCCGTGGAGGGGCTGGTTGAACAGGACCCCGTGGAGGGTTGGTTGAACAGTAGCCGATGGAGGCTGGATGAACAGGACCCAGTGGAGGGCTAGATGAACAGTAGCCAGGGGAGGCTCGATGCACATAACCCCGTGGATGAACAGTAGCTGGTGGAGGCTGGAGTAGGTCGACGGTGGATGAACAGTAGCCTGTGGAGGCTGGAGCGAGGCAGTAGACGGTGGATGAATAGTAGCCTGTGGAGGCTGTAGCGAGGCAGTAGACGGTGGATGAACAGTAGCTTGTGGAGTCCTGTTTTGCGGTACGCCACACCCCTCCCGATGAACAGGACCCCGTTTCGACCGTAGGCACTCCAACACAAGTCTGTTTCCTCTGTTTTGCGGTACGCGGCACCCCTTCTGATCAAAAGGACCCCATTTCAACCGTACGCGGTTGAACACAAGTCCGCTTCCTCCGTTTTGCGGTACGCTAGACCCTTCCTGATGAACAAGACCCCGTATCGACCGTTCGCGGTCGAATAGAAGGTCGTTTCTTCCATTCTATGTTACGCCAGACCTTGTTTCGGTTGTTCCGTCCAAGCCGGTTGGCTCCCGATGAACACGCGATGTTGTTTACTCCGTACCGACCCAGCTGGTTGGTGTCAGCATTCTGGATATGGGGTTATCTAGACTTGCCTACCTGCGGCCCACCACGTGGCTCCATCAACGGCCTGGTACGACCCAGCTTCAGCATCGACAATTCAAGACCCTCGCGAGGGGCCAAGCCTCGCGAGGCAGACAACGCCAAGACCCTCGAGGGGATCGGCCTCTGCAGGCTGGCCCCTGAGGGGCGGAGATTTCTATGCAAGGTGCACCTCGCGAGGCTTAGCTGACGTGAGCCATGACAACCAAGGCCAGGCGGGTGCCAGTGGGTGCAGAGCGCTAGTTTCTCTTCGGTGCAAGGAAGGCAAGCCACAAGCACGGAGTCCCGAGGAATCAGCCAAAGGTTTCCATTCTTGTGCAACAAGACCAAGACCACCAGGATGGCAGGACAGGGGTCATCACCGAGCCCACCGCAGTGTCATGACCAGGGGCTTTTCACAGGCGAATACCAGTTTAGTCAGGATAAGCTGTACTACTTGTCCCCTTTCAAATCCGGCCATTCTGGGATCCCTTCCCGCCAACTTTTGGGAAGAGGACCAAAGCCACTATAAATAGGACTTAGCCACCACCATAGAGGGGGATCGAATCGAGCTCAGAGGAAGGGCATCAGATCCACCTCACCAGCCCTCTCGAGCTCAAGAACACCTCACCTCCTGAGGCTTGTTCATCCACTGTACTAGTTCATCCTTCGCCCCTCGAGGCAATCCACCAAAACGCTGGAGTAGGGTTTTACATCGCAAGGTGGCCTGAACCAGGATAAATTGTTGTGTCTCTTTGTCTCTACGAGCCCGTAGCGCTAGGCTTAGGAGGATCGCGAGTAGGCAGGCTGGGTAGGTTGAGATCCCCGCACGCACCCCAGAGTTCGAACCTTTCAGGGCTTTGCGGAACCCGTAATCCGACATTTGGTGCGCCAGGTAGGGGTGCGTCGGAGATCCTCTGCTCCGTCTGTCAGATCGCCCCATCGGCTTCAATGGCGGGCATTTCTACATCGACTCTAACGACGCGCACCCTCGAAGAAGCGTCGGGGCTGCGCCCCTTCGCCCTCGGCCTGCGGCGGGTGGAATGGCCGCCCAAGTTCAGGCCCTAGTTGCCGCCACGCTACGACGGCATGACGGACCCGGCTGGCTTCCTCTAGGCGTACGAGGAGGTAGTCTGGGCGACCGGAGGAGACGGCAAGGTGAAGGCCAACTGGCTCCCCATAGCCTTTGTAGGAGTGCCGCGCGCCTGGCTACTCCACCTGCCGGAGTCCTTTGTGGCCTCTTGGGAGGAGCTGCGTAGCCTCTTCATTGTGTGCTTCACAGCACCGGTGCCTCCTGTTGTTGTGGCCCTCTTAGGCGGCTCGCAGGCACCACCTTCTGATTGGCATATCAAGCAATTCTATAGGCAAGTAAGCGTTGCCCAGGTGAGCTTGGGGTCTCCCCCGGGCTGGGCAGCACCAAAGGCCGACCTCGCCGAGGACCATCCAGCGACCACGGTAGGAGCAGGAGCGCTCCCAATGCTCTGCAGCCCCACCATCTGCAATGTGGCAGTCACCAGGAACCTCATCGACGGTGGAGCCGGCCTCAATGTGCTCTCCACGGAGGCGTTCGGCCTGCTGCATGTGCCTCCCGGCCGCCTCCGCCACACCAAGTCCTTCTCAGGGGTCGGCAGTGGCTTCACCCACCCTCTAGGGCAAATCCGTCTCCCCGTTACCTTCGGGACCTGTGACAACTACCGCACCAAGCTCATCGACTTCGACATCGCCCGGATCGACTTGCCATATAATGCCATCCTCGGATACCCCACCCTGGCCAAGTTCATGGCGGAAACTCACCCAGCTTACAACCTCATGAAGAAGCCTGGTAGCAATGGTTTCCTCACGGTGGCAGGGGACACCAAAGACGCAGTGCAGGCCCTCAAGCTCGCCTTCAGGTCGGCAGCATCTGCGCTGCCTGGTGAGAAAGGGGGTCCTGGGGCCCTGAGAGCAACGCCGGCCAAGAAGAAACAGCTATTCTCCCAAGACCGAGCCGAGACGAAGCAAGTGCTGGTTAGTGAGGAGGGGACAATCAGCGCCAACTTCATCATAGGAGCTGGCCTCCCTCAGGACCAGGAGAAATCATTGGTCGACTTCTTGCGTGCTAACAAGGACGTATTCGCTTGGGAGCCCAAAGATCTGGTTGGGGTCCCAAAGGGAATAATCGAGGACCACCTGAAGGTATGCCCAAACGTGCAGCCGGTGAAGCAGAAGCCTCGCCGCCAGTCCACCGAGAAGCAAGCATTTATCGTCCAAGAAACCCACAAGCTGCAGGATGCTAGAGTCATCAGGGAAGTACGATACCCGGAGTGGCTGGTGAACCCCGTTGTCGTCTCCAAGAAAGGAGGGAAGGAATGCATGTGTGTAGACTTCACCAACCACAACAAGGCCGGCCCTCAAGATCCCTTTCCGCTTCCTCGCATCGATCAGAACATGGACTCCACCGCCGTATGCGGTCTATTGTGCTTTTTGGACGCCTTCTCAGGCTACCAACTGATCAAGATGGTCGTGCAAGATGTGGAGAAGATGGTGTTCCTGACCCCCTGCGGGGTGTACTGCTACACCTGCATGGCCTTTGGTCTGAGCAATGCCGGGGCTACCTTCCAGCGGCTGATGCATATTGCCCTGGGCATGCAGCTCGGGAGAAATGCAGAGTCCTATGTTGATGACATAGTAGTGAAGTCTCGAGAGGCTGGGACCCTGATAGCAGATCTGGAGGAGACGTTTGCCAGCTTGCGCAAGGTGGATCTTCGGCTCAATCCTGAGAAGTGTGTATACAGGGTACCCTCTGGCAAGCTGTTGGGCTTCCTCGTGACGCATAGAGGGATCGAGACCAATCCAGGGAAGGTCAAGGCAATAGAAGACATGAGGCCCCCGGAGACCCTGAAGGAGATGCAGAAGCTGGCGGGATGTGTAACCTCGCTGGGGCGCTTCATCTCCAAGCTGGGGGAGCGCGCCCTCCCGTTCTTCAAGCTGATGAAAAGGAAGGGGCCATTCGAGTGGACCCCGGGGGCAGACACAACCTTTCAAAACCTCAAGAGATACCTGACCAGCCCAGCAGTGATGGTGGCACCGCACCCTCTTGAGCCCTTGATGCCCTATTTGGCAGCCACCCCTCACTCAGCTAGCGGCGCCCTGGTGGCGCTAAGGAAGGAGCGCTCGTCCAAGGACCCTCGGCAGGACGCTCAACCACCAAGAAAAGCGTAGCACCCACGGGACAGTGCGCCTGGGGCCTCGACCAACCCAGTGGCTGATACCCCTCCCAAGGCTGTGATTGACCCCACAACTGGGGGGCTCCTGAGGACGAACCTCGCGAGGCCACCGAAGGCCCGTGTCCTCAATAAGAACAAGACTCCACCGGTGCCTCTCCCCTCATCAAGCACCCTGCCTACTTCATCAGCACGGTGTTGAGGGAGGCACGGGCACGTTACCCCATGCCTCAGAAACTCTTGCTCGCACTCATCGTCGCCTCCGGAAAGCTGCGCCATTACTTCCAAGGCCACCCCATCAAAGTCGTTTCAGCATACCCGCTGGAGAGGGTGCTCCAGAGCCCGAACGCCGCCGAGCGAGTTGCAACATTTAACTTCGACCTTCAGGCGTTCCATCTCGAGTTCAGCCCCACCAGGGTGATCAAGGGTGCGGCCCTCGCTGACTTCGTGGTCGAGTGGACTGACATCCCCGACCACGGGGTGAGCGAGGACCGCTCCCTCTTACCTGGGGACGAGGAACCATACGGGTGGATCATGTACTTTGACGGAGCGCTCGCACGACAAGGCGCAAGAGCAGGAGCCGTCCTCATCTCACCCGCCAAGGACAAGCTCTACTACGCAGTACAGCTCTGTTTCCAGCAGGGCGAGAAGGTCTCCAACAACATCGCGGAGTTCAAGGGCTTGCTCATCGGTCTCAGGGCCGCGGCGGCGCTAGGGGTGAAGCGCCTCACCATGAAGGGCGATTCCTAGCTCCTCGTCAACTTCTCCAACAAGGAGTACACACCTAAGGATGAGCACATGGAGGCATACCTAGAAGAGGTACGCATGAGGGAGAAGCAGTTCTTGGGCTTGGAACTGCAGCACGTGTCGCGAGGGACGAACAAGGAGGCGGACAATATCGCCAAGAGAGCCTCCCGATGGCTCCCCCAGGAGCCAGGGGTGTTTGAGGAGTGGCTCTTCAAGCCATCTGCGGCTCCCCCACCACGGCTCTAGCACCGCCTCAGGAGGATCTGCCTTAGGCGCTTGAGACTGGCGCCCCAGCATGTGGCCATCCCACAGGGGCCCACCTGCTTCTTGCGCTCGAGCCCCAAGAGGGGTGCTGGACTGAGGAGTTCAAGGCGTACCTGCTTCAAGGGACCTTGCCAGAGAAGGAGGAGGATGCCGAGTGTGTGGCTCGTCAAGCCACTACACACTGCATCCAGGATGGTGAGTTATATTCGCAAGAGGCCCAATGATGTTCCGTTGCGATGCATCTCTAGGGAGCAGGGACTTGAGCTGCTAGCGGACATACATTGTGGGGACTGCGGGCATCATTCCTCATCATGCACTCTGGTGGGCAAGGCGTTTCGCGGAGGCTTCAATTGGCCCACTGCACTCAACGACGCCACAGAGCTAGTCCGTTCCTGTGAAGCATGCCAGTTCCACACCAAGCAAATTCACCAGCCTGCGCAGGGCCTCCAGACAATCCCGCTCACATGGCCGTTCGCGGTTTGGGGGCTGGATATCTTGGGGTCGTTCCCTCGAGCGCCAGGGGGCTGCCAGTACCTCTACGTCGCCATCGACAAAATCACCAAATGGGCAGAGGTAGAAGCTATCCGTGCCATCACAGCTGGATCAGCCGTCAAGTTCATCAAGGGCATCGTGAGCCGGTTTGGGGTTCCTAACCGCATCATCACCGACAACGGCTCGCAATTCACTAGAAACCTTTTCAAAACATACTGTGCTAACCTTGGAACGCAGATATGCTACGCCTCAGTGGCACACCCTAGGAGCAACGGCCAAGCCGAGCGGGGCAATACCGAAGTCCTGAGGGGCCTGAAGACAAGAACCTTCAAGAAGAAGCTCGATGTAACGCCCCGAGCCTGGCGCCCCACAAGACTTCCAGCTATTCCGAGCCTTGCCGTGTGTTTTATTTGCTTGTTGCATTGCATCATGTCATCATGCCAACCTCATGAAGGAGAGAGAGAGAGAGCCCAGCCCCGCTACAACCTATGCCCAGGCCGGCCCATTAACCCAGCCAGCCCACCTAAACCTATAACCCTAGCCGATCGAGAGCCCCAGCCCCGATCGATCCCCTCCTCTTGTACTATCCCTCTCGTTCCCTCTACCCGCCGCCACACACACACACACACACGCATCGAGCCAGGGAGAGGATCTCCCTGCGCCCGATCCCCTCACCTCCCTCCTCCGCGATCCGGCCCGAAACCACCGTCGTCGCGCCTCTTCGCCTCCGCGCTGTCCATCCCGTGATCCGGCGCCGCCGCCGCCGTCGGTGACCACCAGAAGGGCCACCCCGCGCATGCCCGAGCATCATCTCCTCTGCGCCCCTTCCCCTCAGGCCACGCCTCTGCTCCGTCGCGCCTCCACGCGGTTCCCCTCGCCGCACCTCTCCGAGAAGGAGCTCTGCCTCCTCTGCTCCGCGCTAACCGGTGCCGAGCGCTGCTCCTCCCGGCCTGCTCAGCTCCGGCCCCGACCTCCATCTCTCGACATTAGCGTTACCCACTGCTATTTCGCCCGTGTTGGTGACCCCTCGGGGATGCCGCGTTGCCATTCGCCGGAGATCGCGCCGCCTTCTTGCCTCCTCCTCCTCCTCCTCCTCCGAGCTCCTGCTCCATGGACACCTCTGCTCGCGTCGCCCTCCCTGCGTGTCCCACACATGGTGCCATTTTCACGGTACCTCCCCGAACAGGAGCAACTTTGGATTGACAAAAACCCTTTGGATACGCCAAGGTCGACTATGCCTGATGATGCGACAAGTACCTCTACCGATGGCTCGAACGTCTACGAACCGTGTACCACGACGAACATGTACGGCTACACGACGACCCGCCAAGACCCTGAACAACTACCGCCGACGCCGTGTACCACTACTTCCACTACCGCCACGAGAATGACTACTTCCACTACTGTCGCCACGTGAAAAACTACTTCCCACGACGACCCGAGAACGACTACTTCCTCTACATTGTACCGAACCCGAACCGCTCCGAAAATGCACGCTTCAAAGGTATAATCCCGAGATGATCACCCGTGGACCGAATGCATGTTGTCTGAGATGAACCGTATGTTTGCACCATGCCCGTTTGCTTCATGCATGTTCCTCCTCGTTTGCCATGCCGCCGTCCCGTGGGTACCCGGAATCCGGGATCAACCCACCATCTTTTGCATGTCCCATTAATCCACACTTTCTTTTGCACCGACATCCCGACGAGTTGTCGGATCATCGGAATGTTGCCGTGCCACCATTTTCGTTGTCATTGCTGTTGGGGAACGTAGTAATTTCAAGAATTTTCCTACGCACACGCAAGATCATGGTGATGCATAGCAACGAGAGGGGAGAGTGTTGTCTACATACCCTTGTAGACCCGAAGCGGAAGCGATCACAACGTAGAGGAAGTAGTCGTACGTTCTCCTCGCGATCCGACCGATCCCAGTGCCGTTACTCCGACGCCCCCGAGTTCTTGACACACGTACAGCTGGATGACGTCCCTCGTACTCCGATCCAGCCGAGTGTCGAGGGAGAGTTTCGTCAGCACGACGGCGTGGTGACGATCTTGATGTTTCACCGCGCGCAGGCTTCGCCTAAGCTTCGGGGCGGTATGACCGAGGTGGAATATGGTGGAGGGGGCACCGCACGGCTAAGGAACGATCCGTAGATCTAACTTGTGTGTTCTAGGGTGCCCCCTGCCCCGAGATATAAAGGAGCAAGGGGAGGGGCCGGCCGGCCAAGGAGGCGCTGCCAGGAGTCCTACTCCCTCTGGGAGTAGGATTCCCCCAATCCTAGTTGGACTAGGATTCGGGAGGGGAGAGAGAGAGGGCGGCCCCTTTCCTAGTCCTAGTAGGACTAGGGAAGGGGGCCTTGCGCCACCTAGGGCTGGCCCTTCTCCTTTCCACTAAGGCCCACTATGGCCCATTTACCTCCGGGGGTTCCGTAACCTCCGGTACTCCGATAAATTCCTGTTTTACGCCGAACCATTCCGAACTCCAAACATAGGCTTCCAATATATCAATCTTTATGTCTCGACCATTTGAGACTCCTCGTCATGTCCGTGATCACATCCGGGACTCGAACTTCTTGGTACATCAAAATACATAAACTCATAATAAGCATCATCGAAACCTTAAGCGTGCGGACCCTACGGTTCGAGAACAATGTAGACATGACCTAGAACTATTCACGGTCAATAACTAACAGCGGGACCTGGATGCCCATATTGGTTCCTACATATTCTACAAAGATCTTTATCGGTCAGACCGCATAACAACATACGTTGTTCCCTTTGTCATCGGTATGTTACTTGCCCGAGATTCGATCGTCGGTATCAATACCTAGTTCAATCTCGTTACGCAAGTCTCTTTACTCGCTCAGTAATACATCATCTCACAACTAACTCATTAGTTGTAGTGCTTGCAAGGCTTAAGTGATGTGCATTACCGAGAGGGCCCAGAGATACCTCTCCGACAATCGGAGTGACAAAACCTAATCTCGAAATACGCCAACCCAACATCTACCTTTGGAGACACCAGTACTCCTTTATAATCACCCGATTCGTTGTGACGTTTGGTAGCACCAAAGTGTTCCTTCGTAAACGGAGTTGCATAATCTCATAGTTACGTGAACATGTAGATGTCATGGATAAAAGCAGTAGCAACATACTAAACGATCGTGTGCTAAGCTAATGGAATGGGTCATGTCAATCAGATCATTCTACTAATGATGTGACCTTGTTAATCAAATAACAACTCCTTGTTCATGGTCAGGAAACATAACCATCTTTGATTAACAAGCTAGTCTAGTAGAGGCATACTAGTGACATGTTGTTTTGTCTATGCATTCACACATGTATCATGTTTCCGGTTAATACAATTCTAGCATGAATGATAAACTTTTATCATGAAATAAGGAAATAAATAATAACTTTATTATTGCCTCTAGGGCATATTTCCTTCAATTGCCATGGCACCCCTTTTGTTTCCGCCATGGTGACACATGTTTCATATCATGCTCATGTCAACATTTTCATAAAATTGCATAAGACTTGCATATGTCATCCGCATCATCATAACAACAATTAAAATGTTTAAAATTGTGTTTGCATTAAATTTCTAAATGACATGAGGATTTACCGGAATTGTTGTTTGTTGTTTCCGGCCTCATTTAAACTTGCCGGGATAGGTAGATTTATTATGCTTGACCTCTTGCCATGTTAACCAACATGTAATATTGTTGTGTTCCTAAACGAGAGAGAACTAAATAATTGATGTGGAGTTTTGTCAATATGCAACTCGTTGCATATTGAGCTCCACTTAATTTGTAGTATTGTTTGTTGCACTTTGCCATGCCATGCCTCATTAAACCGGACATGCATCATACTTGATTGTGCATCATGCCATGTTTATGTGATGATTGTTTACCATGTTGTTTGCTTCTTTCCGGTTGTGCTTCTTCTCGATAGTTCCTGTTTCGTGGCGATCGTGAGGATTCGTTCGTCTACGCTTTGTTCGACTTCGCCCATTCGTCTTCTTCATGGACTCGTTCTTCTTCCTAGCGGGATTTCAGGCAAGATGACCGCTACCCTGGGTCTCACTACTATCATTGCTATGCTAGTTGCTTCGTTCTATCACTATGTTGCGCTACCTATCCCTTGTTCTTCAAGCCTCCCCAAATTGCCATGAACCTCTAACCTTTGACACCCTTCCTAGCAAACCATTGTTTGGCTATGTTACCGCTTTGCTCAGCCCCTCTTATAGCGTTGTTAGTTGCAGGTGAAGTTGAAGAGTGCTCCATGGAGGACAGGATTATGTTGGGATATCACAATATCTCTTATTTAATTAATGCATTTATATACTTGGTAAAGGGGGGAAGGCTCGGCCTTATGCCAGGTGTTTTGTTCCACTCTTGCCGCCCTAGTTTCCGTCATACCGGTGTTATGTTCCCGGATTTTGCGTCCCTAACGCGGTTGGGTGATTTATGGGACCCCCTTGACAGTTCGCTTTGAATAAAACTCCTCCAGCAAGGCTCAACCTTGGTTTTACCATTTGCCTCACCACCACCTACTTTTCCCTTGGGAGTTGCTCTCTCGAGGGTCATCTTTATTCAGCCCCCCCCAGACCAGTGCTTCTCTAAGTGCTGGTCCGAACCGAGCAGCCGGCGGGGCCCCCTCGGGGAAACTTGAGGTCTGGTTTTACACGTAGCTTGACTTATCCGGTGTTGCCCTGAGAACGAGATATGTGCACCTCCTATCGGGATTGTTGGCGCATCGGGCGGCTTTGCTGGTCTTGTTTTACCATTGTTGAAATGTCTTGTAAACCAGGATTCCGAGACTGATCGGGTCTTCCTTGGAGAAGGTATATCCTTCGTTGATCGCGAGAGCTTATCATGGGCTAAGTTGGGACAACCCTGCAGGGTATAAACTTTCGAGAGCCGTGCCCGCGGTTATGTGGCAGATGGGAATTTGTTAATGTCCAGTTGTAGATAACTTGACACTTGACTTAATTAAAACGCATCAACCGCGTGTGTAGCCATGATGGTCTCTTTTCGGCGGAGTCTGAGAAGTGAACAAGGTTTTGGGTTATGTTTGACGTAAGTAGGAGTTCAGGATCACCTCTTGATCATTGCTAGCTTCACGACCGTTCCATTTGCTCTCTTCTCGCTCTTATTTGCGTAAGTTAGCCACCATATATGCTTAGTCGCTGCTGCAACCTCACCACTTTACCCCTTCCTTTCCCATTAAGCTTTGCTAGTCTTGATACCCATGGTAATGGGATTGCTGAGTCCTCGTGGCTCTGATTACTACAACAACGATTCGCGATACAGGTTATGCGATGATCTTGACGCGAGAGCGATGTTACTTGTTTTGGAGTTCTTCTTGATTCTTCTTCGAGGGATAGGTTCGGTCGGCAGCCATGGCTAGCGGGGTGGATGTCGTTTGAGTTTACATTTGTGTTTCATCCGTAGTCGGATGGTGCTCTTATGTATGATGATGTTGTATTAGGTGTGGCATTGTATGCCTTTTGTATGTATCCCCATCTATTATGTAATGTTGATGTAATGATATCCACCTTGCAAAAGCGTTTCAATATGCGGTTCTATCCTTGGTGGGACCTTGAGTCTCTTTAGGATAGTATCGCATATTAGGCGTGTTCAAGTTGGTATCGAGCCTCGACCAAACCATAGGAGCCCCTTGTTTGTTGGCCGTTGTTGAGTCTAGAACAAAAATGTTTTGAGTCTTAGGATTATATGTATCGGAGAGTAGGATTCTTTTTACTCCTTTGTCCCTTCGTCGCTCTCGTGAGGTCTCCTGACGTAGATGTTTTGCCTTTCCTCTCCTCAAATTTCACTAATTTTTTTTAGGATCACGCGGGTATCTTGGAATCGTTCCGATTGTTTTGTGACGAGAACATTGTTCTTGGTGCCTCCTGACATTTAGGGGTTGTGGCAGTGTCCCGGGGAGTTGAGCTTCGAGGTGTTGTCGTCACAATTTTATCGTTGTAGTTCTGGAATACCTGAGTTTTGCCGACATCGAAAATCTCTTTTATGCAGTTGTTGGTGAGATAACCTCGACGCCACCCAAGATCTTGGGGAGTTCGGAGTATTGCCATAGCTCAGATAACGGATGCTTTTCGAAGGCTGAGGTACACGATTTCCGAAGTTTTCTTGGTTATGTGTTGACGGATGGATACAGCTGGATGTAGGGATTGTTAGTTTGGGTGAGATATATTGCTTCCCCTGTGTCCCCAACACCATATTGCATAACCAGAAAGTTTCGAGAGTTTATAGGTGGGAATTCATGTACCTCCTAGAATATATTTCCGACAAATGCATGATATGGGATTGGGTAAATCTCTATCATATGTATTTGTTCCGGCTTATTCTGCAAGCCAAACCCTTTGTTTTGTTTTATTTGTGGTATTTGAGTTGCTTCAGTGTCAAGTGTTGATTCCATACCTTTCAAGCGGTGTTCTCACATTTCTATGGGAGTACTAATCCTTTTGATCATCGAGATTTTCATGTCAATTCTTTCCAACCGGTGTGCTTCTCTTCAAGTGGATCCGATCATTATAACATTTGTGAGATCAATTCTAAGTTTTCTCAACAATATCAGTTTCATCCGTTCCCAAGTTGCCTTTGTTTTCCTGCCCTCTCACCCTTTTTCTTCAAGGACTCAGATTTCTTAATCATGTATCCTTTTATTTGTGGGAAGTCTCTTCATTCTTTTCAATCAATGTTCCTATCCGGTGATTTCCCATGAAGATGCTCAATAGTTTCAAGTTCATCATCCTTCATTGTTGTTTCTTCTTCGGTGGATCCAATTCAAGCTTTCGATATTCATCACATTCCTTTCCTCGTGTCAAATGCTTTCTCATGCCGGTGCACCTCTCAATCACTCACCTCTTTCTATTCATTTGTTCCAGAGTGTTGAAGATATCTCAGAAGATTTGTGTTTCCATTCTTATCCGTTCAAGCTATTTGGAGATTGTTATCTCATTCAAGCCATTTAATTCAACCGGTGCAATCTCTCTTTAAAATCATTTTCAATGGTGTTTTCTTTTGAGTGGGCCCTAACCCACAGGTCTTTTCCCAGGATCTTACCTGACTCTTCTAATTATTCCGGAGTTATTCTTAAATTCTTTTCAAGTGTGACGTAAGAGTGGATTCCATCAGTCACATGCCTTCTCCAAGATCGTTTTCAAATTCTTTTCATTGTTGGCTCAACCTCTTCGCTTTTCATTCTCCCGGAGTATCTCAACAATTCATGGTGGTTCTCACCATCATTCTCAACATTTGAACACCGAAGAAGGATTTCTCTTAAATCTTGGTCCATTCTCTTGAATATTCATGGTTCTAGCTTCATGCCATCCTCATAATTGTTTTGATTGTGACAATTCTTTTCTTACCATCCGGAGCATTTCATGAGTTGTTTCCATTTCTTTCCTCCAAAAGCCATCATGTCATAATTCTTCATTCTCAGCGTGTAGATATCATTCTCTAAATCTTACCAGTGCATCGTTCAAATACCCTCTAATCAGTTCTTGATCTCTTCGTTCTCATGTATCTAAATCCCTCAAGTATCTTCATTCGTTTTCCAATTCTTCCCGGTGAATCGTGCCTTTGCTACTTTCATTTTCAATTCTTATGATGGTTCGTTCAAGATTTCACTTCCTTCGTTATCATATTAATTCATTCGTTGTTTCCAAATCTCACCGGTGGTTCCATCAATACCTTCTCAAGTTTACGGTATATCTCTCTTAATCCTTTTTCAATGGGAATAAGTAGTATGCCAAATCCGTTGCTTGTCATCAATTAAATTTGATGAAGCATAAGCATACAATAAATCTTATTCTTATTTACTCGAGGTGACTCAATTCTTCTTACGGAGATTATTCATGATGAATAAATTCTTGATTACAAGTGATTCATCTTTCTTTCCGGAGTTGGTCATCATATCACATTCTCGGTTCGAGAGGCTCCATCTTTCTTTTCGGAGTTCCAAGCTCTCTCAATTATCTCGTCGCGAAGCTCCTTTTAAATCATCGCAAGGCTTCACCTTGTGTTTTCAAGTTCTCTTTCTTTTTATCATCCTTTTATTACCGGAGTTCTTCATGGAGGCTCTACATAGTGGTTCATCAAGGATTATTTTCATTCTTCAATTGTTCTTCAAGATTTCTTTTGAAGTTATGACCCGCCAAGCTATACTCTAAAATAAGCATGGTTCTCAACACATGTTTTGTTTTGAGGAGTTCAAGTATTCTTCATCATGCATTCCAAAGTGCAATTCTTTCTACCATATCTTTGGAGGTGGTGTTATGTCATTCTCGACAATTTCCCTTCGTGTTTCAAGGTTCACAAGTTGTTAAGAATGAGATATTTAAACCCATCATTTTCTCTTCGTTCAGGAGATCCTTTCAACCAATCAATCTATTCATTGGAGCTATCTTGTGTCATGTTTCACCGAAAGCCTTCCATTGGGAATGTTGCTATTCGTGGTGCTTATCAACGATCCAAGTTTTTCTACTATTCTCTCGGCGAATCAAGTTTTCATCCCCGTGTTGCTCTCAAGCAATCAATTGTTTTCCGTAGTGGCATGTATTCACCTCTAAGTTTTGAGTTGTTCCCATAAGCCCACTTTAAGTTTATTCTTCTCGTTGCTAGTTTTCCAACAACTCCATTATAACCTTCTTGGAAGGGTGCTTTCCAAGCTCATTTGTGGCAGGAGTTGGCATTTTCTCCTACATTCTGTTATTCCAATGATCTATCTTTTATTATTTCTTCCGGAGGTATCGTGATGTTGCTCTTTTCACTCATCATCTCGAATTGTGAGGATCGTGTTCTTTTCTTGCTTATCCATTTAACCGGAGTGTTGTATCATCTCTTCAATATCTTTTCATCTCATCAAGTTTTCTTCTCTTTTCTACCGGAGTGCTGTCCAAATTCTGTCATTCTTGTTCCTTGGCTATCTCATTATACCGAGGTGGTCATATTCTTTTCGTTCGTGAAGCTCTTATTTCCATGTCTTTCAACCTTCAAGTTCTCGTAATACTGCTTGTTCCTCTTTTCTAATGGATTGTTTGCAATCTCGTTCATCTCTGTTGTACTCTTTCTTTTAAATTGCTCAACCTCTCAAGGTTCGTGGTTTCACTCGTTTGTCAAAGAAGCAACTTAGTTTTACCAACTCTCTTCCTCTTCCGTTTCTCTCCGGTGCCATCCTAGATCTCGGTACGAGATCCTCCTGTAGTGGTGGAGTGTTATAACGCTCCGAGCCCAGCGCCCCAGAAGACTTCCAGCTATTCCGAGCCTTGCCGTGTGTTTTATTTGCTTGTTGCATTGCATCATGTCATCATGCCATCATGTCATTTAATTTTTGCAACTCATCTAAATAAATTGTATGGATCCTCGGTCCATTTAAATCGAGGGATATTCACAATGGTGACTTCTCTTTATAACATATCATCCCAATATTAGGGAGCTATATTAAATATTTCTTTAATTTGGAAATCACCATAACACACTTGCAAATTATCCCAATGGCTTTGTTATCTTAATTCTTGGTCTCCAACCTTGCCATATATTCTTTCATCATATTCCGGAGCTCCACCAAAAATTCGAACATTTTTGGACCTTCCCAACCCTCATTTCCTATTCAAATCATTTGAATTTAAATCAAATGAGTTTGAATTTAAATCTTTCAATCATGGCCTTTTCTATTTTCTCAGAACAAGCACATTTTTTGTGAGTCCGAGAAAATTATCCGCGTGTCCAACTTCTTCCCCTAACCTCTCTTTCTTTTCTTTCTTATCTCTGTTTTGTTTTATTTTTCTTTAGAGGGAGAGAGAGAGAGCCCAGCCCAGCTACAACCTATGCCCAGGCCGGCCCATTAACCCAGCCAGCCCACCTAAACCTATAACCCTAGCCGATCGAGAGCCCCAGCCCCGATCGATCCCCTCCTCTTGTCATATCCCTCTCGTTCCCTCTACCCGCCGCCACACACACACACACACACACGCATCGAGCCAGGGAGAGGATCTCCCTTCCCCTCACCTCCCTCCTCCTCGATCCGGCCCGAAACCACCATCGTCGCACCTCTTCGCCTCCGCGCTGTCCATCCCATGATCCGGCGCCCCCGCCGCCGTCGGCGACCACCAGGAGGGCCACCCCGCGCATGCCCGAGCGTCGTCTCCTCTGCGCCCCTTGCCCTCAGGCCACGCCTCTGCTCCGTCGCGCCTCCACGCGGTTCCCCTCGCCGCACCTCTCCGAGAAGGAGCTCCGCCTCCTCTTCTCCGCGCTAACCGGTGCCGAGCGCTGCTCCTCCCGGCCTCCTCACGCCCATCCGCCCCTGCTGGCGCAGTTCAGCTCCGGCCCCGACCTCCATCTCTCGACAGCAGCGTTGCCCACTGCTATTTCGCCCGTGCTGGTGACCCCTCGGGCCGCCGGGTTGCCATTCGCCGGAGATCGCGCCGCCTTCTTGCCTCCTCCTCTGAGCTCCTGCTCCTTCCTTCGCTGCCTGACATCACGACCTCCCCTCCATGGCCACCTCTGCTCGCGTCGCCCTCCCTGCGTGTCCCACACATGGTGCTGTTTTCTTGGTACCTCCCCGAACAGGAGCAACTTTGGATCGACAAGCACCCTTTGGATACGCCAAGGTCGACTACGCCTGATGATGCGACAAGTACCTCTACCAATGGCTCGAACGTCTACGAACCGTGTACCACGACGAACATGTACGGCTACACGACGACCCGCCAAGACCCTGAACAACTACCACCGACGCCGTGTACCACTACTTCCACTACCGCCACGAGAATGACTACTTCCACTACTGTCGCCACGTGAACAACTACTTCCCACGACGACCCGAGAACGACTACTTCCTCTACATCGTACCGAACCCGAACCGCTCCGAAAATGCACGCTTCAAAGGTATAATCCCGAGATGATCACCCGTGGACCGATTGCATGTTGTCTAAGATGAACCGTATGTTTGCACCGTGCCCGTTTGCTTCATGCACATTCCTCCTTGTTTGCCATGCCGCCGTCCCGTGGGTACCCGGAATCCGGGATCACCCCACCATCTTTTGCATGTCCCATTAATCCACACTTTCTTTTGCACAGACATCCCGACGAGTTGTCGGATCATCGGAATGTTGCCATGGCACCATTTCCGTTGTCATTGTCGTGGCACCCCTTTCGTTTCCGCCATGGTGACAAATGTTTCATATCATGCTCATGTCAACATTTTCATAAAATTGCATAAGACTTGCATATGTCATCTGCATCATGATAACAACAATTAAAATATTTAAAATTGTGTTTGCATTAAATTGCTAAATGACATGAGGATTTACCGGAATTGTTGTTTGTTGTTTCCGGCCTCATTTAAACTTGCCTGGATAGGTAGTTTTTATTATGCTTCACCTCTTGCCATGTTAACCAACATGTAATATTGTTGTGTTCCTAAACGAGAGAGAACTAAATAATTGATGTGGTGTTTTGTCAATATGCAACTCGTTGCATATAGAGCTCCACTTAATTTGTAGTATTGCTTGTTGCACTTTGCCATGCCATGCCTCATTAAACCGGACATGCATCATACTTGATTGTGCATCATGCCATGTTTATGTGATGTTTGTTTACCATGTTGTTTGCTTATTTCTAGTTGTGCTTCTTCTCGATAGTTCCTGTTTCATGGCGATCGTGAGAATTTGTTCGTCTATGCTTTGTTCGACTTCACCCGTTCGTCTTCTTCATGGACTCGTTTTTCTTCCTAGCGGGATTTCAGGCAAGATGACCGCTACCCTGGGTCTCACTACTATCATTGCTATGCTAGTTGCTTCATTCTATTGCTATGCTGCGCTACCTATCCCTTGTTCTTCACGCCTCCCCAAATTGCCATGAACCTCTAACCTTTGACACCCTTCCTAGCAAACCGTTGTTTGGCTATGTTACCGCTTTGCTCAGCCCCTCTTATAGCGTTGTTAGTTGCAGGTGAAGTTGAAGATTGCTCCATGGTGGACAGGATTATGTAGGGATATCACAATATCTCTTATTTAATTAATGCATCTATATACTTGGTAAAGGGTGAAAGGCACGGCCTTATGCCTGGTGTTTTGTTCCACTCTTGCCGCCCTAGGTTCCGTCATACCGGTGTTATGTTCCCGGATTTTGCGTCCCTAACGCGGTTGGGTGATTTATGGGACCCCCTTGACAGTTCGCTTTGAATAAAAATCCTCCAGCAAGGCCCAACCTTGGTTTTACCATTTGCCTCACCACCACCTACTTTTCCGTCGGGAGTCACTCTCTTGAGGTTCATCTTTGTTCAGCCCCCCCCCCGGGCCAGTGCTTCTCTAAGTGCTGGTCCGAACCGAGCAGCCTGCGGGGCCCCCTCGGGGAAACTCGAGGTCTGGTTTTACTCGTAGCTTGACTTATCCGGTGTTGCCCTGAGAATGAGATATGCGCAGCTCCTATCGGGATTGTCGGTGCATCAGGCGGCTTTGCTGGTCTTGTTTTACCATTGTCAAAATGTCTTGTAAACCGGGTTTCCGAGACTGATCGGGTCTTCCTGGGAGAAGGTATATTCTTTGTTGATCGCTAGAGCTTATCATGGGCTAAGTTGGGACACCCCTGCAGGGTACAAACTTTTGAGAGCCGTGCCCATGGTTATGTGGCAGATGGGAATTTGTTAATGTCCGGTTGTAGATAACTTGACACTTGACTTAATTAAAACGCATCAACCGCGTGTGTAGCCGTGATGGTCTCTTTTCGGCGGAGTCCGGGAAGTGAACACGGTTTTGGGTTATGTTTGACGTAAGTAGGAGTTCAGGATCACCTCTTGATCATTGCTAGCTTCACGACTGTTCCATTTGCTCTCTTCTCGCTCTTATTTGAGTATGTTAGCCACCATATATGCTTCGTCGCTGCTGCAACCTCACCATTTTACCCCTTCCTTTCCCATTAAGCTTTGCTAGTCTTGATACCCATGGTAATGGGATTGCTGAGTCCTCGTGGCTCTGATTACTACAACAACAGCATGCGGTACAGGTTATGCGATGATCTTGACGCGAGAACGATGTTACTTGTTTTGGAGTTCTTCTTCTGCTTCTTCTTCGATCAGGGGATAGGTTCCAGGTCGGCAGCCTGGGCTAGCAGGGTGGATGCCGTTTGAGTTTCTGTTTGTGTTTCATCCGTAGTCGGATGGTGCTCTTATGTATGATGATGTTGTATTCGTGTGGCATTGTATGCCTTTTGTATGTATCCCCATCTATTATGTAATGTTGATGTAATGATATCCACCTTGCAAAAGCATTTCAATATGCGGTTCTATCCTTGGTGGGACCTTCGAGTCTCTTTAGGATAGTATCGCATATTGGGCGTGACACTCGAGGCCTGCGGCAAGGGCTGGCTCGACGAGCTACAGTCCGTGTTGTGCTCCATCCGCACCACCGCGACCAAGCCAACGGGAGAGACGCCGTTCTTCCTCATCTCTGGAGCAGAAGCGGTTCTCCCACACGAGGTCAAGCATCGCTCCACCCGAGTCCTCGTGTTCCACGAGGTGCGTCAGGACGCCACGCAGGGGATGGATCTCGTGCTGGGGGAGGAATGCCACTGTCAAGCCTCGCTCCGGGCGGCAAGGTACCAGCAGGTGCTGCGGCGGTATCAATGCCGCACCATCCGCTCTAGGATGTTAGAGGTGGGCGACCTTGTCCTGAGGCGGGTGCTCTCCGGGGAAGGGCTGCACAAGCTCTCTCCATGTGGGAGGGCCCGTTTAGAATTGCCCGTGTCTCTAGGCCTGGCGCTGCGCGCCTGGAGACACAGGATGGGGTCCCCACCCAGAATGCCTGGAACATCCAGCACCTCCAAAAGTCCTACCCTTCAAGAAACGCTCCGGCCTGTCAAGCAAGGCTCCGGCCTGTGAAGGTCTCCGCTCCTGACACTCTCTCGTAACAATGATTGGGGCTGCACACGCCCCGGAGTCTCTTGAGATCCACCCTGAGGCCTCATGGGGGCTCCCTCCCACGTCTTAGTGGCAGAACTTAGCTCTACGCTGGTGAGAAGAATAGATTAGGTGCCGGACGCGACTGTTCATTTGGTTTCTGAAGTTTCTTGCAGTCTCTTACTAGTCTTTCTGTGGATTTGGTGCTTTCGTGTTTCGGTTCACCGAGTTGAATTCTTCTCCTCCCGCTTGTTTGCTTTTTAGCCTAAGGACAAGAGAGAGGTGGCAGTTGCCCGTCACTCTCCCTCGTGCGCCTCACGCGTGGGGGCTAGGCAGGTGTGTGCGCCTGGGGCCTGCCCTCATGCGCGCACATCGCGCCGAACCCCGCTGCCCTAGTGCTTTGGCTTTATCCTCGTGAGGAGCCCTCGATCAAGCTCACATGCGTCAGCACCCCTTACATCCGTGCCCCTCGGGTAACGTGACGCGGTGCATTAAGTCAGAGATGATTTGTGACAGGGGGCTCGCATAAGGAGGAATGAGGTGCTCGTCAGGTTTCCTTTTCCTTTAAAAGCAGCCCTGCAGCGGTTCCCGAGACCCTGAGGCATCTCCCGAGGTCTGTGACCTCCAGCTCCCCAGAAAGGGGGACTCGTTGGGGGCCAGAAGCCAAATCCTCATGAGGCGGAAAGCTACTGCATGCATATCAAGCTAAGTTTTCCTATCCTGACCTGCTCAGAGCGCAAACATGACGGCACAACATTAAGATAGTAAGCATAGCATAAAGGGCATAAATTCCATAGTTCATTACACACCCCGGCGGGGTACACTATCTTTTTCTGAATTACAGGAGAAAGGAAAGGATAAACAAAGGAGACCCGAGAACATATGAAACCGGCACCAGCGCCGCATCCTCAAGCAGCGCCTCAAGGTGGCCCAGTGCTCCACCAGTTCCTGCATAGGTGACCTGGGGCCGCAGCCGGTCCTGACTCCAAGTTCGGCGGGCCCAGGCTCACGCCGGGCTCTTCTCTAGCTTCACCAGAGCGCTGCGGCGGGACGAACCACCGCCGTCCTCGACCCGAGCGCGACGGCATGGGTGTCGGTCATAGCCACCACTGCTCGAGCTCTCATCTGAGGAAGAGATGTCATCGCACGAAGAGGAGTGCACACCACCAACGCCAAGCTCACCTTCGCCACCCTCGTCATCGTTTCCATCTTCCGGGCAGCACCCCTAGTGGCGGCCGTCTTCCCTAAACACCCTCACGTAGAGGATCGCCAGACCGTCATACTTGAAGTGGAGGGTGCACCTTCCGCCCAGGCCTCGCGCGCGGGCGAACGTCTACCAGTCGCGGGTCAGGACCACACCACCAGAGGCGGCGACCTCCATCCCGACCCACGAAGATCTTCTGCAGCAGCCGTCAGCCTGCAGCCAGAGACCATCGAGCCCCGAGGATGGAAGCTCGCCAGAGAAGAAGCGTGGAAGCCGGAGCGCGGTGCCGGCCAGGCTCTCCGACCACACCACGAACTTGGGGAGCACATCCAGCGAGGAGAAGCGCAGTCGAGGAGGGCGCACAATCATGGCGCGCCTCCGTTTGTCATGGGGGCTGCTTTGAAGCCGGTGGCCCCCGCCGTGAGGAGAGGTACCATCACGGGCACCAAGAGAAACGCCGACCCTGGGGGATGTGCGCCCGCGTCCCCTGGGGGCCACTGTGGGGGTCAGGGGGTGCTTACGGGGACGACCGCGGCCTCTCTTGGGAGGCGGAGAGGCTGGTCCCTCCTTGGAAGCCTTCCCCTTCTCGGCCGCCAAAAACTTCCTCGGCGGCACCATGGAAGAAAGACAAAGAAGGAGAGGAAGCAGGCGGTAAGAAGACAAAGGAGAGATGACCGAGGGGGCTCTGCCCCTCCCCCACATTTATAGCCAAGGAAGGCCAACTGCCAGCCTCCACGACCTCGCGCCATGATGATCTTCTGCATGCCGCATTGTTCCGTCAATTCGAACAGTTACCGAGGCAGCATGGGGAAGTGGAGACGCCCACGTCCCATCAATCGCCATGCCTCATCAAGGCCGCAAGCGGTTAGTGCCTGCGGCGCTCTACACTTGCCCTTTGGCTTTGCCTAGAAGCCAAGTTCGAGCGTGCCTTGGGCCCAGGGGCTACTGTCGGTGTTCTGGATATGGGGGTATCTAGACTTGCCTGTCTACGGCCCACCACATGGCTCCATCAACGGCCTGGTACGGCCTAGCTTCAGCATCGACGATTCAAGACCCTCGTGAGGGGCCAAGCCTCGCGAGGCGGATGACGCCAAGACCCCCGAGGGGATTGGCCTCTACAGGCTGGCTCCCGAGGGGTGGAGAGTTCTATGCAAGGTGCACCTCGCGAGGCTCACCTGACGTGAGCCATGACAACCAAGGCCAGGCGGGCGCCAGCGGGCGCAGAGCGCTAGTTTCCTCTTTGGTGCAAGGGAGGCAAGCCGCAGGCGCGGAGTCCCGAGGAATCAGCCAAAGGTTTCCATTCTCGTGCAACAAGACCAAGACACCCATGATGGCAGGACGGAGGTCATCACCGAGCCCACCGCAGCGTCACGACCAGGGGCTTTTCGCAGGCGAACACCACTTTAGTCAGGACAAGCTGTACTACTTGTCCCCTTTCAAATCCGGCTGTTTTGGGATCCCTTCCCGCCAACATTTGGGAAGAGGACCAAGGCCACTATAAATAGGACTTAGCAACCACCATAGAGGGGGGTCGAATCGAGCTCGGAGCAAGGGCATCGGATCCACCTCACCAGCCCTCTCGAGCTCAAGAACACCTCACCTCCTGAGGTTTGTTCATCGACTGTACTAGTTCATCCTTAGCCCCTCGAGCCAATCCACCAAAATGCTGGAGTCGGGTATTACACCACAAGTTGGCCCGAACCAGGATAAACTGTTGTCTCTTTGTCTCTTCGAGCCCGTCGCGCTAGGCTTAGGAGGATCGCGAGTAGGCAGGCTGGGTAGGTTGAGATCTCCGCACGCACCCCAAAGTTCAAACCTTTCAAGGGTTTGTGGAACCCGTAATCCGACTGTTGGCTGTCGATGAACATGATTATTCACTGTACGCGTTAGAGACCATGGACCTAGCTGTCAGCCTCTCCACTTACAGTCCTCTTCTAATGGTTGTCATTCCTTGACTACATTGACAACGTCGTACCGTCTGAGAGCACCAAGGTGGTGGACGACGGCGCGACCTAGGAAGGGAACGACCCGGAGCTGGGGAATACGCGGCAATGGATGCCCACGCGGAGGGGAGTATGAGGGTTGACTGCTTCGACTGCAATTTGTGGCTGCCGTCTCCGGAGAATAACAGGGGGTG
Source organism: Aegilops speltoides (assembly GCA_021437245.1). Lineage (NCBI taxonomy): Eukaryota > Viridiplantae > Streptophyta > Magnoliopsida > Poales > Poaceae > Aegilops > Aegilops speltoides. Next base: position 203,060,548 of record CM038146.1, on the reverse strand, counting down.
TGGGTGAGTAGAGGGAAAGGTTTGGCCAGTGGTGGGAGTGGAGTGGGGCAGTGAGGCCTGCGTGGCAGCAAAGTCGGCCAGGAGACGCAGGAGTGGGCGGCATGGCTGGTGCTGGTTTGAGCGGCAGGAGCAAGAAGACCAGAGGATGAAGAAGCACGATGACCGTTCGATGGACATCATATGGTTAGTGCGGCTAGAATCGTTTATATTCACTAAGTTGACAAAGCCCTGCGTCCGCGTCAACTTAGTAGGCCCACAAGACGACCTCCAAATATGGTGGGACCGACCTAGTAGCGGGGCTATTCATTATTTTTGTACGTAATAGCTGGTTGACCCGAGCTGACAGCAGGGGGAATGTTTTTCTCGCGAAATACAGAGGCCCATCCGGTGGGCCAAGCTCTCGGGAGGAGGAATCATTATTTTGCCTGTAATAAGGAGGCACTTCCTACACGCCAAAAAAGGAGGCACTTCCTTGCGTACATTAACCACGCCGTGCCGAGAGCACCAAGGCGGTGGAGGACGGCGAGGCTAAGTAAGGGAACGACCTAGAGCCGAGGAAGACTTGACACTTGTTTCCCACGCGGAGTGGGTACGAGGGTTTACTTGTTCGGCCATAGTGTGAGGTTGTCGTCGCTGGAGAATAACAGGAGGTGTGGGTGAGTAGAGGGATAGTCAGGCCAGGGATGCGAGTATGGTGGGGCCGTGAAGTCTGCCTGGCAGCATAGCCGACAACGGGAGGCGAGAGCAGGTCGTTCCACTAGCGCTAGTTTGGGCGGCTGGAGCAGGAAGATCAGAGACTGAAGAAGCGCGGTTGCCATTATATTGACATCTAACGGTCTGACGCTAGTAGAGTCGATTGTTGACTAAGTTTCTTTTCTGAGAAACCTTGTGTACGCATAAACTTAGTAGGCCGACAAGTCAGCGTCCAAATCTGTGGCAGACAACATAGAGCACATTTGCTATTTTTTCAATAATTTGTAGCCCATTTGCTAATTCTTCAAGAATTTATTACAACCATTTTCTGCCCAGGACCACGGTCAAAAAGTTCAACCTTATTTTGCATATTTTGGTGGAGTCCAAACAGTTTTAATCCAGAAATGATAAACATTTATTTTTTAAGGACTTATTGATTTGCCAAAAAAATATTGTTTTGTTTTTTTAAGCTAATAAGACGTGGGACAATTGAGTTGGTTTAAGGGAAAACCAGCGGTAAAAAAATCAGCGCTGGGAGGTAAAACAAAAAAAATAAGGATGTAAAGATGAAAAGGGAACTTTATGTATTTTCAATATAATAATACATGTATACAAACTAGTAAAACTATAGGTAGATATTACAAAATGGAAGTAGGACATGGCGTTTCAAGAGGAAAATAGAACTGGGTTATGTGTTTGATTTAGTAAAAAAAATTACATACGGATGTTCTAAGACAAAATATAACTAACGGTGCCGGACCATAGACTAGTAGATACCTGCTAGATCTTTGGGCCCCATTGTCGTCATGGGCTAGGCCTGTTAAAAACAAAACCAAGCCTGGGCAGTCTACATCCCAGTTGAAACTTGCTCGACCTGAAGAAACAATATACCTGCTGGATCCCATTTATCAGTCTGACTTGCAGAATTCTCTTGTTTATTGACTATGTTGAAGACTTCATGGGTTTCACCATCTCAGACGTCAGCATTATTTTTCCATCATGATAATAAGTGCATGCACTTTCTTGCGTATGGCCATGGACCTGCTGGTTCCGTACGATTAGGCTCTGTATGGACAGCCGTCTTATGGTTCCACAGACGAATTTCATGCAAATCAGATGGTTTTTAGTGAAAGCGGACTAAATTAATTGCATTTTACATATTTATTTTCATTATGGAATATTTTACATATTTCAACTAATAATAACGGACTAGGCTTTTTTTTAGTCCATGGGAGGCACTTCTCGGTCGAGGTCGCAACACTTAACTGTTCTGGAAGGCCCAAATCCATTGCTCCTCCCTTTTAACAATTTGCAGCTAGGCTTGGCATGCAACAGCCCAGTTCCGATGTGCCGCATCCAACTATCATCCTGTGAAACCAGATGGATCCCCTGCGTACTTCGAAGATGTAAAAAAATTAGAGAACTGGGAATTCGAACGGCAGGTGCTTATGCCACCCATCAAATAAAAATCAGGTTCCTGAATATTTGTTTCGAAACAAATGATTCAGCTTTATATCCACGTCGACCCTCGACATGATGGTTGGAAGCAAATGCCAAGTTCATACCAAATATCGTTAACAACAATACCAAATTGCAGACGACCAGGTAGTACATGTACCAATAGGAAACTAACTTATAATCTTTTTAGTTCTGGCCGTAGTGTTTGTCTGGTAGAAAATCTTGCAGAGGAATAGCTCCCGCTCCTTCTCTTGCTCTAGGTCCCCGAGGTGGTACTGGTGCATCACCAGTTGGTCCTCTGCTGGTCGCAGTTCTTGTTGGTGTGCAGCACTAGAATCTTTTTGCTGCCCGTATGCCGGACGTTGACCATCACCGGCAAGGTATTGCCGGTCTTGTGGCACATCGCGTGTATGCCGCACTCCGACTGTATCTTGCGACGCGTCCACGTGCCCCTTTTGAACGCCCTAGAGTTGCTGGAACAAATGCTTGCTTAGGCCACTCAGTGTGATACCTGCAGTATTGTCGAATACAGGTTTTAGTGTACGTAGTTGGCATTTTCATAACATCTTTGGCATGTTGTAGTCACTTGTTTCACTTTTTATTAACTCTCATATTGTAATTGCTTCACTAGGTCTGCGTATAAAAGGAAAATAGAGCTATAAACAAAGGAATATGTTTGTGCAAGTAGACGGCCAATCGGTGTCTCACCTGGAAGATTCTCAGGATGGGTTGTAACGCCCTCGATGCGGTTATATCTCCCACGTGTCGAAGCACGACTTAGAGGCATAACCGCATTGAAAGCAATGTCGCAAGTGAGGTAATCTTCACACAACCCATGTAATACATAAGGGGAAAAGATACATAGTTGGCTTACAATCGCCACTTCACACAATTACATGAATAAAGCATTACATCATTCAGATACAATCAAGGTCCGACTACGGAACCAAAATAAAAGAAGAACCCCAAATGCGACAAAAGGTCCACGATCGACCCCAACTGGGCTCCACTACTGATCAACTAGAACGAAACAACACAAAGGGCAAGATCTTCATCGAGCTCCTCCTTGAGCTTGGTTGCGTCACCGCCGATAACATAGGCACCGCAAACTGGTTTTTGGAAGTATCCGGTGAGCCACGGGGACTCAAAGCAATCTCGCACCATGAGATCAAGACTATTTAAGCTTATAGGTAAGGTAAAGGCATGAGGTGGAGCTGCAGCAAGCGACTAGCATATACGGAGGCTAACATACGCAAATGAGAGCGAGAAGAGAAGGCAAAGCACGGTCGACAAAAGTATGATCAAGAAGTGATCCTATAGCAACCTGCGTCAAGCATAACTCCAACACCATGTTCACTTCCCGGACTCCGCCGGAAAGAGACCATCACGATAACACACGCGGTTGATGTATTTTAATTAAGGTCAACTTCAGGTCTTCTACAACCGGACGTTAACAAATTCCCATCTGCCACATAACCAGGGCACGGCTTTGAAAGATCAAAACCCCGCGGGGTGTCCCAACAAGCCCATGACAAGCTCTCACGGTCAACGGAGGAATAGACCTCCACCCAAGACACTCCGATCGGACTCGGTATCCCGGTACAACAAGACATTTCGACAGGGTAAAACTAAACCAAAGAACACCGCCCGAATGTGCCGACAAATCCCGATAGGAGCTGCACATATCTCTTTCTCAGGGCACACTCAGATGAGACTAGCTACGAGTAAAACCAACCCTCAAGTTTCCCCGAGGTGGCCCCGCAGGCAGCTCGGTTCGGACCAACACTCAAAGGAGCACTGGCCCGGGGGGGTTAAAATAAAGATGACCCTTGAGTCTGCAGAACCCAAAGGAAAGAAAAGGGCTAGGTGAGGCAAATGGTAAAACCAATGTTGGGCATTCTTTGGAGAAGCTTTACTTAAGGCGAATCGTCAAGGGGTTCCCATTATAGCCCAACCGTAAGGGACGCAAAATCCGGGAACATAACACCGATATGACGGAAACTAGGGCGGCAAGAGTGGAACAAAACACCAGGCATAAGGCCGAGCCTTCCACCCTTTACCAAATATATAGATGCATTAATTAAATAAGATATATTGTGATATCCCAACAAGTAAACATGTTCCAGCCAGGAACATCATCTCCATGTTCCAACAAGGAACAATCTTCAATCTTCACCTGCAACTAACAACGCTATAAGAGGGGCTGAGCAAAGCGGTAACATAGCCAATCAACGGTTTGCTAGGAATGGTGTCAAAGGTTAGGGGTTTGACATGGCAATTTGGGAGGCTGACAAGCAAATGGTAGGCATCGTGGCATTGGCATAGCAAAAGAGCGAGCAAACTGGCAAGCAAAGATAGAAGTGATTTCGAGGGTATGATCATCTTGCCTGCAAGGTTCTCAGAGTTGTCGAAGGCTTGATCCTCGTAGGCGTACTCAACAGGTTCCTCGTTCACGTACTCGTCTCCCAGCTCTACCCAAAGCAAGAACACAAGCAACGGAACCACAATCAAACAAGGAACAATGCACAAGCAATATGATGCAAAACATGACATGCTATGCGAGATGTGATATGCAATGCATATGTGTGCTCCGGAAGGAAAATGATGAACCGGGCATCAACTTGGCAAACCAAGTATGCCGCTGGAAAGATGAGATGATTTCGGTTGAAAACGATATAAAGATCACCGGAATCGGATGCACGGTTTGCAAATGACAAGCAAAACAAGAATGACGCAAATCTGCGTTTAACAGCCCGATGCTACTTAGCACGCAACACAAAACTATGCTACAACACCGCAACATAAAAACAAAGCATATGGCAACGAACTACAGGAGATGCTTAACAATAGAGGAGCAGTGAGCTACGGCTAAATCACATCATAACATGTTCAAACAAGCATGGAGAAAGTGCTCAAAATATCAGGTTCACAGACTTAGTGAAAATACTAACATGGCAGGAATTAACATCAGGAAGGCATGTTTAGAGCAAGCAAACAACATGCTACAGGAACTTATAATAGCAAAGCAAGGCATGAAATGATTCTACTCAAAGCATATTTCAATAGTCCCTTACTGACCATAAGCCAAAAAGGACTCTAAGAAATGATGGCACCCATGTAAACATAGCAAGTTTTATTACAGATTTCAGACTTAGTGAAATATCAGGACATGGCAAAAACAGTTAACGAGTAGGCATGTTCGTGAGCTCGATGCACTCACTACAGAGCATACATGGCATAGCAAGGCAACCAACAGCAAGAAGGCATGTTTATGAAGCTAAGCATGGCAAGAGCAAGGTCATAGCATACACGGATCAACTACAACGACCTCGTGAAAATTGAATCTCATGCAAACAATCTGCCAGGAAACATTTTCGAGCAACTTTGGAGCAAGAAATGAACATGTTCCAGCAGGCTATAAATGCAAACAAGGGCATGAATGGATAGAGCAAGACATGTATATCAAATCATGTTTATAGAGCATCTCCAGATTATGCATAGAATGATTAGTGGAAGCATGTTATCATGGCATCAAAATGTAACAGAATCTGCCAGGAAAACAACAACAGCAACTACCCTACTTTACAAGCTCAATGCACTCACTACAAGCATCACAAAAATACAAGGTCAACACCCCTGGAAAGATGGCATGGCCTAGTCCAACATTCATGTAGAGCTCATGCTCATAGGATGCACACATAAATCATGGCAAAAAAGACAAAAGAGCTCGAACTGATAAGATTCTGGAACTAACGATCTGAAGCTATCTTCCAACAGCATTTCGGGCATCAAGATGAGCTCAAATGCAAATGATGCAATGGAATGAAATGATGTACTCTTCGAGACGAACAATTTGACATATTATACGCGCAAAACGGAGCTACGGATGCGAAGATGTGATGCGATGAAAATGCACGAAAATTACTGGAAACAGGGACTTAGAGGGAAAACGGGGTCAACCTGCACGGATTTCAAAGCACGCCGAAGCTCGCCGGAGAAGACTGCCGGAGGCGGGCCGGAGGTGGCCGGAGATGCGCCGGAGGGGCGAGGGAGACTCGGGAACGGCCGGATCCGGTCCGGCCCGACCGGATCCGCGACGGGGGCGTGGCAGGGCGGCGAGGAGCCATGCGGCGCCGGTCGCCGGGCGCGAGAGCGCATACTGCACGCGGGCGACGAACGGCGGCGGGCGCGGGAGGCGGAGGAGCGGCGCGGCGGCGCGCTGGCGCTGGCGGCGGCGGAGGCGTGACGATCATGGGCGCGGCGCGGCTTTGGCGTATGGCGACGACGGCGGGCTTGGGTGGCAGTTTGCTGCTTGAGCCCGGGCGGCGCGAGAGGCTCGTCGGCGCTGCGGCGGAGGGCGCGGCGGCTTCTGGCGGCTTCTTGTGGCCGGCGGCGAGGGCGATGTGGCGGTGTGTGTCGGGCGGCGGGTCAGCGCACTCATGGGCGGCGGCGGCGGCGGGCAGGCCACTGGCCCGCCTGGGGTGGCTGTGATGGGGTGCCGCCAGGACGCGTGGCGCGCTCTGGTTGGCTGCGGCGGTGGGGCGGCGTGTCGCGCCCGATTAGGCGAGACGGCGTGTCCGTGGACATGTCCGTGCGTCTGGACATGTCCGGCGGCGCGGAGGAGTTTGGCTAGGGTTTCATCTGTGAAAATGATCCGGGATTTCGGGGAGGAAGACATATTTATAGGTAGAGGGAGCTAGGAGTGTCCAAATGAGGTGCGGTTTTCGCCCACACGATCGTGATCGAATGACCGAGAGCATGGAGAGGAGTTTGGTGGGTTTTGGGCCACTTTGGAAGAAGTGTTGGGCTGAAACAAAAGAGGGCTTTGCGGTTACCCGGTTAACCGTTGGAGTACCAAACGACCTCCAAATGGCACGAAACTTGACAGGCGGTCTACCGGTGCTATACCAAGGCCGCTTGGCAAACCTCGGGCCATTCCGAGAATGTTTAATACCCGCACATGAAAAGAGAGAAGAGGGGGACGCCGGAAGACATAGGAGCGCCGGATTGCAAAACGGACAACGGGGAAAAGGCTCGGATGCATGAGATGAACATGTATGCAAAATGAAATGCACATGATGACATGATAAAATGCAAATGATGACATGGCAAATACAACACGCAAGCAAATGACATGGCAACAATGACGAATAACTGGCGGACACCTGGCGCATCGGATCCGGGGTGTTACATGGGTGTAGCACATGCCATGCTCCCTGTCATTGGTTGGTATGAACAAATCGATCAGAGGGTGATATCTCGCGCTGTCAGTACTCATTTGGGCCACAAGGTGCTCGATCAGCTCCTGATCCGTGCGATCAAACTTATCACCAGCCGATAGCATCGGCCAATCCTTCTTGGACTTGCGTCGGTTAATTCCAGTTATATGGTACTCAATGTATTATCAATCAACTGTTTTAAGTGAATGATGAAAGATTGACAGATAAGTGGTACTCCAAATATGAAGTCCACAATACCCGAACACGCCGTTAGGACTCTTGTGTCACCTCACGCACATTGTGTTGTCACGTTAATTCAATGCGAGGACATGATGAGTAATTTGACCAACGTATACTAGTACTACTACTGTACTACTTACTAGTCGTATTTAGTATCACATTTTAACCATAGGTTTAACTAACAAAATGTCGATGCATGTCACCGAAATTTATACTATTGGAAACTATGTTCAAATACAAATCAAATAATATAACTTTTTGTGACATGCATTAACATTTAGTTAGTTAAATTTATGGTCAAAATTTGACACAAATTACGAAGGGGACCAATAAACTAGGAGGGAGGTAGTAGTACGACTAGCACAATATATGGTACAGAGGACTAGTACAAATTTAGAAATGGAGTAAGAAGTTACAAGGCTGTGCGACAAACTTTGTAGGCTACATGAGTAATACAAAATATTATTCCCATTGGAAAACACTTTCACCAACAAGTACGGACTTGAAGAATAATTGATATATATATATATATGTGTGTGTGTGTGTGTGTGTGTGTGTGTGTGTACAGAGGACTAGTACAAATTTAGAAATGGAGTAAGAAGTTACAAGGCTGTGCGACAAACTTTGTAGGCTACATGAGTAATACAAAATATTATTCCCGTTGAAAAACACTTTCACCAACAAGTACGGACTTGAAGAATAATTGATATATATATATATATATATATATATATATATATATATATATATATATATATACATAAACACTATTACGATCACGGGATCGAATAATATTCGATCACAACATGAACTTCCCGAGTAACGCGTGACCTTCCCCGAGTACTAGGTGAACTTCACTAAAAAGTGTCCAAATGGGGCTTATGATATCTTTGTTGGAAAGCTATGGACACCAATATCATGATCAAAGTTAAATTTTTGGCAAAATGTAAGTGGTTTCAGAGCAGTTTTGAAAACCGTTTTTTCTTCATACAAAAAACGTGAATCGTATTTTCGATCGCGTTTCTAAACCGTTTATCGGAATGAGGTAAATAATATAACGTTGGAAATCTGCTGCAAAACCGCTCCTTCGACATGTTGAAAGCTTTATCTAAATCCCTATGGATAAAGAGTAATTTTGAAAATCGTAAAATTTCTTAAACCGAACAGCCGAGTTTGTATTTTCAATATAATTTCTAAACGGCTAATCCATTTGATGCAAATGATATGGCATTGGAAAGCTTGTGAAAATGCGCTACTTTTTCATGTTAATTTTTTTTAATTTGGAACGGTTTAAAAGTAATTCAGAAAACGGTACAAGTTCCACCGAGTTCGTATTTTCGAACTAATTTTTTAACCGTACGTCCGAATGCAACAGGTGATACGGCGTTGGAAAGGGTGAGCAAATGCGAATCTTTTTTGTATATACTATTTCTCCTATTTCCTTACAGTTGTAAGTTAAATTGGAAAATGAATAAAAACGTATTTTTGGCATAATTTCTACATACGTTATCGGAATGGGGCAAATAATATACCGCTGAAAAGCTACGGAAAATGTGAAACTTTTTCATGTTGATGGTTTTCTCTGATTCCTAGCCGTTTTCGAGTAATTGCGAAAATGGCGAGATCATTCGTTCTTCCATTATCGCGAAACTGATTCTTCGAAAATGCACCGCGTGAATAACCTGAACTTCTCGGCACGTGTACTTGAACTTCACTCTGTTTTTACGTGCTTTTTTCTCGTATATCTCTATCCACTGCTCCTAGCTCTCCATCCACTCACCGAAATTGAGCAAGTGATATACCGATGGAAAGCTGCTGTAAACACGCAACTTTCCCGTGTTGATCATTTTTTCATACTCGCAACGATTTTAAAAGTTTTTCATCTGAAATTCATTCAGCATAGTAGTTGAACTTCATGCTATTTTCACGTTGAACTTCTATGACGTATTTTTGTTTGTACACGCGCCTAAACTTCCCTCTATACGAACCCGACCTTCGGGCTATCTTTGCAACCGTGGCTTCCCCCGCGAATTATTTTGGTTAGTACTGTTCTATATGATGTTAGTGTAATCTAGAAACATTTTTAGCAAATAAATACCAGTTTTAAATAGAAATCTCGCCATTTGTGGATCAGGCTCTCGGTCGTGATGAAATTGTGTTTTTTGCAATTTTACTGCTTGAGTTGTTCGACCTGAACTTCCCCTAGTGCTAGGTTGAACTTCTGTCAACATTGCCCAAATGGGGCTTGCGATATACCGTTGGAAAGCTATGGACACCAGTATCATGACCCAACTTAAAATTTTGGCAAAATGTAAGTGGTTTATGAGCAGTTTTGAAAACCGTTTTTTCTTCATACTAAAAACGTGAATCGTATTTTTGATCGCATTTCTAAACTGTTTATCGGAATGAGGCAAATAATATGGTGTTGGAAAGCTTCTGTAAAACCGCTCCTTCCACATGCTGAAAGTTCTTCTAATTCCTTATGGTTAAAGAGTAATGTGGAAAATCGTAAAATTTCACAAACCGAACAACCGAGTTCGTATTTTCATTGCCATTTCTAAAATGCCTAATCCAATTGAGACAAATGATATGGCATTGGAAAGCTTATGAAAATGCGCTTTTTTCTCATGTTGAAAGTTTTTTCTAATTTTGAATGGTTTAAGAGTAATTTAGAAAATGGTACAAGTTCTACCAAGTTTGTATTTTCGATTTTTTTTAATCATACGTCCGAACGTAGCAAATGATATGGCGTTGGAAAGCCTGAACAAATGCGAAACTTTTTGGTATATATTGTTTCTCCAAATTCATTACGGTTTTATGTTGATTTTGAAAATGACTAAAAACATATTTTCACCGTAATTTCTACAAACTTCATCGGAACGGGGCAAATAATATACTATTGAAAAGCTACGAAAAATGCAAAACTTTTTCATGTTGATGGTTTTCTCTGAATCCCAGCCATTTTCAAGTAATTTTAGAAAGGGCGAGATCACTCGTTCTGCCTTTATCGCGAAACAGATTCATCGAAAATGCATCACGTGAAGTACTTGAACTTCTGTGGCAGTTTTGCTTGAACGTCACTCTGTTTTTCACGTGCTTTTTTTGCTCGTAGCTCTTTATTCACTCACCGGAATTAAGCAAGTGATATACCGATGGAAAGCTGCTATAAACACGTAACTTTTCCATATTGATCATTTTTTCATACCCGCGACGGTTTTAAAAGTTTTTCTTGTGAAATTCATTCAGTGTAGTAGTTGAACTTCCTGCTGTTTTCATGTTGGACTTCTGTGACATATTTTTGTTTGTACTTTTCCATCCATTTTCGTCAGTGTTACACAAATGATATTCTTTTTGTATAAACCTCTCTCACAATATTTTTTTAACTTTCTCTGACCGAGGACTTGAACTTACACAAATAATATTCCTGCCGTTTTGAAGTAAATTAGAAAACGACGAGATCATGATTTCTTCCTTCATCGTGAATAGAAATGCATTGCGTGAAGTAGTTGAACTACTTGGGTATGTCTGTCTGAACTTCACTCTAATTTTTGACATGCTGTTGTTTGATGTACTATTTTTTGCACCGCGTGAAGTAGTTGAACTTCTTGGGCATGTCTATTTGAACTTCACTTTGTTTCACTTTATTTGTATTTTTATATGAAATACACACCATGTAGTATGTGAACTTCCGGTTGTTATCACTTTGAACTTCTCTCTGGTTTGAGAGAATTATTTTAAAACACAAAAAACAACATATTTTTTATGTATTTTGGACATCTAAGTAGACGGTGAACCTCTCTCACAAGAATTTTTGAACTTTCCCTCGCGGATCACTTGTACTTCTAGCAACCATTTTTACGTTTATGAGATTGTTTTGAAAAGTGCAAAAATTGGCGTTGTGCTTTTTATTTTTTGAAAAGGTAAATCCTAGGTTTTAATAAACTCCGAACTTCTGTGTTATTTCAATTTGAACTTCACCTTTTTATATTTTGAGTAAAGAATTGTATTCGATTTTTATACGGAAAAAATCGAACATGGAAATACAAGATGAGCCTCTCTCGTAAGAATTTTTGAACTCCCCCGGACAGAGCACTTGAACTTCTTTCAACAAACCTTTTAAGCTTTTAAGTTTCTATACTTTTATTCTCATTTGAAATGCATTACTTGCAGTAGTTGAACTTCTCGTTGTTTTCACCTTGAACTTCTGTCACGTATTTTTGTTCAACCTCTCCCACACAAGAATTTTTGAACTTTCTCGAGTCGAGCACTTGAACTTCTGGCAACAAAACTTTATGCTTTGCATTTTCATTCTTTTTTCAATACAAAATGCACATCCTATAGTACGTGAACTTCTGGCAGTTATCAATATGAACTTCTCTCGGTTACATGGAAATATCTCATTTTTTATGAATTTTAATCTGAATTTCTCAATCCTTTTTTTATGAATTTTGAAGCCCTCTATTTTTAAAAGTTGAAATTCGTGTTTTTTTATTTTTGAACTTCTTGTTTCCATTCTTTAATAACGAGGAAAATCTGAGTTTTCTATAATCATCGAACTTCTCCATCTTTTTAATATGGACTTTTTCTATAATCTGAGTTTTATTTTTCCATACTTTTATTCTCACCTGAAATGCATTCCTTGCAGTACTTGAACTTCTCGTTGTTTTCACTATGAACTTTTGTCGCATTTTTGTGTATACATCGAATTACATGCAAATAAAGGTCGGACGTCATTTTTTGTCATTCTGGAAACAAAAAAAATCCATTTTTTATTAAAATTGAACCCCTTTGTTAGTATAATTAGAACTTCTCGGTTTAACAACGGAAATGAAATGCTCTGTTATTCTAATTATTTATAAACTTCGAACTTCTCTATTATTTTAATTTGAACTTCTTACTTTTATTACAGAGAAAAAATATGGTTTTCAAATAAGCATAAAACTTTTAAAAATAATAATAATTGAACTTCATACTTTTATTTTTCTACGAACGAAAAGAATTTTAGTTTTTCATATATATTGAACTACTCCGTTATTTTAATTTGAACTTCTTGTTTTTATTTCTTTAATAACAAGGAAAATCTGAGTTTGTTTTAAATATTGAACTCCTCTAGTTTTGTAATTTGGACTTCTTAGTTTTGTTATAAACATCGAACCGCTACGTTATTAAATTTGAACTTCTAGTTTTTCATAGAAACAAGGGACAAACTATTTTTACAAACTTTTGGAACTACTCTAATTTTTTGATTTGACCTTCTGAGGTTTTTAAGAAACATTTAACATCTCCGTTATTTAAATTTGAACCTCTAGTTTTTTTCTACAAATGAGAAAATACCATTTTTTATACTCCCTCCATTCCTAAATATAGGGTGTATAGTTTTTGGCATGGAAATTAAAGAACGCATGTGGAGGAAAAATTTCACAAGTTTTCGGTGATATTACACCTGACTAATTGACATGAGAAAATAGAGGAGCTTGCATGATATAAGGAAATGTAATCAAATCCCTAAAAAAATTATCCAAATGAGTGGTGCAACGAAATACACATTATATTTCGGATTTTTTCTCAAAAATCTATACACCTTATATCAAGGAACGGAGAGAGTATAATTTTTGTACAGATTTGCTTTTTATATTTGAACTTCTTGGTTTATTTCTAGTAAAGGGGAAAATCCCAGTTTTATAATAAACAATCGAACTACTTCGCTATTTTAATTTGGACTTCTATTTTTTAAATAAACTGTACAAATTTTGTCTTTTCTAATATTTTTGTTACATTTCACTTTAGTTACATGATGTTTTAGAATGGAACATTTTTCTACAACCTTGGCTTCACAATGTTCAGTCGTCAAATGATAGTTTTCGTGTGTTCAACTCTCTTTTTTTTGGACCCACAAGGTGTGTTGTTTTTTCGAATGTTTTTTAACTCAACGATCGAAACTATGAACTTCCCACCCACAGAACGTATTTAGTACCCCCCCCCCCCCCACACACACACACACACAACACATCTTTTTAAAAAAATTGTGAATTCCTACAACTGGCACACACACTGAACCTTCAGGAGGATAAGGCTAAACTTCCTCGTTTTTACAATGCACACCGGAGCAGGAGCACACAGACACAACCCTAGGCACATTGTGCTTGAGAATTCCCATCCTGGGCACAGAGGCGAGGAGAAATTTTTCCAGCCCGTGTCCTTCTAGCCCCAAGTTTATCTTTTTTGCACATTACGTGTTCCTTTTACCTCTCATTACCTACTAGCTTTATCTCAAAAAGTAGCTGGTCAATTATGCACATGTTTGCGAATTCGCATACATGCCGATTAGAGAAACAACAAAACTACACCAAAAATACCACTTTTTCACTATGAAAAATGCTCCATTTTTTACATGTCGAAGTCTTCACATGTACTTACAGAAAAAAAAAACTCTAAAAATAGCTCCATTTTCTCATGGCAGTAGCACAACCTCAGCTCTTACAGACATACAAGAACAGTTTGTAGGCAAGCTTTTGTACCCTACTGTACACAATGTAAGTGAAGTAAAAAATTCACCTAAAAACTGAGGCAAAATGCACCGTACAAGTGCAAAACAAACAGTTAAGAAGAAACTAGTCCCCCTTTGCTCACATGGGCAGAGTTGCACGACCTGAGGTGGCGAAGTTGAACAGCCAGTGCGCTGCTCACCTCTTCTCTTCGTGCTGAGTGCTTTTTGAACTCCTTCGGTAGTCGTACATGAACTTTTCACAAACCAATATGTTCATAACATGAAAAACATCTCGCATGCACCAATAAACGAAACGGAGAACAAAATTCCAATGCATATATATCGCTAGGAGGTCAACTTGTGCATATATTACTGAACTGGCAAAATTACTGTCAGCAAACCGCCTCACATTTAAATCAAGTCTGATGCTCACACAAAAAGAAACAATGAAGAATTTAGTCTATGAAGCAGACCATTAAACAAAGCAAACCAGTAAGCTGCTTTTTTACCCCACTAGGAGTTCTCTAGCTAAAACCAAAAAGGATCTTATCCTTCTGAGCAGCAAACATGCAATCTCCAACTCACCCTTTTTCTTTTCGTCTTCTTCATTGTGTGCCCAAATCCCAAGACTACTGCTGCTAGCAACTTCATTTGTAAAATAAAATAAAAACCAAACATCATAAGTCTGGCCTTCACAACGGGTTTGGCTGCAGTGCACTGAAAAAGCTCTCTGAATGTGCTAAAAAATCTCTCTGGACCTTGACTCCCTGTTACCTATGAAATACATTCCACCTAAAAACTATCGTGTGACTTGCTTCTGCAAAATAGGCTGAGCTGGTTCGTCATGGTGGTCACTGAAACACAAGACTCTATAGAAGCACACAAGAAGAATTTATCACTTCACGGCGTTGATACATCTTGGAGAAGAAGACTCATTTTTTTCCCAATATTGAAGTACCTGTGAAACTGAATCAACATATCACTACATCTAACTTTTTTGCACCTGCAAATACGTCTGAACTTCAGAGAAGAAAGTCACTTAGAAGCAATACAGAAACTGGGCATAGTACAATCGAAGGGAACAGCAGGTAAGCGAGATGGAGAGAGGATGGACCTTTTTTTTTTTTTTTTTTGAACCGGGCTTCACCCCTTTCCATTACTAAGAACGGAAATACAACCAGTTCAAATGACAGGAGGAGGGAAAGAGGGTAGAGCGAGTTCAAGCAGAGAGAGGATGGACCTGGGGGGCGTCGATGTGCTGGGCAGCCACTTGCCACAACGGCCGGCAGGTGGTGGTCCTGGTAGTAGCCATGACGGGCGGAGGAACTTGGCCGTGCCGGACGGTGGGTTGGATTGGAATCCAGGCGACGTGGTGGACCGCGTTGGCCGGCGAAGTTGAACTGAGCGGCAGGGGAGGTTTCCAGCGGCGAAGCTAAGCGCAGAGGCCCTGGCGGCGCGGTCGAACGAGGGGGAGGCCGGCGCCATGGTGGAAGAAGGTGGGGGTGGCCGATGCAGCGGTGGAAGAAGGTGGAGGTGGCCGACGCCGTCGTCGAAGCAGGTGGAGGGAGGCGGTAGGAGGCGCGTCTGGGCGAGAAGGGCGGCGACGGGAGACACGTCGGGGGCGGCGGATGGAGGTGCGTCGGGGCCAGGGTGGGCAGAGCGGTGGCGGAGGCGCATCGCGGCCAGGGTGGGCGGGGGCGGGGGCGCATCGGGGCTGAGGAAGGTAGCGGCGGGAAGCACGCCGGTGCCGTGGGGCTAGAGGCGGGAGGCACGCCGGAGCCAGGAAGACGGCGACGAGAGGCACGGCGGAGCCAGGGAGGCGGCAGCGGGAGGTTGGTCGGGGAGGATCGTGGGAGGATGCGGGGGGAGTGGCTAAGGTGGGCATTGGGGGATTTTTTCTTTTCTTTTACTAGAAGTTCGGGTGGGCTACCTTTTTCGGATCCAGGAATATCTCCATCGCACCCTATATAAGGCCGATCGTGATCCAAATAGTTATTCTCATCCTACATATATATATATATATATATATATATATATATATATATAAATGACTGGACTAATTTGTTACTAGTAATAGAATATTATTTTGTTACTATCGACTCTATATAGAGACTGATCTGTTCTCGTCGGACCCAGGAGAAACCCGCCTAGAGCACACGCGCAATACCTAACCTCCCCGATGCCCTGCTTCCACCCGTCACCGTCGCCCCCCTACTTCCACCCGCAACCGTCGGCCCCCTGCTTCCAACCACAGCCGCCGGCTCCCCTGCTTCCAACCGCGCTCCCACCCCTCCTTCTACCCGCCACTGCCAGGTCCCTCCTTCCATCCTACCTCCATCCCACGCCGTCGTCCTTCCTCCCTACCTCGGACCAACCCTGCTCCTCAACTCCGGGGATGGCTAGACACCGCACCACCACCGACCTTCTCTCTGCAAACCAGCGGCGACTCCTTCCTCCAACCGCCAGCTGTCGCCCCAAAGCACCTCCCTGCTCTGCACCTAGCCTGACTCGCGCCACTGCAGCTCCCACCGTGCACCGCTGGCACCATAGTCCGTTCACCACCGACACGCGAGGCAGTTCACCGCCTACACCATGAGGTCACTGTCACCAGAGGGGATCAGCAGCTAGATCCCATGGAAGGATAGAGGAGCAGCTGAGGCTACCTCGTACTGACGAACTAAGCTTAAGATCATACTACCGCGTCCAATTTGCGCGAGGCAAAGCCGATCGCCCCGCCCCTTCGAGTTGGCCCCACTGCGCGAGCGTGAACCGCCTCCAACTTTCTCCATGCACCCGTCGATAGTTCATCCTTGGAACTTGATTCTGCACATGTCTGGTATGTGTGCGCTTCACTGTTTGGGTTAATTCCTAAAACAAAACTGCTTTGGGATGTCGAGAGTTAGTGTAAGTACGTTGGACTCTCAACAAACATTAGGTCAAAAAAGCTTGATGTGAGTGCAAGTGCACAAACTGAGTTGCATTGCGTCATGCTAGTCGGCCACCCTGCATCCACGAGTTTTTGGGCTGCCTGGAGAAGGACAGACCGGGCAAACCCCTTTTCTTCCTCCCAGGCACAGGCGCGACATCCTTCTCAGTCCGAATCGACCGCTGGCTGCCGTCCGAGTTGAATCCTTGCTACAATCTTCGCCATACATGGGAGCCATCCCAGGGCCAGAAGAGGCTCGAGCTTTGTCAGCGATCAAGAGGAGCGCCAAGACGCAGTTCAAAAGGAAGGCCGGCCCAAGAGGCTGCCTCGCTTACCCGCTCGGCTAGCTGGGCCGGAGTGGGCCTAACCCGAGATACTTATACCCGTGGCTGGATGGATTGGGTGGCGATTGGCACAACGGCTAGTGGGTGCGTGTGTGGCGTGAGCTGCTGCGAGAGCCGAGTAGCGTCTTCCCCCTTCCTCCTTCCCCTTGTAATTCGAATTCCATGGCCATGGCTTGAATATACAAACCCTAGCCCTCACAATCTAGTATCAGAGCCGTTCTAGCCCTGGATATTCCAATCCACCGCCGCCACACCAGATTCGCCGCCCGCCACCGCGCCGAGGCCATGGAGAAAATTTCGCCGGAGACCAAGGCGATCTACGAGCTTCTTCGGGCCGATTTCGACGCCGCCTTCTCCAGGAGCTCGGCGGAGCGCAACGAGGAGATGACCACGGCCTTCGCCAAGCTCAACAGCAAGCTGGATCAACTTTCGGGCCGCATCGATGACGTCAAGCTTGCGATCGGCGTCGACCTCGATGAACTATGCGGTGAGATCGGGGGAGACCGGAGCACCACAGCGTGCCCCACCGCCCCGTCGTCTCCGCGAGGAGCGGCACCGCCGACCAGGACCGCACCTCCGAGCAGTGGATCAGTGGGATCTGAAAATTTCCACGGTGAAGCAGATCACCGGGGAGCAGTTCCGAAGTACGTACCCCCACTAGCACGAGGTACGCAGTCAAAACCCAACCCCTCGAGGCAGATCGTTCAAGCTCCTGAAGCAATTCGCCCGTTCCAATCTAAAGTTGTCGGGTTTAGTCCTCGGATTGAGTTGCCGCGTTTTGATGGCTCAAATCCCAAGCTGTGGCAGTCGCGCTGTGAGGATTATTTCAAATTATGGAACACTCCGCAGCATCAGTGGGTGTCGTTTACTTCTGCTCAATTTGAAGGCACAGCGGCGCGTTGGTTAGAATCGGTTCAGCGTCGTGCTCCCCATGTCAATTGGCCTGAATTTTGCAACCTACTACAGTCCAGGTTTGGCAGGAACCAACACCAGAACCTCTTGCGCCAGATGTTCAACATTAGGCAGACTAGTTCAGTCGAGGAGTATGTGGAGCGATTTTCATAACTGTATGATCAGCTGACTGCCTATGAGACTAATCCAAACACGGTGCATTACATTACCAGATTCATGGAAGGATTAGTCCCTTCAGTTCATTTGTTGGTAGGAATTCAGCAACCTGAGGATTTGGATTCAGCATATGCTCTGGCCTTGTTGTCTGAAGAACTGGGTGAAACTACTGGTTACTCTGGCAGTGCAAACCAAGGAATTTGTGGTAGCCTTACCTGATTTCTCTAAGAAATTTGTGGTAGAAACAGATGCATGTGATGTTGGGATTGGAGCAGTGCTTATGCAGGAAGGCCATCCAATTGCTTATGTCAGCAAAGCTCTTGGACCCAGAAATCAGACACTTTCAGTGTATGAGAAAGAGTATTTGGCCATTCTTCTAGCAGTGGAGCACTGGCGTCAGTACTTGTAGTTATCTGAGTTCATCATCAGAACTGACCAAAAAAGTTTAGCCTGTCTGTCAGAGCAACGTTTGCATACAAGGTGGCAATGGAAAGCACTCACCAAATTGCTTGGGCTGCAGTATTCCATTGAATATAAAAAAGGAGTTGAAAATAGTGCTGGTGATGCACTTTCCAGGCGGCCTGCAACACCAAGGGACATCCTGCCAGAACTGCAGCAGATTTCTTCTGCCCAACCTACTTGGTTAACAGAAGTACCGAAAAGCTATGAGCAAGACCCATTTGCTTTGGATCTTTTGCAACAGTTGTCCACATCACCTACTTCTAACAGTAAATTTACTCTTAGAGCTGGTATCATTAGACAGGGCAAGTGTGTTAGGTTGGGCTGTGACTCAACATTGCACAGCAAGATATGTGCTGCCTTTCATGACAGTCCATTGGGAGGGCATTCTGGATTCCCAGTCACTTACAAGCGTGTCAGACAGTTGTTTCGATGGAAATGTTGGGGAACGTAGTAATTTCAAAAAATTTCCTACGTACATGCAAGATCATGGTGATGATATAGCAACGAGGGGAGAGTGTTGTCTACGTACCCTCGTAGACCGAAGCGGAAGCGTTGACGCAACGTAGAGGAAGTAGTCGTACGTCCTCCCGGTCCGACCGATCCAAGCACCGCATTCGGCACCTCCGAAGTTCTTGACACGCGTCAGCTCGATGACGCACCCTCGATCTCCAATCCAAGAGAGACTCAGGGGAGTTCCACAAGACGACGGCGTGGTGACGATCTTGATGTTCTCTGTCGCAGGCTTCGCCTAAGCACCGCTACAATATGATCGAGGTGTAATATCGTGGAGGGGGCACTGCACACGGCTAAGGAACGATCAATGATCAACTTGTGTGTTCTAGGGTGCCCCCACCCCGTATATAAAGGAGGGAGGGAGGAGGTGGCCGACCCAAGGGGCGCCATAGGGAGGGGAAACCTACTCCAAGTAGGTTTCCCCTTTTCCTAATCTTATTTGGAGGGAAGGAAGGAGTACTAGTATTAGGAAGTAGTACTAGTAGTAGGAATAGGAAGAGGGGAAGGAGAAGGAAGGGGCCGCCCCCTCCCCAATCGGATTGGGCTTGGGGCGCCCCTCCTTGCTCCTTCTCCTTCCTCCTACATGGGCCCAATAAGGCCCATATACCTCCCGGGGTTCCAGTAACCTCCCGAGCTCCAAACTTCTCCGGAACCTTTCCGGTGTCCAAATATATCCGTCCAATATATCAATCTTTATGTCTCGACCATTCCGAGACTCCTCGTCATGTCCGTGATCATATCCGGACTCAACAAACTTCGTACATCAAAATACATAAACTCATAATATAATTGTCATCGAAACCTTAAGCGTGCGGACCCTACGGTTCGAGAACAATGTAGACATGACCGAGACACGCCTCGGTCAATAACCAATAGCGGACCTGATGCCCATATTGGTTCCTACATATTCTACGAAGATCTTTATCGGTCAAACCGCATAACAACATACTTTGTTCCTTTGTCATCGGTATGTTACTTACCCGAGATTTGATCGTCGGTATCCAATACCTAGTTCAATCTCGCTACGCAAGTCTCTTTACTCGCTCAGAATACGTCATCTCATAACTAACTCATTAGTTATATGCTTGCAAGGCTTAAGTGATGATTATTACCGAGAGGGCCCAGAGATACCTCTCCGACAATCGGAGTGACAAATCCTAATCTCGAATTATGCCAACTCAACATGTACCTTCGGAAACACCTATAGAGCACCTTTATAATCACCCAGTTACATTGTGACGTTTGGTAGCACACAAAGTGTTCTTCCGGTAAACGGAGTTGCACAATCTCATAGTTGCGGAACTTTGTATAAGTCATGAAGAAAGCAATAGCAAGATACTAAACGATCAAGTGCTAGGCTAATGAATGGGTCATGTCAATCACATCATTCTTCTAATGATGTGATCCCACTAATCAAATGACAACACATGTCTATGGTCGGAAACATAACCATCTTTGATTAATGAGCTAGTCAAGTAGAGGCCTACTAGTGACTATAGTTTTGTCTATGTATTCACACATGTATTATGTTTCCGGTTAATACAATTCTAGCATGAATAATAAACATTTATCATAAAATAAGGAAATAAATAATAACTTTATTATTGCCTCTAGGGCATATTTCCTTCAGTCTCCCACTTGCACTAGAGTCAATAATCTAGTTCACATCGCCGTGTGATTTAACACCAATATTCATATCTCAGATATGATTAACACCCATAGTTCACATCATCATGTGACCAACATCCAAAGGGTTTACTAGAGTCAATAATCTAGTTCACATCGCTATGTGATTAACACCCAAAGAGTACTAAGGTGTGATCATGTTTTGCTCGTGAGAGAAGCTTAGTCAACGGGTCTCATCACATTCGAGCCATATGTATTTTGCAAATATTTTATGTCCACAATGCTCGCACGAAGCTACTCTAGCTAATTGCTCCCACTTTCAATATGTATCCAAAGTTGAGACTTAGAGTCATCGGATCATTGTAAAAGTTTGCACCGATGTAACTTTTACAACAAACTCTTTTATCACCTCCTATAATCGAGAAACATCTCCTTAGTCCTTACTAAGGATATTCTTGACCAATGTCCAAAGGATCTACTCCTAGATCACTATTGTACCCCTTGCCAAATTCAGAGCAAGGTATACAATAGGTCCGGTACATAGCATAGCATACTTTATAGAACCTATGATGAGGCATAGGGAATGACTTTTCATTCTCTTTCTATTTTCTCATTGTGGTCGGGATTTGAGTCTTACTCAATTTCATACCTTTGCAACACAGCAAGAACTCTTTCTTTGACTGCTCCATTTTGAACTATTTCAAAATCTTGCCAAGGTATGTACTCATTGAAAATCTTATCAAGCGCCTTGATATATCTCAATAGATCTTGATGCTCAATATGTAAGTAGCTTTATTGAGGTCTCTATTTAAAGAACTCTTTTCAAACACTCCTTTATGCTTTGCGTAATAATTCTACATTATTTCCGATCAACAATATGTCATTCACATATACCTATCGAAATGTTGTAGTGCTCCCACTCACTTTCTTGTAAATACAGAGCTTCACCGTAAGTCTGACAAAACTATATGCTTTGATCAACTCATCAAAGTGTATATTCCAACTCCGAGATGCTTGCACCAGTCCATAGATGGATCGCTGGAGCATGCACACTTTGTTAGCACCTTTAGGATTGACAAAACCTTCTGGTTGTATCATATACAACTCTTGTTTAACAAATCTATTAAGGAATGTAGTTTTGACATCCATTTGCCAAATTTCATAAAATGTGGCAATTGCTAACATGATTCGGACAGACTTTTAAGCATCGATACAAGTGAGAAAATCTCATTGTATTCAACACCTTGAACTTTGTCAAAAACCTTTTTCGACAAGTCTAGCTTTGTAGATAGTAACACTACTATCATCATCTGTCTTCCAATTGAAGATCCATTTATTTAACATGGCTTGCTGATCATCGAGCAAGTCAATCAAAGTCCATACTTTGTTCTCATACATGGATCATATCTCGATTTTATGGCCTCAAGCCATTTCATGAATCTGGGCTCATCATCGCTTCCTCATAGTTCGTAGGTTCCTCATGGTCTAGTAACATGACTTCCGAGCAGATTACTGCACTACTCAGTGCGGACTGTACTTTGGAAGACCTACGAGGTTTTGTAGTAACTTGATCTGAAGTTTCATGATCATCATCATTAGCTTCCTCACTAATTGGTGTAGGAATCACTAGAACTGATTTCCGTGATGAACTACTTTCCAATTCGGGAGAAGGTACAAATTACCTTATCAAGCTCTACTTTCCTCCCACTCACTTCTTTCGAGAGAAACTCCTTCTCTAGAAAGGATCCATTGTTAGCAACGAATGATTTGCCTTTGGATCTGTGATAAAAGGTGTACCCAATAGTTACCTTTGGGTATTCTATGAAGACGCACTTCTCCGATTTGGGTTTGAGCTTATCAGGATGAAACTTTTTCACATAAGCATCGTAGCCCCAAATTTTAAGAAACGACAACTTGGGTTTCTTGCTAAACCACAGTTCATATGTTGTCGTCTCAACGGATTTAGATGGTGCCCTTTTAACATGAATGCAGCTGTCTCTAATGCATAACCCCAAAACAATATTGGTAAATCAGTAAGAGACATCATAGATCGCACCATATCCAATAAAGTGCGGTTACAACGTTCGGACACACCATAACGTTGTGGTGTTCTGTGGCGTGAGTGTGAAACTATTTCACATTATTTTAATTGAAGACCAAACTCAGAACTCAAATATTCGCTCGCGATCGTAACGCAGAAACTTTATTTTCTTGTTACAAAGATTTTTCCACTTCACCTGAAATTCTTTGAACCTTTCAACTATTTCAGACTTATGTTTCATCAAGAAGATATACCCATATCTGCTCAAATCATCTTGTGAAGGTCGAAAATAACGATACTTGCCACGAGCCTTCATACTCATTGGTCTCGCATACATCAAGATGTATTATTTCCAATAAGTCAAGAGCTTCGCTCCATTGTTCAAGAACGGAGTTTTAGTCATCTTGCCCAAAAGGCACGGTTCACAAGCATCAAATGATTCATAACCAAGTGATTCCAAAATCCATCTTTATGGAGTTTCTTCATGCGCTTTACACCGATATGACCCAAACGGCAAGTGCACAAATAAGTTGCACTATCATTATTAACTTTGCATCTTTTGGCATCAATATTATGAATATGTGTATCAATACGATCGAGATCCAACAAACTATTTTCATTGGGTGTATGACCATTGAAGGTTTTATTCATGTAAATGTAACAACAATTATTCTCGATTTTAAATGAATAACCAGATTGCAATAAACATGATCAAATCATATTCATGCTCAACGCAAACACCAAATAACACTTATTTAGGTTTAACACTAATCCCGAAAGTATAGGGAGTGTGCGATGATGATCATATCAATCTTGGAACTATTTCCAACACACATCGTCACTTCTCCCTTTAACTAGTCTCTGCTTATTCGCAACTCCCATTTCGAGTTACTAATCTTAGCAACCTAACAAGTATCAAATACTCGGGGCTACTATAAACACTAGTAAGGCACACATCAATAACTCAGATATCAAATATACACTTGTTCACTTTGCCATCCTTCTTACCCACCAAATATTCAGGGCATTTCCGCTTCAAAGGACCATTTCCTTTGCGGTGTAAGTACTCGGTTTGGGCTTTGGTCCAGCTTTGGTCTTATTCACGGGAGTGACAACTTGCTTGTCATTCTACTTGAAGTTCCCTTTCTTTCCCTTTGCCCTTTTCTTGAAACTAGTGATCCCATTAACTATCAACACTTGATGCTCTTTCTTGATTTCTACCTTCGTTGATTTCAGCATCACGAAGAGCTTGGGAATCGTTTTCGTCATCCCTTGCATACTATAGTTCATCACGAAGTTCTAGTAACTTAGTGATGGTGACTAGAGAATTCTGTAAATCACTATCTTATCTGGAAGATTAACTCCCACTTGATTCAAGCGATTGAAGTACCTAGACAATCTGGGCACATGCTCACTAGTTGAGCGATTCTCCTCCATCTTTTAGCTTTAGAACTTGTTGGAGACTTCATATCTCTCAACTCGGGTACTTTCTTGAAATATCAACTTCAATTTCTGGAACATCTCATATGGTCCATGATGTTCAAAACGTCTTTGAAGTCCCGATTCTAAGCCGTTAAGCATGGTGCACTAAACTATCAAGTAGTCATCACATTGAGCTAGCCAAACGTTCATAACGTCGATCCGCTCTCGCAATAGGTTTGTCACCTAGCGGTGCATCAAGGACATAATTCTTCTCAAGAGAATGAGGATAAACCTCGGATCACGGATCCAATCCGCATCATGGCTACTAACATTTTTCAACATAGTTTTCTAGGAACATATCAAAATAAACATATGAAAGCAACAACGCGAGCTATTGATCTACAACATGGTTTGCAAAATACTACCAGGACTAAGTTCATGATAAATTTAAGTTCAATTAATCATATTACTTAAGAACTCCCACTTAGACAGACATCGCTCTAGTCATCTAAGTGATCACGTGATCCAAATCAACTACACCATAACCGATCATCACGTGAGATGGAGTAGTTTTCAATGGTGAACATCATTATGTTGATCATATCTACTATATGATTCACGCCGACCTTTCGGTCTCCGTGTTCCGAGGCCATATCTCGCATATGCTAAGCTCGCCCAGTTTAACTCGAGTATTCGCGTGTGCAAAACTGGCTTGCACCGTTGTAGATGGACGAGAGCTTATCACACCCGATCATCACGTGGTGTCCGGGCACGACAAACTTTGGCAACGGTGCATACTCGGGAGAATACTTCTTGATAATTTTAGTGAGAGATCATCTTAAAATGCTACCGTCAATCAAAGCAAGATAAGATGCATCAAGGATAAACATCACATGCAATCAATATAAGTGATATGATATGGCCATCATCATCTTGTGCTTGTGATCTCCATCTTGAAGCACCGCCGTGATCACCATCGCCACCGGCGCACCTTGATCTCCATCGTAGCATCGTTGTCGCCACGCCATCTATTGCTTCTACGACTATCGCTACCGCTTAGTGATAAAGTAAAGCAATTACAGTATGCTTTGCATTTCATACAATAAAGTGACAACCATATGGCTCCCGCCATTCTTGATAACTTCGTTACAAAACATGATCATCTCATACAATAAAATATAGCATCACGTCTTGACCATATCACATCACAACATGCCCTGCAAAAACAAGTTAGACGTCCTCTACTTTGTTGTTGCAAATTTTACGTGGCTGCTAATGGCTTAAGCAAGAACCAATCTCACCTACGCATCAAAACCACAACGATAGTTTGTCAAATAGACTCCGTTTTAACCTTCACAAGGACCGGGCGTAGCCACACTCGGTTCAACTAAAGTTGGAGAAACAGACACTCGCTAGTCACCTGTGTGCAAAGCACGGCGGTAAAACCAGTCTCGCGTAAGCGTACGCGTAATGTCGATCCGGGCCGCTTCATCCAACAATACCGCTGAACCAAAGTATGACATGCTGGTAGGCAGTATGACTTATATCGTCCACAACTCACTTGTGTTCTACTCGTGCATATAACATCAAACCATAAAAACCTAGGCTCGGATGCCACTTTGTTGGGGAACGAGTAATTTCAAAATTTTCCTACGTACATGCAAGATCATGGTGATGATATAGCAACGAGGGAGAGTGTTGTCTAGGTACCCTCGAGACCGAAGCGAAGCGCTGACGCAACATAGAGGAAGTAGTCGACGTCCTCCGGTCCGACCGATCCAAGCACCGTTATTCGGCACCTCCGAAGTTCTTGACACGCGTCATAGCTCGATGACGCACCCTCGATCTCCAATCCAAAGAGACTCCGAGGGGAGTTCCACAAGACGACGGCGTGGTGACGATCTTGATGTTCTCTGTCGCAGGCTTCGCCTAAGCACCGCCACAATATGATCGAGGTGTAATATCGTGGAGGGGCACCGCACACGGCTAAGGAACGATCAATGATCAACTTGTGTGTTCTAGGGTGCCCCTACCCCGTATATAAAGGAGGGAGGGAGGAGGTGGCGGCCCAAGGGGGCGCCATAGGGGGGGAAACCTACACCAAGTAGGTTTCCCCCTTTCTAATCTTATTTGGAGGGAAGGAAGGAGTACTAGTATTAGGAAGTAGTACTAGTAGTAGGAATAGGAAGAGGGGAAGGAGAAAGGAAAGGGGGCCCCCCTCCCCAGTCGGATTGGGCTTGGGGGGCGCCTCCCTTGCTCCTTCTCCTTCCTCCTACATGGGCCCAATAAGGCCCATATACCTCCCGGGGTTCCGAACCTCCGGAGCTCCAAACTTCTCCTAACCTTTCCGTGTCCAAATATATCCGTCCAATATATCAATCTTTATATCTCGACCATTTCGAGACTCCTCATCATGTCCGTGATCATATCCGGGACTCCGAACAAACTTCGGTACATCAAAATACATAAACTCATAATATAATTGTCATCGAAACCTTAAGCGTGCGGACCCTACGGTTCGAGAACAATGTAGACATGACCGAGACACGCCTCTAGTCAATAACCAATAGCGGGACCTGGATGCCCATATTGGTTCCTACATATTCTACGAAGATCTTTATCGGTCAAACCGCATAACAACATACTTTGTTCCCTTTGTCATCGGTATGTTACTTGCCCGAGATTTGATCGTCGGTATCCAATACCTAGTTCAATCTCGTTACACGCAAGTCTCTTTACTCGCTCAGAATACGTCATCTCATAACTAACTCATTAGTTATATGCTTGCAAGGCTTAAGTGATGAGTATTACCGAGAGGGCCCAGAGATACCTCTCCGACAATCGAGTGACAAATCCTAATCTCGAATTATGCCAACTCAACATGTACCTTCTAAACACCAGAGAGCTCCTTTATAATCACCCGATTCACGGTGTGACGCTTGGTAGCACACAAAGTGTTCTTCCGTAAACGGAGTTGCACAATCTCATAGTTGCGGAACTTTGTATAAGTCATGAAGAAAGCAATAGCAAGATACTAAACGATCAAGTGCTAGGCTAATGAATGGGTCATGTCAATCACATCATTCTTCTAATGATGTGATCCCACTAATCAAATGACAACACATGTCTATGGTCGAAACATAACCATCTTTGATTAATGAGCTAGTCAAGTAGAGGCATACTAGTGACTATAGTTTTGTCTATGTATTCACACATGTATTATGTTTCCGGTTAATACAATTCTAGCATGAACAATAAACATTTATCATAAAATAAGGAAATAAATAATAACTTTATTATTGCCTCCAGGGCATATTTCCTTCAGGAAAGGCATGCGAGGGTTCATAAAAACCTATGTTCAGAACTGTCTGATATGCCAGCAGGCCAAACCTGAGAGAATCCCTTCACCTAGCCTTCTCCAACCTCTACCAATACCAGCCTTACCTTGGGAGATGGTTACTATGGACTTTGTTGAAGGATTACCTCCATCAGGTCGTTACAACTATTTGCTAGTGGTTATTGACAAGCTCTCCAAATATGGGCACTTTATCCCCTTGCATCACCCGTTCTCTGCCGAAACTGTTGCTGAAGCCTTCATGAACTCTATCTATAAATTGCATGGTATGCCCTGTTTGATAGTTTCAGATCGTGACCGCATTTTCACAAGCAAGTTTTGGAGTGAGCTGTTCCAAAAATCAGGCGTCCAGCTTCGCATGAGTTCTGCTAGGCACCCACAGTCAGATGGCCAGACAGAGCGCGTGAATCAAGAGGTGGAATGTTTTTTGAGATGTTTTGTCAGTGGGCACCCGTCGCGCTGGGCTAAATGGATTCCGGTTTGTGAATTTTGGTATAACACGAACTGGCATTCAGCTACTGGGAAAACACCATTTGAAGTCATTTATGGGCATGCGCCGCGTCATTTTGGGCTATCTGCTGAAGGTGCGATTCAGTCTGACGATTTGCAACAGTGGCTCAATGATCGTCTGGTGGTTATGGAGTCGGTCAAGCAACATTTGCTTCGTGCCCAGCAGTGTATGAAACACCAGGCTGATAAGCACCGCTCAGACCGCGTGTTTGCAGTTGGAGATCAGGTCTTTCTCAAGCTTCAACCATACTTGTAGTCGTCTGTGGCACCGCGAGCAAATCACAAGCTGGCATTCAAGTTTTATGGCCCCTTTGAAGTTTTGGAACGCATTGGCGAAGTGGCTTATCGTCTGCGTCTTCCTCCTACCAGCAAAGTGCACCCTGTTTTCCATGTGTCACTTCTCAAAAGGGTGATCACCCCGCACGACCAGGTGCTCTCACAACTTCCTTCTCCTGATGATCAGTTTCAGGTGCCAGAACAAGTACTGCAACAGAGGGTGGTCCGCCGGGGCTTTGATTCGGTCCTCCATGTCTTAATCAAATGGAGCTCGTCGCCGCTGGACATGGCTACATGGGAAGATAAGATCACTCTCCAGCAAAAGTTTCCCAGGGCGCTAGCTTGGGGACAAGCCGGGTTTAACAGGGGAGGGATTGTCAGCGATCAAGAGGAGCGCCAAGACGCAGTTCAAAAGGAAGGCCGGCCCAAGAGGCTGCCTCGCTTACCCGCTCGGCTAGCTGGGCCGGAGTGGGCCTAACCCGAGATACTTATACCCGTAGCTAGGATGGATTGGGTGGTGATTGGCACAACGGCTAGTGGGTGCGTGTGTGGCGTGAGCTCCTGCGAGAGCCGAGTAGCGTCTTCCTCCTTCCTCCTTCCCCTTGTAATTCGAATTCCATGGCCATGGCTTGAATATACAAACCCTAGCCCTCACAAGCTTCCTGCAATTCTGGTAGGTAAGTGCATCCGATTCACTCAACCAGGTAAGCGTATCATCTTCATGTAGTTCGAGGATAGGCATTGAGGGTCTCCAGAAGCAAGTTGTCGCACCGTAGTTCAAGTTGAGCATGTCCTGCTTCCTCCTTGCTCACAAACACATGTTAGTTTAGGTTGCATCACACTGAGATCCTTTAGATCTATCTTCAGACTGGAAAAAATGTTCTACAAAAGACATTCAAGTTTAGCACTTTAATTGAAGGGAGACGTTAGCATAAGCGAGTTTCTTGTCATGTGTGGTATGCTTATTCGACTCAACAAAGTGTGGCAATTCAGGTCATGTCCTCCTCTTGCCGTAGGCTACATTCTCCTCCAGCTGCAGGCCAGTGCTATGGTGAACATTCAAGGCAGCAAAGCACACCACAGGTCGCAGTGCCGCCGCCGACCACATGTGTACATGCGTGCGATTGGTGCGTATGTGCTTTAGGTATGCATCTCAGTGCCTTCCCCCTCCCTCTTTTCATGTAGCATATTCTGAAAATATTAGACTCTTTTAACTGAATAAAAAAAGGTGTCGCACAAGTTTAGGTATAACTGATGCAGCAATTCAGAAATATGAACAAACAAAGCTCAAGCCAAAGTGCTATTAACTGGGTCTTCCTGGAGCCAAGATCCAACGCGTGAGAGAGAAGGGGTCGTTGCAGTAACAGCGACAACCGGCACGCTATAGCCGGCGTTAATCCTGACCCCGACCTCTGCCGTGGTATAATAATCAATCCCCAAATGTATCGGTGTCACGACCGGTTTTCCGGGTATAAATTTCCAGAAAAAGACCATCGTGCTCATCAGCCCCAGGATTACTGTTAGCTGATGAGGCTCCAACTTGATACAGAAATTCCAAGCAAAATACAAAATATGAAGTACAAGACCATTCTGGCCTGTGAGTACAACAAATGGTTTCTAGTGGTTGAGGGCGGAAGCGGTGTGAGGATCATCAGGGTCTATGGGACTCCATTTCCCACAGGAACAGCTGACCAGGTTAACTCCTATCTCTCGAGGTTGCTATCTCCGCTGCTTAGGTTCCGGGCTGTCATCGCCGCTCCTCTCCGTGCAAGAAAATCTGCCAAGACAATAGCGAGGACAAGCCGGTGAGTACTTTGAATGTACTCAAAACATTATGAACACAGTATAATATAACAATGATGTGCTGAAAATATTTTATGCTCATGACGGCAGTCACAAAAGATAAATAAAACTCGATGCGTGCAAGCAAGTTATTTTTAAAAATGCAATAACAAAGTAGTATTAAAATTTATGAAGTAAATAACAAGCAATGCCACGATCAAGGCCTTAGCAACGCCACATAAAGGGCTTTAAAAGAAATGTCATAGTCAAAGGCCCGAGCGACAACACATAAAAGGCTTTAAAAGAAATGCCACGATCAAGCGCCCGAGCGACACCACATAAAGGGCTTTAAAAGAAATGCCACGATCGTGCGTCGAGCGACACCACATAGAGGGCTTTAAAAGAAATGCCACAATGAAGGCCCGAGCGACACCACATAAAGGGCTTTAAAAGAAATGCCACACTCGGGGCCCGAGCGACACTACATAAAGGGCTTTAAAAGAAATGCCACGGTCGGCGTCGAGCGACCCCACATAAAGGGCTTTAAAAGAAATGCCACAATCAAGGCCCGAGTGACAACACATAAAGGGCTTTAAAATAAACAATCATAGTGAATATCCCGAAGGTAGAACCATCCCAGAGATACTCGATAATAACAATAATATCACGGTTAGTCAACAATAATAATAATCATAATTATCACAAGTCACAAGTAGTAGTTCCAGTTCTGGTTAACAGTTTCACCTTCGAAGACCGACACTAAGACCGATACTTGACCCATCCCAGACTGTAATCCTTAACCATGGACACGGCTATTCGAATAGGTTTAATCTCTGCAGAGGGTGTACTCTTTACCCACGAGTAACGGATTTCTTTAGTCCATCGACTAATTCCGCTCACGGTCTTTTGTTGAAAACACACCTAACTTGCACACACCAGCTTAACTCACACGTGTCCGAATCACCCACGACACTGTTAAGCAAACTCTAAGTGGGGAGGCTACAACCTCGCGTAGCATGGGATCAAATTTATATTGCGCGCTCTAAGGGTGGCCTCCTCTCGTCCCAACCAGAAACACCCATGCCCCGGACTGTGGCTCGCCTACCAGCTACAACCCAGGTATCTTCCACCATGGCCTCTCATGCGGTGTGTGCTAGAAAGAGGTTGACAACTTACTAAACCGTACTCTACTTGTCAGAGAGACAGTGGTAGTACGAAGCAAGTATGGGGTTATCGAACAAGACTCGATCTACTATCGACTCAGAGGTTTAAGTATTCCTGCATGATTAGCATAACGAATATATTTCAACCAACAGAGTCACCGCCATATCACCTTACCATGCCATACTGCATATAACCGTCCGACGGAGACCGGCGACAAACTCATGCCTACCCAAGGCGGTGGTTTTCCTGTGTTCCTGCCGGTATGCATGCAAGGCACATGAGGATGATTATCATCACAAGTGTGTTTATTTCCAACAAAGATGGAAATCAATAACATGCACCCATGCATATGATCATATCACATGAAATAACAAGTTTCTCCAAAGTGAGGTGATGTTATAAACGTGTCATCGAACACACAAAAATATTATGCCGGGGTTCAGAATGCTTGCCTTTAGGTCATGGGAACACAACATCTTGAAATCTTCAAAAATCCTATTAAAGAATATATTTGAATTAACACACAAAATCAAAACAGCACAAAAAGGTGTTTTGAATTTTTTTCAAATAAATCTTAAAATAAACTAGACAATATTTGAGAGAGGTAGGAAAAAGAATTAATTCATTTGGAGTTATATTTAAAAAGATAAAGCCAGTCAAAGATTTGGTCAAAATCTGTTTTCAATAATAAAACAGAAAAGAAAACGTTTGGCGAATCGTCTTGAAGATGGGAGACGACTCGGGTCTTTACGCCCACTTAAACACGTGGAGGCGGGGCTGGGTCACCGACAAGGGTCCAGGGGCCCACCGGTCGCTTGACCATCCCCACTCCTCCTCTTCTCCGCCCAAGCCGAGGCGGGCGTCCGGTGATCGCCGCCGTGAACGGCGTTCTTCATGGGCATCTGAGTGCAGGGATGGATCCGCCACTCCTAGGCAGTCCTTCCGGTGGTCGCAGGGTCGCCGGGGGTGGAGGGAGTCGCCGGCGGCGAGCTCCATGGCGGAGGGGGCTTCGGTGACAAAGTGATGTTTGGGCTGCGGTGGTCTCTGACCAAAATTGATCGAGGGGTTGCACTCGCGAGAGGAAGGGAGAGTTCTTGGTGGAGAGAGTCGAGAGGGAGAGGCACTGGTGGCGATGGAATCATCCGGGGCTTGGCGGCGACCGAACCGGCCGGACTCGGGGAAGAAGGCCTTCCTTTGCTCGACTGCTGGCCAAGGCAACACTTGGAGGATCACATGAGGTTGCTCGAGGGTTTGGTGAGCTCGGGAGGGGGGGGTCCTTATATAGCGATCGGGGGCGGTTCCGACGATGGCCGAGGATAAGAATATCGGCGACCGCCGTACTGTGCTGCAAGGCGACGTGGCGGCGACGAGGGCTTGCGGACAAGGCTGCGGATGAGCTTGATCTGTTCAAGGGGCCAGGTGGCGAGCCGGGGTGGCTTGGGCGGCGCTGAACGGAGCAGAGGCTAATGGCTGATGCCGGCGTGCCGCCAAAAGTGCCCTGTCGGTGGCGATGTGCGGCTTTGGACGGTTCCTGCGAGTGGATGAGGTCGGGCGCGAGTCTGCGGGCGAGCGGGGGTAGGTGGCGTGAAGCAGGCGCGACGCGGCGGCTCGGGCGCACGTGCGTGCAAAACGCGCGCTCTGGGCGCGCCCAGAGCACTCTCGGAAGGTGTTCGACATAATGCCATGGCATGCTACAGGTCACAGTTGTGGGTGGCAAGCAACAGAGCTAGGTTGTTGATAGAGTGAAGCTCAGAGGACAAGGTGGTTTGGTCAGGAGACCAAGTTCACAATGCCAACAACAATTCATGTCAAATCTGATCATGCACTCCAGGTGTTTGACAAAATGCCACAGGCACTTAGGCATTTCTTGGAGTGGCCAAATTCTCCAGATCAGTGTCTCCTTAGATGCAAGAGAGAGTGGTAAGGTTGGTTTGACAAATGCAGAAACTTGTTAGTGCAAGTTTTGCAAAAACTCCATTCTGGACAGGAGATAAATGGCATCCTTTCATGAACTAAAAATGATCCAATAAGTGCATGCTCCTGGACTTAGGGGTTTAGTAGGGATGGATACAAGTAGGAAGAGGAATCATGGATAAAGGAGCAACTAAAAATGTGGTTGCTGTACAAACCATCATGTCGGGCCAGAATAAAGATGAGGTTGTTTCACTCAAAATTTTCAAAGAATATCACTGGATTTTTGCATATAATGGAATGATATGCTCCTACTGACATCCCATAATTTTGGTGGAGGCTAGAAAGAAATATTTAAAAGGGTTGTAGTGCAAAACTCTCCACTGGACAAGAGAAGGAAAACAAGTGTAGCACTCAACATATGCAATGAATTAAATATATTATTGCTCATAAGTGATTTAGAGACATCATATGACATCTCCAAATTTTGGTTGGATTTTTAGATAAATATATCAAATGGTTGCAGTACAAAAAGAGCTCTAAAACTCAAAACAAGTCATTTAATGAATAAAGCTCAGGGTGAAATAATTTAATAAATAAATCTTCTGATTGAGAGATGTTTTTTTAAATGAGAGGGAAAATAAGCCCAATATGTTTTGGAAGGATCCACTCCTTAATATTAAAAGAAAAGTTTTGAAATCAACTGAGATATTTCTTGCAGGCAAAAAAAAAATTTAAACTCTTGGCAAAATTTTAATAATTAAAACCTGGTTAATTTTTTGGGGTGTTACAATACTACCCCCCTTAAGAAAAAATCTCGTCCTCGAGATTTGCTACGAGCCGTTGTAAAACAAAAATACTTTTACTTGGTCAAAAGGTCATTTTACACAGGCGGTAAAAAGAGGCTACAGTGAGAGGGCAATAAGTGGTGAGTAACTACAGTGTGGTACTCGCGCTGTGTGGAAAAATCCATGCTTATGAAAACGAGCGATTTCTATGCTGGACGCCGTGAATTTAGAATAAATTCTAAATTTAACAATACACTGGTCATACCCGAGAGCACAGTGCTCTCTCTGGCTGACAGGTGGGACCGGGGCCCATTGTCAGTCTCTCCTTCTTCCTCTGGCTCTCTCTTCTTCCTCTCTCCGTCGCTTTCGGCTTTCTCCACCGCGACATCTAGCGCGAGGGCATCTAGGCCGATCGCGTAGTCGCGGCGTGCTTGCTGCCGGCAGTGTGCACTCACCTCGCGGGCAGTCTTGCTGTCGGCCTCGCTCATGGATTTGCCTCCGAACACCGGTGATCGGGCGACGAGCGGCGCTGGTGGACCTCGCCCACCGTACACCGAGCTCGAGCTATAAAATGACCGCGGCGTTCTCCTCTTCTTCCTCACACCTGGCCTCGCTCCTCCTTCTCTCTTCTTCTCCTCTGTTTCTGCTGGCCGGAGCTCGAGACGAGGCTCTAATGGCGGAGGTGGTGCCGACTAGTACGTGATCCTTGTGCGGGGGGGCGGCGATCTTGGGGCTCTCCGTGCTCCTGTGCGCGATGATCCTTGATGATCGCCGTGATGCTGCCGCTCGGGTGCTGGCTCTCCGTGGTGGCGGTAATCACGAGGAGTAGGTGGGTTGTGCCGGGTGTTAACTGTTGTACGGGGTGCTTAGTTAGATGCAACACCGTTGCAAAAAAAAATTTGCAAGCAGTGTATGTGTCCATGCAATTGTGGTTGTGAGGCTGCTGCCGTGGTGCTGCATGAAATAAAATAATCCATGCTGTGAGAAATTATACGATGCGGCAACTCAGGGAAAGGAAATCTCACTCCAGGATTTTTTTTCACAGTTACACAGGTTATTCACAAAGACAACCACTCACTTAAGTAGAAACTACATACTCGACTCGTCGCACAAATTTGAGGTACCATGCATAAGATACGAAACAATAATAAATGCTGAAATAACAAATACACTAGTGACGTCTAAAATGAAAACGGTAACTGGGTGGGGTCCTGATAAAATGTCTCTGGTAAAGGGATACAGTCCTCTTCTATCGGGGAAATTGGATTGACCAGACGATGAATGTGTCTCTCCTGGTCGGGCCTCAGTGATCTGCCGATGGCGATTTGAGGATTAAATCTGCGAGACTCTGGGGATAACCCATCACGTGCTAGGTTAAATGCTCTTCTAACGCATAGGCACGACGGGTGAGGTTTGCGAGGATGGTCACAAAACCTCCAAGGTTGGTTGCTGTGGTCTCATTGTGCATGACGGGGCCGGGCATTGTGGCTAGGTTCGAGGCTGTGCTGTGCTGGGTTAGGGCTAGCGCGCCCTTTTTATAGAAAAAGGGAACGGAGTCTTCCTTCGCACGCTTGCGAATGAGATATTTTTGCCATCGGTCACTGGTGTGCGATCGACAGGCTAGGCTGATAGGTTGGGCACCGACTACCAAAAGTGTCGGGATTACTGTGTGGCTATCTTGCATGAGAAGCTTGGCTGGGGTTTGGTTAAGGTCTGGTGGGTTGGTTTGCCTAAGTTTTTTGACCTGGCTAAGATAGGATTAGCTAATGGTCACTGCTCGATACCAAGTCTGCCACGATCGGTTTTCCGGTATAAATTTCGAAAAAAGACCGTCATGCTCATCAGCCCCTGTGATTACCAAGTAGGTGATGAGGCTCCAACTTGATACGAAATTCCAAGCAAAATACAAAATATGAAGTACAAGACCATTCGGCTGTGAGTACAACAAATGGTTTCTAGTGGTTGAGGGCGGAAGCGGTGTGAGGATCATCGTGGTCTATGGGACTCCATTTCCCACGAGAACAGTGACCAGGTTAACTCCTATCTCTGCGAGGCTGCTATCTCTGTTGCTTAGGTTCCGGGGCTGTCATCGCGTCGCTCCTCTCCGTGCAAGAAAATCTGGCCAAGACAATAGCCAGGGACAAGCCAGTGAGTACTTTGAATGTACTCGCAAACATTATGAACACATGTATAATATAACAATGATGTGCTGAAAATATTTTATGGTCATGACGTCAGTCACAAAAGATAAATAAAACTCTAATGCGTGCAAGCAAGTTATTTGAAAAAATGCAATAACATAGTAGTATTAAAATTTATGAAGTAAATAACAAGCAATGCCACAGTCGGGCGTCTTAGCGACGCCACATAAAGGGCTTTAAAAGAAATGCCGCAGTCGGGCCTCTGAGCGACACCACATAAAAGACTTTAAAAGAAATGCCACAGTCGGGCGTCTGAGTGACACCACATAAAGGGCTTTAAAAGAAATGCCACAGTCGGGCGTCTGAGCGACACCACATAGAGGGCTTTAAAAGAAATGCCACAGTCGGGCGTCTGAGCGACACCACATAAAGGGCTTTAAAAGAAATGCCACGGTCGAAGGCCTGAGCGACACTACATAAAGGGCTTTAAAAGAAATGCCACGATCGGGCGTCTGGCGACACCACATAAAGGGCTTTAAAAGAAATGCCACGGTCAAGGCGTCGAGCGACACCACATAAAGGGCTTTAAAATAAACAATCATAGTGAATATCCGGAGGTAGAACCATCCTGAGATACTTGATAATAACAATAATATCACGGTTAGTCAACAATAATAATAATCATAATTATCACAAGTCACAAGTAGTAGTTCCAGCTCGTTAACAGTTTCACCTCCAAGACCGACACTAAGACCGACACTTGACCCATCCTGCATCGTAATCCTTAACCATGGACACGACTATTCAATAGGTTTAATCTCTGCAGAGGGTGTACTTTTACCCACGAGTAACGGATTTCTTTAGTCCATCGGGACTAATTCCGCTTCACGGTCTTTTGTTGAAAACACACCTAACTTGCACACACCAGCTTAACTCATACGTGTCCGAATCACCCACTACACCGTTAAGCAAACTCTAAGTGGGAGGCTACAACCTCGCATAGCATGGGATCAAATTTATATCACGCGCTCTAAGGGGTGGCCTCCTCTCGGTCCCAACCGAAACACCCATGCCCCCGACCAGGTGGCTCGCCTACCACCTACAACCGTATCTTCCACCATGGCCTCTCTGTATGGTGTGTGCTAGAAAGAGGTTGACAACTTATCGAACTGCACTCTACTTGTCAGAGAGACGAGTGGTAGTACTGAAGCAAGTACGGGGTTATCGAACAAGACTCGATCTACTACGACTCAGAGGTTTAAGTATTCCCGCATGATTAGCATAACGAATATATTTCAACCAACAGAGTCACCACTCATATCACCTTACCATGCCATACCGGACATAACCGTCCCGACGGAGACCGGCGACAAACTCATGCCTACCCAAGGCGTGGTTTTCCGGTTCTGCCGGTATGCATGCAAGGCACATGAGGATGATTATCATCACAAGTGTGTTTATTTCCAACAGATGGAAATCAATAACATGCACCCATGCATATGATCATATCACATGAAATAACAAGTTTCTCCAAAGTGAGGTAATGTTATAAACGTGTCATCGAACACACAAAAATATTATGCCGGGTTCGTAATGCTTGCCTTTAGGTCATGGGAAAACAGGTGCATTCCAAAACATCTTGAAATCTTCAAAAATCCTATTAAAGAATATATTTGAATTAACACACAAAATCAAAACAGCACAAAAAGTTGTTTTGAATTTTTTTGAAATAAATCTTAAAATAAATTAGACAATATTTGAGAGAGGTAGGAAAAAGAATTAATTCATTTGGAGTTATATTTAAAAAGATAAAGCCAGTCAAAATCTATTTTTAATAATAAAACAAAAAAGAAAACGTTTCGGCAGAATACGTCTTCGAAGATGGGAGACGTACTCGGGGTCTTTACGCTTCCACTTAAGCGCGTGGAGGCGGGGCTGTGTCGCTGACAGTGGGTCCAGGGGGCCCACTGGTCAGGTTTGACCAGTCCCCACTCCCTCCTCTTCTCTGCCCGAGCCGAGGCGGGGCGTCCGGCGATCTTCGCCGGCGAACGGCGTTTCTTTGCGGGCATCTGAGTGCAGGGATGGATCCGCCACTCCTAGGCGGTCCTTCCGGTGGTCGCAGGGTGGCCGGGGGTGGAGGGAGTCGCCGGCAGCGAGCTCCGTGGCGGAGGGGGCTTCGGTGACAAAGTGATTTTTGGGCTGCGGTGGTCTCCGACCAAAATTGATTGAGGGGTTGCACTCGTAAGAGGAAGGGAGAGTTCTTGGTGGAGAGAGTCGAGAGGAAGAGGCACTGGTGGCGATGGAATCGTCCGGGGCTTGGCGGCGACCGAACTTGCCGGACTCGGGGAAGAAGGCCTTCCCTTGCTCGACTGCTGGCCAAGGCAACACTTGGAGGATCACATGAGGTTGCTCGAGGGTTTGGTGAGCTCGGGGGGGTCCTTATATAGCGATCGGGGGCAGTTCCGATGATGGCTGAGGATAAGAACGTTGGCAACCGCCGTACTATGCTGCAGGGCGACGTGGCAGCGACGAGGGCTTGCGGACAAGGCTGCGGATGAGCTTGATCTGTTCAAGGGGCCAAGTGGCGAGCTGGGGTGGCTTGGGCGGCGCTGAACGGAGCAGAGGCTGAGGGCCGACGCCGGCGTGCCGCCAAAAGTGCCCTGTCGGTGGCGCTGTGCGGCTTTGGACGGTTCCTGCGAGTGGATGAGGTCGGGCGCGGCTCTGCGGGTGAGCGGGGGTAGGTGGCGTGAAGCGGGCGCGACGCGGCGGCTCGGGCGCACGTGCGTGCAAAACGCGCGCTCTGGGTGCGCCTAGAGCACTCTCGGAAGGTGTTCGACATAATGCCGTGGCATGCTACAGGTCACAGGTGAGGGTGGCAAGCAACAGAGCTAGGTTGTTGATAGAGTGAAGCTCAGAGGACAAGGTGGTTTGGTCAGGAGACCAAGTTCAAAATGCCAACAACAATTCATGTCAAATCTGATCATGCACTCCAGGTGTTTGACAAAATGCCACAGGCACTTAGGCATTTCTTGGAGTGGCCAAATTCTCCAGATCAGTGTCTCCTTAGATGCAAGAGAGAGTGGTAAGGTTGGTTTGACAAATGCAGAAACTTTTTAGTGCAAGTTTTGCAAAAACTCCATTCTGGACAGGAGATAAATGGCATCCTTTCATGAACTAAAAATGATCCAATAAGTGCATGCTCCTGGACTTAGGGGTTCAAGAGGGAGGATACAAGTAGGAAGAGGAATCATGGATAAAGGAGCAACTAAAATGTGGTTGTCAGACAAACCATCATGTTGGGCCAGAATAAAGATGAGGTTGTTTCACTCAAAATTTTCAAAGAACATCACTGGATTTTTGCATATAATGGAATGATATGCTCCTACTGACATCCCATAATTTTCGTGGAGGCTAGAAAGAAATATTTAAAAGGGTTGTAGTGCAAAACTGTCCACTGGACCAGAGAAGGAAAATAGGTGTAGCACTCAACATATGCAATGAATTAAATATATTATTGCTCAAAAGTGATTTAGAGACATCATATGACATCTCCAAATTTTGGTTGGATTTTTAGATAAATATATCAAATGGTTGCAGTACAAAAAGAGCTCCAAAACTCAAAACAAGTCATTTAATGAATAAAGCTCAGGGTGAAATAATTTAATAAATAAATCTTATGATTGAGAGATGTTTTTTTAAATGAGAGAGAAAATAAGCCCTATATGTTTTGGAAGGATCCACTCCTTAATATTAAAAGAAAAGTTTTGAAATCAACAGAGATATTTCTTGCAGGCAAAAAAAAATTAAACTCTTGGCAAAATTTTAATAATTAAAACCTGGTTAAATTTTTGGGGTGTTACAATCGGCCTACTTTTGCTTGTGTGGTATCCGTTCTCCAATATTGTTTACTTTATGTTGTTGCTTTTGTACTGCCCAGGAAGCTTGTCATTGCAGAAGACAAAATTTGCATTTTGTATAATTCTTGTTTGTTCTGACTTATTTGTCTCTTGTAGATAGAGTAACAGTTTTCTCCCAACGACGCAGGCGGCTACCCAGTACTTTCACCTAAGTCCGTTGCCGCCGTCCGCACAACTCTTGATGACGGAGTCCATGATATATCGATGCGCCGCTATCGCTCCGCCGCCGTGTGCAGGAAGTTCAATGCCACAATCCCCGGTCGTTCAATCTTGCTGCCGTGGGCATGCCCCACTCCAACTCAATCACCTGTGCTTAACTGGTGAAACAGTATGACCTGAGGAACCACAGGGGGTCGAGGACGTCCAACTCGGCGTGATTCATGTCATCGTTAGCCCCATGTTTGCTGGCAAGACCACCGTGCTTCTCCGCTGGCATCGACAGGTGGTCACCCCGATCCCATCTCTTGTTTACTGCTTCATTTGGCATTGTTAAAAAACAGAAAAAACAAGTTCAAATTGAAAAAAAATGAGAAGCTACATGTTTAAAAAAATCAGAAGCCGTTTTAGTTAATCTATATTGAAAATTAGCTCACGTTTTAGTGAATCAGAAGCGGTTTGTACTTTTTTCTTGATGCGTGCATGAGCAGTTTGAAAAGTGTGCATGTTCCCTGCTTTGCTATAGCACTTGTTAGATTGCTATCAAGAAAATGTCATGTATTCATGAATTTTCTGCTGGTGTAGCAGCCCAGTATGTATTTTATCATCAGTTCATAAAGGAAAGCTAAATCAGTGCAATGTGCATGTTAAAAAAATAATTCAGTTTTATATTGTATGGTAGTTCATTGTATAGAAAATTTGCAATAGTTCCTTCTTTTTAGTCCATCTACTTGCCGGTCGCAAGTCCAACTAGTAGAAATTCAAATATGAATAATAGCATCCATTTTGTTGTGGTAATCATCTTTAACCAATTTCGAATGTATTAGACTTGCATATGTTGCCCCCGCAAAAAAAAGACTTGCATATGTTGATTAGTATGGTAGATCTCTGTTGTATAAGAAGCTAGATGTTGACTTGCAACTATGTTGTGATAACATTTTCAGTCATCTTGAGTCTGATGCCTATATCACTTCAGATCCTACTTGTTGGTCCAATGCATATGCCACAATGAGCAGACATGGGAGTTGTTGGACCCTGCCGTATTTGCTGGCCGTCACGCTGTTTGCGACTATGGCCATTGGTCACTGATACGTCTCCAACGTATCTATAATTTTTTATTGTTCCATGCTATTATATTACCCGTTTTGGATATTTATGGGCTTTACTTTACACTTTTATATCATTTTTGGGACTAACCTACTAACCGGAGGCCCAGCCCGAATTGCTGTTTTTTTTCCTATTTCAGTGTTTCGAAGGAAAGGAATATCAAACGGAGTCCAAACGGAATGAAACATTCGGGAGCGAACTTTTTGGAACAAACGTGATCCAGGGGACTTGGAGTGGACGTCAAGCAACAGAAGAAGCGGCCACGAGGGTGCCCGGTGCGCCCCCTAGGGGTGGGCGTGCCCCCCACACTCGTGGGCCCCTCGAGCGTCCACCGACCTACTTCTTCCTCCTATATATACCCATGTACCCCGAAAACATCTAGGAACACCACGAAAACTATTTCCACCACCGCAACCTTCTATATCCATGAGATCCCATCTTGGAGCCTTCGCCGGCGCTCCGCCAGAGGGGGAATCGACCACGGAGGGCCTCTACATCATCTCCAAGGCCTCTCCGATGAGTTGTGAGTAGTTTACCACAGACCTTCGGGTCCATAGCTATTAGCTAGATGTCTTCTTCTCTCTCTTTCAATCTCAATACAAAGTTCTCCTCGATCTTCTTGGAGATCTATCCGATGTAACTCTTTTTGCGTTGTGTTTGTGGAGATCCGATGAATTGTGGGTTTATGATCAAGTTTATCTATGAGAAATATTTGAATCTCCTTTGAATTCTTTTATGTGTGATTAGTTATCTTTGCAAGTCTCTTCGAATTATCAGTTTGGTTTGGCCTACTAGATTGATCTTTCTTGGAATGGGAGAAGTGCTTATCTTTGGTTTAAATCTTATGTGTCCTTTCCCAAAGGATGTTAGGGCAGCAGGGCACGATTGTATTGTTGCCATCGAGGATAAAAAGATGGGGTTTATATCATATTGCATGAGTTTATCCTCTACATCATGTCATCTTTCTTAATGCTACTACTCTGTTCTTCATGAACTTAATACTCTAGATGCAGCAGAGAGTCGGTCGAGGTGTGGAGTAATAGTAGTAGATGCGTAATCGTTTTGATCTACTTGTCACGACGTGATGCCTATATACATGATCATGCCTAGATAATCTCATAATCGTAAGCTTTTCTATCAATTGCTCGACAAGAATTTGTTCACCCGCCGTAATACTTATGCTATCTTGAGAGAAGCCACTAGTGAAACCTATGCCCCCGGGTCTATCTTTTATCATATAAGTTTTCCATCTACTTTTATTTGCATATTTTACTTTCCAATCTATATCACAAAAATACCAAA
The DNA here is from genome assembly GCA_021437245.1 of Aegilops speltoides. Classification (NCBI taxonomy): domain Eukaryota; kingdom Viridiplantae; phylum Streptophyta; class Magnoliopsida; order Poales; family Poaceae; genus Aegilops; species Aegilops speltoides. The sequence continues at coordinate 203,017,640 of CM038146.1, read as the reverse complement.
AATATTTCTCTTATCATATTATCTCTATCAGATCTCACTTTCGCAAGTGGCCGTGAAGGAATTGACAACCCCTTTATTGCATTGGTTGCGAGGTTCTTGTTTGTTTGTGTAGGTGCGTGGGACTTTTGAGGAGCCTCCTACTGGATTGATACCTTGGTTCTCAAAAACTGAGGGAAATACTTATGCTACTTTGTTGCATCACCCTTTCCTCTTCAAGGAAAACCAACGCAAGTCAAGACGTAGCAAGAAGGATTTCGGCGCCGCTGTCGGGAGGTCTTCGCCAAGTCAAGACATACCAAGTACCCATCACAAACTCATCTCCTCGCATTACATTATTTGCCATTTGCCTCTCGTTTTCTTCTCCCCCACTTCACCCTTGCCATTTTATTCGCCCTCTCTTTCCCAATCTCCTCTCTCTTTTGCTTGCCTTTTTGTTTGCTTGTGTGTTGGATTACTTGTCGCGATGGCGCAAGATAATACCAAATTGTGTGACTTTTCTAATACCAATAATAATGATTTTCTTAGCACTCCAATTGCTCCTCTTAATGATGTTGAGTCTTGTGAAATCAATGCTGCTTTGTTGAATCTTGTTATGAAAGATCAATTCTCCGGCCTTCCTAGTGAAGATGCCGCTACCCATCTAAACAACTTTGTTGATTTGTGTGAGATGCAAAAGAAGAAAGATACGGATAATGATATTGTTAAATTGAAGTTATTTCTGTTTTCACTTATAGATCGTGCTAAAATTTGGTTTTCGTCTTTGCCTAAAAATAGTATTGATTCATGGAATAAGTGCAAAGATGCTTTTATCTCTAAGTATTTTCCTTCCGCTAAGATCATCTCTCTTAGGAACGATATTATGAATTTTAAACAACTTGATCGTGAGCATGTTGCCCACTCTTGGGAAAGAATGAAATTAATGATTCACAATTGCCCTACTCATGGTTTGAATTTATGGATGATCATACAAATTTTTTTATGCCGGATTGAATTTTGATTCTAGAAATCTTTTAGATTCGGTCGCAGGAGGCACTTTTATGGAAATCACCTTAGGAGAAGCTAATAAACTCCTTGATAACACTATGGCTAATTATTCTCAATGGCACACCGAAAGATCTACTAGTAAAAAAATGCATGCTATAAAAGAAATTAATGTTTTGAGTGGAAAGATGGATGAACTTATGAAATTCTTTGCTACTAAGAGTGCTCCTATTGATCCCAGTGATATGCCTTTGTCTACTTTGATTGAGAATAATAATGAATCTATGGATGTGAATTTTGTTGGTAGGAATAATTTTGGTAACAATGCTTATAGAGGAAACTTTAATCCTATACCGTTCCCTAGTAATTCCTATAATAATTATGGTAGTTCCTACAACAACTCTTATTGGAATTTTAATAAGATGCCCTCTGATTAAATTTATATTTTGATTGTTGGATCCTCATTTGTTAAATCTAGCATGCACAAAAGTTTAGAAAAGAGGCCCAACAAATTGGGTGCGCTCTACCTTTTTGTTCTTATGCTTGGTAAACCTCGTTCATTTTGTATTGTAGAACTTGTACTATTCCTGTTTCTCTAAAGCTAGTTGTTTATATGCCTAAAAGAACTTAAATCATCCTTTTTGATGTTTCTTTATTGTCAAATAGAAGCTAGTTTGGACATATGTAGTAATCACATTTCTTATGGAGTAGTACACCTATTTAAAACTTTAATCTAGTTACAAAACATGAATTCTCATTCCCAAAAACCAGCAAAAAAACATCAGTTTATATTTGACATCTGGTAGTTCAGTTAACATATCTGCTGCCGGTCCTTTTCTTGTGTATGTTCAGTTCGACATATGGTGGTTCTTCAGATCAACATAGTGTGCTTTTTTCAATTCATCTTGCATGTGAAAAAAGGAGCTCCCTTTTAGTTCAAATGTATCCAAAACATGGTTGCTGCATTACAGTTCAAGACCTTTTTGTTTTGTCAGTATTTTCTATATTTCATTTTACAGAGGCTTCATGTGGTCTTATGGAGCTTTATAGATGTACTATCATTACACTTTTAAGGCCCTACAGTTCATTATATCATACATGTGTGGCTGTTCAATATGTATTACATGATCAATTCTTGGAAAAGAAGAATACAATAGTTCGGTCGAAAACAATGATCAGTTCGATAGTGCTTTCTCCTGCCTATTTTGGTTGATGTCCACGAATCGACAAAATTGTATGGGAAATGTTCTATTGTTACTAGCATATAAGTACAGAAAAAAGTTGACGCGAGGTCCTAGATAAGTTTGGAAAAAAAAGCTCAAACAAAAAAACCATGGAAATTCAAAATGGTAAAATGTTCAAGTGGTAAAATGAGAGAAGTCCAGAATATCATCGCAAAACAATGTTGAGTTCAAAAGAAAACAGGAAATTTATACCAAAAATACAGAGTAAAGTCTCGTATGTGAAAACACGCTCAGTACAAAACCATACATACATCCGTTCAAGTACTCTTTTTCTCAAACATATATTCGTTCGTTCTACAAAAGAAAAATGGTTGAATCAAAAGTATTGATAAGTACAAGTTAAAATAGTGGTCCGTTCGGAATAAAAGAAATGATAGAAATTCAACTTGTAAAAATTCAAGCAAAAAGAAACCCCATGCAATTCAAAAGAGAAAAGTACAAGTCATAAAATAAGAGAAGTCCAGAACATCATTGTAAAAAATGTTTAGTTCAAACTAAGAATAAAAACATTTTCTTTTGAAAAAAATCATTCAGTTCGATGATATAAACCATGCAAGTACGGGGGCAACGATACAATAAACCGTTGAAAACTTACGAGCAAAAATATTACCCAAAATAGAGCAAAGTCTAGTTAGTGAAAACACGCTTAGTACAAACCCATGCAAACATCAGTTCAAGTACTCTTTTTTCGGAACCTTTCAAAATTACTCTCCAAAGAATGCATCAGTACTAATACACACATAGATCAGTACAAGTACTCTGTTTTTTCTAACGGAAAAAACAGCACGACGGGTCTCACCATAACCCAAATTACTATTCAACGGTTGCGAATTTGAGAAAAGGTTCAACATGACTAAGTTTCGTATTTTCGATATCTTTCCAACGATATATTATTTGCCTCATTTCGACAAACTTAAAAAAAACAAGTTTGAAATCAAATTTGACCGTATTTGAATTCGTTTTTAAACCGTACGGAATTAGAAAAACATTTCAATACGAAAAAGTTGCGCATTTTCCATAGCTTTCCAACGCCGTATCATTTGTGTCAATCCGGCAAACCGTTTGCAAAAAGTCATGAAAATACGTCTCGCCCATAATTTCACCATTTTTCAAAATTACTTTTAAATCATATAGAATTAGAAAACCAATAGATATATGAAGATGCGGATTTTCACCAGCTTTCCAAGGCCATCTTATTTGCTCAATTCCGACAAACCGTTTAAAAATTGAGTCCAAAACACGATTCACGTTTTCGGTGTTAAAAAATGGGTTTTCTCAAAATTGCTCTTAAACCATAATGATTTTGGAAAAACGTTCAATATACTGAAATATAGTTTTCAAGAGCTTTCCAACGATATACTACACGCCCCGTTTCGACAAAAAAATTGCAAAAAAAATTGAACTAAAGAAGACGATCTGTTAAATAGAACTGAAAGCATCAGTTCAATCGCTCGAAAATCATCAGTATAACCGCCTGAAACCATAAGTTTAAGTAGGGTAACAGCATAATATTTTGTTTCATGAAACAGAATAGCCCAGATATTATATATATGCCTTCTGCACAACATCTCCATCATCATTATCAGTACACCCTACGCAGGTGAGTTAGGATGCACTTGATCCCAGCAAGGTATCTATCCTTCAGACTAACAACAATACAATACATAATATCCAACAAAAGAGGGTCATGCTACAGCAGCAGGATACATGGCTCAGTCTAGATATCAGTAGGAATCTAGTTGTGCATATTTGTTGCTGGCATGAACCACATCGCCGCATGTCAGGTTTGCAAAAGCCATTCATCTCATGGAAGCTTGATCCCTTTCACACTGAAGATTATCAACAAGCTGTGTCGACGAATCTCTGGATATGGTGATTCATGAAACCCATGGTACGATGTGTAAACACAGTTCCCCCTGGCGAATGGAAGTTGCATAGCATGGTAATCATCGCTGGTGATATGATCGATGATCGGATAATTGAGCCCGAGGAACACGGAGCGGTTGTCGAGGCTGTAAACCCACCTCCAATTGAATACACCTATCCCAATGGAGCTGGGATCTTTCTCGAACACGAAGCAACCATAGCCATCACAGTCATGAATGCCCCATGCATTGTACTGCATGTGGTTTGATGAAAAGGTTTAGTCAATTTGGTACGTGCGAATGAGCATGAAATGACCGCCGTCATTTGAACGAGCAATAAACCACCACCCATTGACTGGTATGATTCCAGGTCCTGGAATCATGAAGGCCAGTGCATTTGCGTCTGCTACAACAAATCAAATTGGAGACCAAAAGGACAAAAATATACAATCATGTTCAGAGTATGTGCAGAATTAAAATTATTACAACAGTGACACATGTCATAGACAGAGAATTACAATGTCATGGTCATAATCATACCCCAAGTTAGAAAAAAAAATAAGCCAATGGATTTCATATTCTAGCAATATGTCATAGTTCAAACATCATGTAACAACGAGAGGAAAACAGTTATGACAGGGCCTACTCATATTCTACCATAGCACTCACTACTGTTCTCATGTCAACTCTAAACAATAACATGCGTGGTTATAAAAATCTTGCAAATGAGAATAACATATAGCAATCATGAGGTTATACTCACAATATCTATTCTAACAATCATTAGATGCCAATTGTTCTCATATCAACTCTAACAATAACATGTGTGGTCATAAAAATCTAGGAAATGAGAGGAACATATAGCAATGATGTGGTTATAGACATACTATCTATTCTAAATTTGTAACAATCACAGTCGTATTCATAAGGTAAAGATGAGATGAGATAGAACAATTACACGACGATAGATTCCACCAGTATAGGTAGCCAATCTGTGTGTCGACCGCGTAAACGATGCCATCGTGCACTATAGCATTAGTTAGAAATGGAGGCTCAACAGGATTGACGATGAGCCATAACCATGTATGGCGACCGGATTCCAGATAGACTAATCCCATGTCGAACAAGGCAATGAGCTTGTAATCCATGTAGTCTTCTGATGGTGTGGGCACTTCCTAGATTACAACATTCAGCAAATGGAGGTCGCACCAAAAGCTCGACGCGTCTCGTGCATAGTAGGCAGGAGTGTTCGGCGGGTCACGAGGCTCGATGGCGACGGTATCCAACAATGGAAGGGTGATCTCTCGCTGGGTGTAGATATCCACGAGATGCCACGGACTACCGGATTGGTGTATGAGGACGATCTAGTTGTCCTTCATGCCCACACAGTAGTGGCCGCGCAGGAAGGATAGGTGGACGGGTAGTGGTAGCATGTTGAGGGGCACCACGGCAACCTCCGTAGGATTGTCAAGTCGGTGTCTGGGCCACCTGCAATGATCGGGCATCAGCAAGCAGGGTGTCTTGAAAAGGGCCAGCCGGTTGCAGATGTGTAGACGGTACAAAGACACGGAGCATGCAGCCAGACGAACGGTGCTGAGCAGGTCCATACAATTACAGATCTGCTCCAAGAGAACATCGGGGAGGGAATTCCAATCATGACTCTGCGTGTCAGTCGGTTATGCCATAGGGTTTTTAGGGCGCTGAGTGATTGGGGGTTTCGGTGCCTGCGAGCAAGCGGGGAAGTGGATTCGGGCAGGCGAGCAAAGAAGATGGCATTTGTGGCCGAGTAGTGAGCGGGGGGATATGGTACGCGCGAGCTACAAAGGAAGATGGTGCAGGCGGGCGAGCAGTGAGCGGGGGGAAATGGTGTGCGGCCGACGATGGGAAGAGAGGAGGAAGAAGAGGGAAATACGGGGAAGAAAGTGCATCAAAGCTCAATTCTACTAGTACTACTACCAGGATATATTGTCCTTCGGAGTGTAAATAGTTAAGCCGATGACATGTGGGTCTACCTCAAGAGGGCCCATGTGTCAGTTAATGGAAGAGAGAGGTGTGTAAGCGTATTTGGAGAAGCGTGCTCCACTGGCAAACATGATGGAAGTACTGGGTAAGGCTGATTTAGTAACACCAACACGATGGTTCAGCTTATTAATTAAATGTCCCATCTGCTGCAGCTTGTATTGTCACTTTACTGTGAAGACTAGTTGAATAGTTATCTCTGACCAAGATGGGGAATAATGGATCGCCCGGACTTCCTATCTACAATATCCCTATGCCTCTACTCTCATCATGTTCAATAAGACAAAACATTGGCCAAGGCACCCGACACCAATAATGTAGGAGTACTAGTAGTATTTGGTGTCAAACTTTGACCATCTATTAAAATAATTAAATGTTAATGCATTTCACCAAAAATCATATCATTGGATTCATATTTGAACATAGTTTTTAATGGTATAGTTTTTTATGACATGCATTGACTCTTTGTTAGTTAAATTTATGGTCAAAATTTTACACTAAGTACGAAGGGGACCATTAAACCAGGACAAAGGTTTATATACAGGTCAATAAAAAAATCATCAACCAAGGTAATAGTAAATGATGAGTGCCCGAAACTTTTTTTTGGAAAGTAGTCAATAATGGGCTTGTTTTCCTCAATAAAGTTCTGTTTACGAATGTTTTAATTGGAATGCATGCATGAGGAACAAATGACCAGAACTTTTACAAGCATTGGTGAGTTTTCTCTTAATTCTTGCATGCAACATTTTAATGAAGCTTGAAATATGAACATGTCAATGGGAGGGAGTAAAAGCCTCATGCATGCATGATGCATGCATGCAACATGAACACTCACACGTACACATGCACACACGCAACACTCACGCATCCATGCGGCACACAGCACATGACGGAATACACATGCTCACGCTCAAGTGCTCAACCTACTCCCTCCGTCCATGAAAAACTGTACATACATAGATTTACACATTGACCAAGAGGAACCAGAACTTCATGGCATAATTAATGCCCAAAACTAGCAGACTTATGTGTGCATGCGAGAATTGAGAGAAGAAGATTAAATGAAGTTTGTTGCATGCTGTAACTAAGGATAGACATGTAGCCTATAGCTAGAGCACAAGTTGGTGCATTAATCAATCAATATCAATTATATTAAAGGCTAAGTGCATTGGAAGTGTGGATGTGCACTCTTTGTTGGAAGACCGAGGGAGTAAACGTGCATGCACTCACATACACATCCAGGGTGGTTCGGGTGCAAGGGTTGGACTCCTGTCATGCCCGCGTAAAGTTTTGTTTAACTGATTTCTTTGCTCCGCCAACTAATGGGTGGGACCCAGAAACCGGGTGCCAATTTAACCTGCCAACAAAGTGTCACGTCGACTATGTGGACGGTCAGTAGGGTGCAATAATGTAAGTGCATCTAGTGCCATCCCTAGGTGGTTTTGGAGTATTGGTGACAAACTTGGTTGAGGGACTAATGTGTTTGTGAGAATTCCAGGATAACACTGATAGTAGTCCCATATTGATTCGGTTTACCTACCAAAGATGACCCCTAAAAATGTGTTAAGATAGTGAAGACAATGGTGGTCTGTGAAGATATTCACATTGAAGACTATGACATGAGAAGACATCGCATGAAGATTATGGAGTGCAAAGACATAGTTGTTTCATAGTTTCCTTTTCTTCTTTGTTGAGTCATAGGAATCTCCGTACTGTTAAGTGGGTCCAAGTGAACAAAGTCAGAGTGACTGAAGTGATGCTCAACCAAATCGTATGTCTTCGAGCGAAGACCATGCGAGCAAATCTTATCCAGAGGTGGATGAGTCAGCTTTACTTGTTGCCCAAGTCAAGCTGCCGCGTGTGTTTGAAATCTGACCGCTGGACACATGTAAGTTCCTTAGTGACCCAGGGTCATTTTGGACAAATCAGGTCGGGTGGCCTCCTGGCTATAGATATCCCACCCCCTACACCATAAATTGGTGGCTGCTCAGAGTTAGTGCACGGCTTTTATCGTTTGAGAGCAACCCACCTCTGAAGCCTTTGAGAGAGTAATCCTTGCGAGGACAAAGACCAAAACACCCAGAGCCAAAGAGTGTTAGGCATCACTGTAGTCTTTCTGTTCGCGTGATCTAAAGACTTATTACACTTGAGGACTGTGAATCCTCCAGCCGGTTATGCGTCGCGTTCTGAGCATCCAAGAGTCATTGTGGATTGTCGGTGAACAACGTCTATGAAGGTTTGGAAGTCTCCCTTGAAGACTTACCAGAGTGATTGGGCAAGGACTAAGTGTTCTTAGCTCAAGGGGAATAAGGTGAAGACTCGGTCTTGTGAGTTGAATCTCAGCCTCCCTAACCAGATGTACAGTTGTCACAGCAACTGGAACTGGTCCAACAAATCCCTGTCCTCTTCGAGCAACTGGTTCCATCTTTCACCTCTCTTTACTTACAGTCTATCTTCATGAAGTCATTGCCTATTTGTCTAATCTGATGGACTTCACTGAGTGAAGAATGTTTACTGTTTGGCTTCATACTATCTTCCATCATGATCCATACTACCTAGCTGCTGATAGTCTTCGTGCTTTCACTACATTGCTTACTTGACTATGGCTTGTCTAGTGTAGTCTACCTTCTGCTGCATATCAATAGGTTCATTTCTATTGTTTGTCTTCAAAGCACTCATGTTTTGAAGACTTTCATAAAAATCGCCTATTCACCCCCCTCTAGTCGAATACTAGCACTTTCAATTGGTATCAGAGCAAGGTGCTCCCTTGTTCTGTGTGATTCGTTTTAACCACCTGGAGTTTAGCTATGTCGACTGCAGGGATAATCAAGGTCTCCGTTGTGTGCCCTGTCTTCGATGGCATTGATTACCCCTACTGGAAGAATAAGATGTGCATGCATCTTGAAGCCATTGACGTTGATCTCTGGTATGTCATCAAGAACGGCGTTCCAAAGGTCGGTGAAGGTGTCACTACTACTGATGTCAAGAGGTTCATTCAACTGGACTCAACTGCCAAGAACATCATCTATGGTCATCTGACCAAAGGACAGTATGGTCGTGTGACTGCTCTAGAATCTGCAAAGCTAGTCTGGGACTGGCTTTCCAAGGTCAACGAAGGCGTCGCGACTCAGAGAGACTCAAGGATTAGTGTTCTTCGCAATCTCTTCAACCGCATCAAGAGAAATGACAATGAGAATGTCCATGTCACATTTGATCGCCTCACTGATATCACAAATGAGTTTCATGCACTCGGCACCACTGAGATCACCAAGCATGGAATCGTCAAGACACTTCTGAGATCACTTGACACCTCATTTGACAGCATGGACCTGGTGATTCAAGAGTGTCCTGACTTCAAGACTCTCGATCCGTCTGACATACTTGAGAGGCTCAACACACATGAGTTCCAGCTATCTGAAAAAAGAGATATCTATGGTCCCAACTATGGCCGAACTCGCGCTTTGAAGGCAAAGGTTGTTTCCTCATTTGAAGAAGAATCTGACTGCAGTTCTAGGGATCCGGAAGATATTGGAAAGGAGCTTGCTATGCTTGCGAAGAAGTTCGAGAAGTTCACTAAGAAGAATGACTTCAGAAAGTCTTCAAGATCCAGCTCTAGAAATGATGAAGCTTCCTCTCGTGATCACAAGAAGAGAACCTGCCAAAAGTGCAAGAAACCTGGTCACTATATCTCTGAGTGTCCACAGTGGGACAATGAGACAAAGAAGAAGAAGAAAAGCAAGGAATATGATTCTGATGACAAGAAGAAGAAGAAATCCTCAAAGTCTTCCTCCAAGTCTTCGTCAAAGTCTTCATCACACAAGAAGAGCTCATCAAGCAAGGCTCGTGTGTTTGTTGGCAAGGAGATGGTTCAGAGGAAGAGTATGCATCTGAGGAGGCAGAGGTGGTGTCTGAAGAGGAATCTGATTCTGGAGTAGCAAGCCTGGCTCTAGCTTCTGCATATGTTGCCAAGTCCATCTTCAACACTGAAGACAATGGCCTCGTCACCAACGCTGATGCCAAGGATGAAGATGACTCTGCTCCCACCTACTGCTTCATGGAACATGGTGCCAAGGTAAACTCACGCGATGCTTACTTTCAAACATCAAGTGAAGATGACTCTGAATGTGAATCTAAATCTAGCTACAAAACACTTGCTAAAGTTGCAACTGAACAACAGAATGCTATGGAACATATTCAAAAGTTGTTAGACAAAAGCGATGACCTGTTGGATGCGGAAATGACCCGAACTCAGTCCTTAATTGAAGACATTAAAAATCTTCATGTTAAGTACGAGGAACTTGAAAGTCATCATGAAATGCTCTCAACTTCTCATGAAAAGATCTCCTATGATTATCTTCAAAGGAAGCAAGAGCTTGAGAAACTGAGATCGGCTCATGAAGATCTTCAAAAGGAGAACGAGTCACTCCGCGCTCAACAGATAAGTTCCGCTCAGGAAGGATTTGAACCACCATTTCTAAGATGTCTTGAGCGTGATAATGTTATCTTTGTTGCTGAATGTTCAACTGCTGCTACTGTTGCAATATCTTCAACTGCTAATGTGGTAACTAACCCCTCTGTTGAGGATACCACTACTATTGCTGATGAGAATGCCAGGTTGAAGACATTGCTTGAGACAGGAATGTACAAAAGTCTCAAAGGGCATCAGACACTATGTGATGTCCTCAAAAAACAGATTCTGAACAGAAACCCTAGGAAAGAGGGTGTTGGGTTCGAGAGGAAAATGAATGTTGATGGTTCTTACTGGATACCTGAGCAGTACCCCAAAACCACATGGGTTGCTGCAAAGGGACCTTTAGTGGATCCATCTACCTTATCTAGTTACTCTTGTGCTAACCCAATTATCATTGATGTATCCTTTGATGCAAACTATAAACTGTTCAGGAATCAGAATGGTGAAGTCTTTGCCAGGTATATTGGTACTAACTGCAGGAACGGACCACCTCTTAAGAAAATCTGGGTACCCAAAAGTTGTCTTGAAAGTATTCCCATGAATATCATCTTGACACCACCTGGGAAGGAGACAAATCCTAGACCAAAGGCTTCATATGGTCCAAAGGCTTCATACAGACAGAGGACTCACCAGAGTCACCCTAACGCTAATATTTTGCAGGGAAACAATACTCGGACTTTTGAATATGAGCGTGTTTCATCAAACCGCTATGTTCATAAGACCAAGAACTTTTCTGCTTATTCTTATGAGTATTATTCACCTCATGCAAGGCTATTTGCTAGGGCTCCAAAGCTGAAGTTCTCAGATGCTGCACTTAGACTCATTGCTTCTAAGCCACCCCTGAAGATGTGGGTGGTTAAGAAAACTTAACTCTCGTTTGCAGGGATAGGTCTCCAGCCGGAAATCAAAGGCGTCTAATGCTTATGCTAGGGACCTTAAACATCTTGTGGGACGCAAGATAAAATGTCCAAATGGTCTTACTATGTATTTCGTCCTAGGATTCCTTGACAATCATCCTATTTACCCTAACCAAGATCTGAAATATCATATTCCGCTTGTTCGTCAAATGGTTCTGCTTCACAATACCCTTGGTGAAGCCTATCCCCCAAACTGTACTGTAGGATATGACACCAAAGGCTTCAGAATGGATTATGGATAATGGATGCACTAACCACATGACTGGTGATCGAAGTATTCTGATGGATTCAACTCTACGCCCGTTTGACAAAAGTCACACCACATTTGCTGACACTGGTAAAAGCATGGTATTGGGTCTGGGTAGAGTTGCAATCTCAAGGGATCAGCACATGGATAAAGTGATGCTTGTTGAATCCCTTGGTTTCAACTTAATGTCTGTCTTAATGCTTTGTGATCTGAACATGATTGTGATATTTGCAAAATATTGTTGCCTTGTGCTTATGGAATCTGACAAGTCTCTAGTATTTGAAGGGTATCAAATAGATGATCTGTACATGGTAGACTTCTCAGCAGGACCACAGTTAGCCGTATGTCTTCTAGCAAAAGGTTCAGAGTGATGGCTCTGGCATCGGAGGCTAGGACATGCTGGCATGAGGAACTTTTACACTCTCGCAAAGAAGAAGCATGTCGTGGGCATCGAGGGCGTCAAGTTCAAGAAGGATCATCTGTGTGGTGCTCGTGAAGCTGGGAAGATGACTAGGGCCAAGCATCCCTCGAAGACAATCATGACGACATCAAGTCCCTTCGAGCTGCTTCACATGGACTTATTCGGCCCTACTTACTACTCTACTATTACTACCACCGCTTGTCTCTATGACTTCATCATTGTTGATGATTACTCAAGATATACATGGGTGCATATTATCCTCTACAAGACTCGAGTGTAGGATGTCTTCAAACGATTTGCCAACCGTGCCATGACGAACTATGACATCAAGATCAAACACATCAGAAGTGGCAATGACACAGAATTCAAGAACATCGGCCTCGACACTTATCTTGATACACTGGGCATCACTCATGAGTTCTCATCTCCTTACACACCTCAGCAGAATGGCATCGTGGAGCGCAAGAACAGAACACTCATTGAGATGGCTCGGATGATGCTTGATGTGTACAAGACTCCAAGGAAGTTCTGGCCTAAAGCCATTGATACTACATGCCATGTCATCAACCGTGTTTATCTTCACAAGCTTCTAAAGAAGACATCATATGAGCTGCTAAGTGGTAAGAAGCCCAACGTCAGTTACTTCAGAGTATTTGGTGCCAGGTGCTGCATCAAGGATCCACATCGCACTTCAAAATTGGCACCGAAAGCACATGAAGGTTTTATGCTTGGATATGGGTGTTGGGGAACGTAGTAATTTCAAAAATTTTCCTACGCACACGCAAGATCATGGTGATGCATAGCAACGAGAGGGGAGAGTGTTGTCTCGTGCACTCGTGAGACCGTGAGCGAAGCGATCACAACGTAGAGGAAGTAGTCGACGTTCTCCTCGCGATCCAACCGATCCCAACAAGCATACTCCGGCGCCCCGAAGTTCTTGACACACGACAGCTCGATGACGCCCTCGGCTCCAATCCAAGAGAGCTTCGGGGAGGGAGAGTTCCGTCAAGACGACGGCGTGGTGGCGATCTTGATGTTCTATCGACGCAGGCTTCGCCTAAGCACCGCCACGATATGACCGAGGTGGAATATGGTGGAGGGGGCACCGACAAAGCTAAGGAACGATCTCAAGGATCAACTTGTGTGTCCATGGGGTGCCCCTGCCCCTCAGATATAAAGGAGGGAGGGAGGAGGAGGCCGCCTAGGGAGGAGGCACACCATAGGGGAGTCCTACTCCCACCGAGTAGGATTCCCCTTCCTAGTCCAACTAGGGATCCTTCCATGTATTAGGAGTAGGAGACTAGGAAGGGAAGAGAGAAGGAAGGAAGGAGGGTGCGGCCTCCCCAGCCCAATTCGGACTAGGGCAAGGGGCGCGCGCCTGCCTAGGGCAGCCCTCTCTCTTTCCCGTATGGCCCATAAGGCCCAATACTTCTCCCGGCGAATTCCGTAACTCTCCCAGACTCGATAAATACCGAATGACTCGGAACCTTTCGAACTCGAATATAGTCGTCCAATATATCGATCTTTACGTCTCGACCATTTCGAGACTCCTCGTCATGTCCCCGATCTCATCCGGACTCCGAACTCCTTCGTACATCAAAACTCATAAACTCATAATATAACCGCCATCGAAACCTTAAGCGTGCGGACCCTACGGTTCGAGAACAATGTAGACATGACCGAGACACGTCTCCGATCAATAACCAATAGCGGGACCTGGATGCCCATATTGGCTCCTACATATTCTACGAAGATCTTTATCGGTCGACCGCATAACAACATACGCTTGTTCCTTTGTCATCGGTATGTTACTTGCCCGAGATTCGATCATCGGTATCCAATACCTAGTTCAATCTCATTACCGCAAGTCTCTTTACTCGCTCCATAATACATCATCTCGCAACTAACTCATTAGTTGTAATGCTTGCAAGGCTTAAGTGATGTGCATTACCGAGAGGGCCAGAGATACCTCTCCGACAATCGGAGTGACAAATCCTAATCTCGAAATCGCCAACCCAACATTTGCCTTTGGAGACACCTGTAGTACTCCTTTATAATTTCCCGCATACGCTGTGACGCTTGGTAGTACCCAAAGTGTTCCTCCGCAAACGGAGTTGCATAATCTCATAGTCATAGGAACATGTATAAGTCACGAAGAAAGCAATAGCAACATACTAAACGATCGTGTGCTAAGCTAACGGAATGGGTCATGTCAATCGATCATTCAACTAATGATGTGACCTTGTTAATCAAATAACAACTCCTTGTTCATGGTTAGGAAACATAACCATCTTTGATTAACAAGCTAGTCAAGTAGAGGCATACTAGTGACACTGCTTGTCTATGTATTCACACATGTATTATGTTTCCGATTAATACAATTCTAGCATGAATAATAAACATTTATCATGATATAAGGAAATAAATAATAACTTTATTATTGCCTCTAGGGCATATTTCCTTCAGCCTCCCACTTGCACTAGAGTCAATAATCCAGATCACATCACCATGTGATTAACATTGATTGTTCACATCATCATGTGATTAACACCTATAGTTCACATCGCCATGTGACCAACACCCAAAGGGTTTACTAGATTCAGTAATCTAGTTCACATCGCTATGTGATTTACACCCAAAGAGTACTAAGGTGTGATCATGTTTTGCTTGTGAGAGAATCTTAGTTAACGGGTCTTCCACATTCAGATCCGTTATGTATTTTGCAATTTTCTATGTCTACAATGCTCTGCACGGAGCTATTCTAGCTAATTGCTCCCACTTTCAATATGTATCTAGATCGAGACTTAGAGTCATCCAGATTGGTGTCAAAACTTGCATCGACGTAACCCTTTACGACGAACCTTTTTTTTCACGTCCACAATCGAGAAACATATCCTTATTCCACTAAGGATAATTTTGACCAATGTCCAGTGATCTACTCCTAGATCACTATTGTACTCCCTTGCCAAACTCAGTGTAGGGTATACAATAGATCTGGTACACAGCATGGCATACTTTATAGAACCTATGGCCAAGGCATAGGGAATGACTTTTCATTCTCTTTCTATCTTCTGTCGTGGTCGGGTTTTGAGTCTTACTCAATTTCACACCTTTTAACACGACAAGAACTCTTTCTTTGACTGCTCCATTTTGAACTACTTCAAAATCTTGTCAAGGTATGTACTCATTGAAAAACTTATCAAGCGCCTTGATCTATCTCTATAGATATTGATGCTCAATATGTAAGCAGCTTCACCGAGGTCTTTCTTTGAAAAACTCCTTTCAAACACTCCTTTATGCTTTGCGTAATAGTTCTACATTATTTCCGATCTACAATATGTCATTCACATATACTTATCGAAATGTTGTAGTGCTCCCACTCACTTTCTAGTAAATACAGGCTTCACTTTGCAAGTCTCAGATAAACTATATGCTTTGATCAACTTATCAAAGCGTATATTCCAACTCCGAGATGCTTGCACCAGTCCATAGGTGCACATTTTGTTAACACCTTTAGGATCGACAAAACCTCTTGGTTGCATCACATACAACTCTTCTTTAATAACTCCATCAAGGAATGCAGTTTTGTTTATCCAATTGCCAGATTTCATAAAATGCGGCAATTGCTAACATGATTCGGACAGACTTTTAAGCATCGATACGAGTAAGAAAATCTCATCGTATTCAACACCTTGAACTTTGTCAAAAACCTTTTTTCGACAAGTCTAGCTTTGTAGATAGTAACACTACTATCAACGTCCGTCTTCCTCTTGAAGATCCATTTATTCTTAATGACTCACCGATCATCGGCAAGTCAATCAAAGTCTACACTTTGTTCTCATACATGGATCATATCTCGATTTCATGGCCTCAAGCCATTTCGTGGAATCTGGGCTCATCATCGCTTCCTCATAGTTCATAGGTTCATCATGGTCTAGTAACATGACTTCCGTAACAGGATTACCGTACCACTCTGTGCGGATCTCACTCTGGTTTACCTACGAGATTCGGTAGTAACTTGATCCGTTACATGATCATCATCATTAGCTTCCTCACTAATTGGTGTAGTAGTCACAGAACAGATTTCTATGATGAACTACTTTCCAATAAGGAGAAGGTACAATTACCTCAAGAAGTTCTACTTTCCTCCCACTCACTTCTTTCGAGAGAAACTCCTTCTCTAGAAAGGATCCATTTATTAGCAACGAATGTTTTGCCTTCGGATCTGTGATAGAAGGTGTACCCAACAATTTCCTTTGGGTATTCTATGAAGACGCATTCTCGATTTGGGTTTGAGCTTATCAGATGAAACTTTTTCACATAAGCATCGCAACCCCAAACTTTAAGAAACGACAACTTTGGTTTCTTGCTAAACCACAGTTCATATAGTGTCGTCTCAACGGATTTAGATGGTGCCTTATTTAACGTGAATGCAGCTGTCTCTAATGCATGATCCCAAAACGATATTGGTAAATCGGTACGAAACATCATAGATTGTACTATATCCAATAAAGTACGGTTATGACGTTCGGACACACCATTATGATGTGGTGTTCCAGGTGGCATGAATTTGTGAAACTATTCCACATTGTTTTAATTGAAGACCAAACTCGTAACTCAAATATTTGTCTCCGCGATCAGATCGTAGAAACCTTATTTTCTTGTCACAATGATTTTTCCACTTCACTCTGAAATTCTTTGAACCTTTCAACCATTTCAGACTTATGTTTTATCAAGTAGATATACCCATATCTTCTCAAATCATCTGTGAAGGTCAGAAAATAACGATACCCACCGCGAGCCTTAACACTCATTGGATCGCATACATCAGTATGTATTATTTCCAATAAGTCAGTTGCTCGATCCACTGTTCCGGAGAACGGAGTCTTAGTCATCTTGCCCATGAGGCATGGTTCGCAAGCATCAAGTGATTCATAATCAAGTGATTCCAAAATCCCATCAGCATGGAGTTTCTTCATGCGCTTTACACCAATATGACCTAAACGGCAAGTGCCACAAATAAGTTGCACTATCATTATTAACTTTGCATCTTTTGGTTTCAATATTATGAATATGTGTATCACTATGATCGAGATCCAATGAACCATTTTCATTGGGCGTAACCATATAAGGTTTTATTCATGTAAATGAACAACAGTTTATTCTCTTACTTAAATGAATAACCGTTTTGCAATAAACACGATCAAATCATATTCATGCTCAACGCAAACACCAAATAACATTTATTTAGGTTCAACACTAATCCCGAAAGTATAGGGAGTGTGCGATGATGATCATATCAATCTTGAAACTATTTTCAACACACATCATCACTTCACCCTTAACTAGTTTCGCTTATTCGCAACTCCGGTTTGAAGTTACTACTCTTAGCAACCGAACCAGTACCAAATACCGAGGGGTTGCTATAAACACTAGTAAAGCACACATCAAACACCAGTATATCAAATATACCCTTTTTCACTTTGCCATCCTTCTTATCCACCAAATATTTAGGGCAGTTCCGCTTCAAAGGACCATTTCCTTTGCAAAGTAAGCACTCGGTTTAGTGCTTTGGTTCAGCTTTGGGCTTCTTCGTGGGAGTGACAACTTGCTTGTCAATCTACTTGAAGTTCCCTTTGTTTCCCTTTGCCCTTTTCTTGAAACTAGTGATCTTGTCAACCATCAACACTTGATGCTCTTTCTTGATTTCTACCTTCGTCGATTTCAACATCACGAAGAGCTCGGGAATCATTTTCGTCATCCTTGCATACTATAGTTCATCACGAAGTTCTACTAACTTGGTGATGGTGACTAGAGAATTCATCAATCACTATCTTATCTCGGAAGATTAACTCCCACTTGATTCAAGCGATTGAAGTACCTGCATAATCTGAGCACATGCTCACTAGTTGAGCGATTCTCCTCCATCTTTTAGCTATAGAACTTGTTGGAGACTTCATATCTCTCAACTCGGTATTTGCTTGAAATATTAACTTCAATTCTGGAACATCTCATATGGTCCATGATGTTCAAAACATCTTTGAAGTCCCGATTCTAAGCCATAAAGCATGGTGCACAAAACTATCAAGTAGTCATCATATTGAGCTAGCCAAACGCTCATAACGCCTCGATCGCTCCTGCAATAGGTCATCACCTAGCGGTGCATTAAGGACATAATTCTTCCGTGCAAAGAATGAGGATAAACCTCGGATCACGGATCAAATCCGCATCATCGCTACTAACATTTTCAACACAATTTTCTAGGAACATATCAAAATAAACATATGAAAGCAACAATGCAAGCTATTGATCTTACAACATAATTTGCAAAATACTACCAGGACTAAGTTCATGATAAATTTAAGTTCAATTAATCATATTACTTAAGAACTCCCACTTAGATAGACATCTCTCTAGTCATCTAAGTGATCACGTGACCCAAATCAACTAAACCATAACCGATCATCACGTGAGATGGAGTAGTTTTCAATGGTGAACATCTTATGTTGATCATATCTACTATATGATTCACGCTCGACCTTTCGGTCTCCGTGTTCCGAGGCCATATCTGCATATGCTAGGCTCGTCAAGTTTAACCTGAGTATTCCGCGTGTGCAAAACTGGCTTGCACCCGTTGTAGATGGACATAGAGCTTATCACACCCGATCATCACGTGGTGTCTGGGCACGACGAACTTTGGCAACGGTGCATACTCAGGGAGAACACTTCTTGATAATTATTAGTGAGAGATCATCTTAAAATGCTACCGTCAATCAAAGCAAGATAAGATGCATAAAGGATAAACATCACATGCAATCAATATAAGTGATATGATATGGCCATCATCATCTTGTGCTTGTGATCTCCATCTTCGGCACCGTCGTGATCACCATTGTCACCGGCGACACCTTGATCTCCATCGTAGCATCGTTGTCGTTACGCCATCTATTGCTTCTATGACTATCGCTACCGCTTAGTGATAAAGTAAAGCAATTACAGTATGCTTGCATTTCATACAATAAAGCGACAACCATATGGCTCCTGCCATTGCCGATAACTTAGGTTACAAAACATGATCATCTCATACAATAAAATATAGCATCACGCCTTGGCCATATCACATCACAACATGCCCTGCAAAAACAAGTTAGACGTCCTCTACTTTGTTGTTGCAAATTTTACGTGGCTGCTACGGGCTGAAGCAAGAACCAATCTCACCTACGATCAAAACCACAACGATACTTCGTCAAATAGACTCGCTTTAACCTTCTCAAGGACCGGGCGTATGCACTCGATTCAACTAAAGTGAGAGAGACAGACACCCGCCATCACCTTTAAGCAACGAGTGCTCGAGCGGTGAAACCAGTCTCGCGTAAGCGTCTGGCGTAATGTCGGTCCGGCCGCTTCATCTCACAATACCGCTGAACCAAAGTATGACATGCTTTGGTAGGTAGTATGACTTGTATCGCCCACAACTCACTTGTGTTCTACTCGTGCAAAACATCAAACCATAAAACCTGGCTCGGATGCCACTGTTGGGGAACGTAGTAATTTCAAAAATTTCCTCGCACACGCAAGATCATGGTGATGCATAGCAACGAGAGGGAGAGTGTTGTCTCGCACCCTCGTGAGACCGTGGCGAAGCGATCACAACGTAGAGGAAGTAGTCGACGTTCTCCTCGCGATCCAACCGATCCCAGCGCCGTTACTCGGCGCCTCCGAGTTCTTGACACACGTACAGCTCGATGACGCCCTCGGGCTCCAATCCAAGAGAGCTTGGGAGGAGAGTTCCGTCAAGACGACGGCGTGGTGGCGATCTTGATGTTCTATCGACGCAGGCTTCGCCTAAGCACCGCTTCGATATGACCGAGGTGGAATATGGTGGAGGGGGCACCGCACAAAGCTAAGGAACGATCTCAAGGATCAACTTGTGTGTCCATGGGTGCCCCTGCCTCAGATATAAAGGAGGGAGGGAGGAGGAGGCCGGCCTAGGAGGAGGCA
Organism: Aegilops speltoides; assembly: GCA_021437245.1. Taxonomy (NCBI): domain Eukaryota; kingdom Viridiplantae; phylum Streptophyta; class Magnoliopsida; order Poales; family Poaceae; genus Aegilops; species Aegilops speltoides. The sequence goes on along the minus strand of CM038146.1, from coordinate 202,997,474 downwards.
CGCCATAGGGGAGTCCTACTCCCACCGGAGTAGGATTCCCCTTTCCTAGTCCAACTAGGATCCTTCCATGTATTAGGAGTAGGAGACTAGGAAGGGAAGAGAGAGGGAAGGAAGGAGGGTGCGGCCTCCCCAGCCCAATTCGGACTAGGGCAGGGCGCGCGGCCTGCCTAGGGCAGCCCTCTCTCTTTCCGTATGGCCCATAAGGCCCAATACTTCTCCCGGCGAATTCCGTAACTCTCCCAGATACTCGATAAATACCGAATGACTCGAACCTTTCGAACTCCGAATATAGTCGTCCAATATATCGATCTTTACATCTCGACCATTTCGAGACTCCTCGTCATGTCCCCGATCTCATCCGGACTCGAACTCCTTCGGTACATCAAAACTCATAAACTCATAATATAACCGCCATCGAAACCTTAAGCGCATGGACCCTACGGTTCGAGAACAATGTAGACATGACCGAGACACGCCTCCGATCAATAACCAATAGCGGGACCTGGATGCCCATATTGGCTCCTACATATTCTACGAAGATCTTTATCGGTCGGACCGCATAACAACATAAGTTTGTTCCTTTGTCATCGGTATGTTACTTGCCCGAGATTCGATCGTCGGTATCCAATACCTAGTTCAATCTCGCTATCGCAAGTCTCTTTACTCGTTCCGTAATACATCATCTCGCAACTAACTCATTAGTTGTAATGCTTGCAAGGCTTAAGTGATGTGCATTACCGAGAGGGCCCAGAGATACCTCTCCGACAATCGGAGTGACAAATCCTAATCTCAAATACGCCAACCCAACATTTGCCTTTGGAGACACCTGTAGTACTCCTTTATAATTTTCCATTCGTTGTGACGCTTGGTAGTACCAAAGTGTTCCTCCGCAAACGGAGTTGCATAATCTCATAGTCATAGGAACATGTATAAGTCATGAAGAAAGCAATAGCAACATACTAAACGATCGTGTGCTAAGCTAACGGAATGGGTCATGTCAATCAGATCATTCAACTAATGATGTGACCTTGTTAATAAAATAACAACTCCTTGTTCATTGTTAGGAAACATAACCATCTTTGATTAACAAGCTAGTCAAGTAGAGGCATACTAGTGACACTCTGTTTGTCTATGTATTCACACATGTATTATGTTTCCGATTAATACAATTCTAGCATGAATAATAAACATTTATCATGATATAAGGAAATAAATAATAACTTTATTATTGCCTCTAGGGCATATTTCCTTCAATGGGAAGGATTTGCACTCCTACAGTCTTCAACCTCTTTCACTATAAAGTGGTTGAAACTGTGGATGTGTAGTTCGATGAGACTAACGGCTCACAAAGAGAGCACCTGCCAAATGTGCTAGATGAAGTCCCTCCTAGTGAATCTATCAAGCTTATGGGTACTGGATAAATCATACCTTCAGAAGCTCAGGCTGAAGAAGAAATCATCATTGCACCAAATCAACCCGAAGACAATGCTCAGCCTGAAGTAAATGCTGAAGCTAAAGACAATGATCTGCAAGGGCAAAATCTTCGTCCAGTTCATCCCCGTGTTGCAAATGAAGTACAGATTGAGAAGATAATTGATAGCATCAATGCACCTGGTCCACTCATTCGTTCTAGAGCAACACAGCTAGCAAATTTCTGTGGGCACTTTGCTTTTGTCTCTATATCTGAACCCAAGAAAGTTGATGAAGCCTTCATGGAACCTGAATGGATTCAAGCTATGCAAGAAGAACTTCATCAGTTTGAGCTGAACAATGTATGGGAACTGGTCAAGCGTTCTGATCCTCGCAAGCACAATATCTGGCACCAAATGGATCTATTGCAACAAATAAGATGAGCATGGTCAAGTTGTCAGAAACAAGGCTCGTCTAGTTGCTCAGGGTTACACTCAAGTAGAAGGGATTGACTCCGATGAAACATTCGCTCCCGTGGCAAGGCTTGAAGCTATTCGCATACTGCTAGCCTATGCCAACCATCACAACATTCTTCTGTACCAAATGGATGTGAAGAGTGCCTTTCTCAATGGCAAGATTGAAGAAGAAGTGTATGTTGCACAACCACCTGGCTTTGAAGATCCAAAACATCCTGATATGGTATACAAGCTCAACAAGGCACTGTATGGCCTCAAACAAGCTCCTCACGCTTGGTATGAAACTCTCAATGACTTCCTGAAGAGCAAAGGCTTCAAACCTGGTTCCCTAGATCCTACACTCTTTAAGAAGACATATGACGGTGAACTGTTTGTGTGCCAAATCTATGTGGATGACATTATCTTCAGCTACACTGACAAGAGATACAGTGATGAGTTTGGGCACATGATGCAAGAGCAATATCAGATGTCCATGATGGGTGAGCTGAAATTTTTCCTCGGTCTTCAAATTCGTCAGCAGAGCAACCACATCTTCATATCTCAAGAAAAATACCTCAAAGATTGTCTGAAGAAGTTTGGAATGCAAGACTACAAAGGATACACGACGCCAATGCCAATGTAGCGACCTGACCTCATACGGTCAAGCCTCTGTGCTTAAGTGTCATCCCTGGATCGGTATGCTGACACACACAGTACTCGAGGATTCATAGTAGAGGAAAATCACATGTATAAAGTAACGTAAATACTATTACCTCAATCCATATAGCGGAAGTAACATCAAGGTTGTGGAGTCGCAACAATACCAACGGCAAAATTGAGTGTAGACATCGTAACCCTAACGTATCACTTACTCGTCGTAAGATTCCTGCAACATGAGATGTTGCACCCATGTAGGTCGGTACATTGAATGTACTGGCAAATTCACTACATGCATATTTGGCTGGTGGAGGCTCTAAGTTTAATTTTGCATAAAGCTACTTTTCCCCTACAACAAAGCAATAAATTTATTTAACTACTCCCAAGTTGTTCCAATATTTGAGAAGGATCCCCCAACTCAAATCCCAATTAACAAGTATCATCCTTAAACCCAATTCAATTAATTAAAGAGTGATGATAATATCCACTTCCAGATACTCAAAATTGTCCATAACCGGGGACACGGCTAACCATGATTACTTTATACACTCTGCGGAGGTTTGCGCACTTTTCCCCACAAGACTCGATCGCCTCCCTTGAAGTCCTCGCACTGCCTGGTGTTTGAGAATGGGATGACCGAGACACAGTCTTTCTGAAGCATTTACTCTCTACTCCAGGTGGACCGGTACACCTACAATCCCCCTACATCTGCTAGTCCACCTCCTCAAGAGCTCACACAACTTACTCAACTATGCCAGAGCCCATAATGGCTTGTGGCTGCACACGGAAGTTTCTAGCATGAATAATCTTATGATCCCTTTGAGCCTAGGTGGCATTCCATAGGATGATCACACGGGTCCCCCAGGATCTCCTAGGAGAACACTGGATTCCCCAGGTGTCCGGGAAAGCCACTGATATATCCCCAGGGTGCCCCAACCAATCCACCCAGATGTATATTAAAGTTGCCACCTTAATGTTATCCCAGATTAATAACTCTCACAACTTCCATGTGTATCTCGATCCAATCCCCGTCTACGAGCATGGCTGAGCAATATATGACATAACGAATAAACTCGGGGTGTTTCAAGGATCATAGGTTCCTACCTCATAAACTACATAGCAAAAGCCCAATTCCCAATACTACTAATGCAAATCTTTGAGGGGTGAGACTAATGCAAGTAAAAACTGGGTATAGGAAGAATATGATCAAAGTGTGAACTTGCCTTGTGCTATTAATGAAGATCCTTTGCACTCATAATTCCTGATAGTTCTACTAGTCACACTCCATTCAATCTATCGTGAAAAAGCAATTACCTAAATAAGCACTCAAGCAAAAGGTGCAAAGGGAAATCGAGGAGAGATCCAAATAAAACTCGAAAACAAGCAAATAACGAATCTAAACGGAAAACAAATTTTAACAGCATTATATTTATGTGGATTAGATCTTAACAGTAGGTACACGTGATTAGCTACGATTTGCAAAAAGAATCAACTCAAACGAAGTTACGAAACTCAAAAACAGACGAAACAAGACCAAATACAAATCTGAACTAGACTTAAATTTTAAATTGTCAAAAACATGTTCAAGTTGGTTTACTGGACAGAGGAGATCGTTACGAAGATTTAGGTGCTGATTTCATCGAAAACGGAGATACGAATAAAAAGATATGATCAAAAGAATTTGAGTATGAATCTGAACAAAATTTGAAATTTGAAAATTGCAAAAAATTTATTTGATAGATTCACTAGATAGGTGGAATCAAGACGAAATATTAGCGTTGGTTTCGTCTAATTAGGATGAACGATTAAAAAGTTATGGCTATTTGAAAAATCAGGGCCAAGTTGTTTTACGGAAGAAAAATATTTACATAACAAACTACGAGAGTATGTTAAAAAGATACGAAGAAAGATAATAAAGGTAGAGAAAAGATGACTTCAGAGAGAGGAGACGACTTCCAGAATTCCCGCCGGAGAGGAGAAATATATTTTTCAGCTAGTCAAACCAAAATATTAATTTAACCCGCAGTGGATGATTTTTGAAGGCTCTACGGGTCTATATTTATAGGTGAAAAAGAGGTTTATAGGTCAAAGGCTAGGCAATGTGGGACTAAAGATAGACGAAAAGATAGAAAAGAAAAAAGACGCACAGGTTCGGCCGGCCGGCGCACGCTGCATTTTTTTAAGAAAAAGAAATATTTCTAAAAATAATTTTTTTCTCCAAGCATAACCGAAAAATAAATAAAAACAACTGACTATGTTGCGCACGTGGGCGTCGGATAGTTATGGGCTACACATAGAGTTTTTTTAATAAAAACAAAAAAGGAAAAAACTAAATAACGAAAATAAAAGTTAAATTGTACATAGGCATATTATATATCAAAATTTTCAGAAAAAGATTTTCTAAAACATGAAAATATTTTTAGCAGCAAATAATTTCCAAAACAATTCCAATAAACTGAACAGTGCTACGGTTGCAATAAAACCCAATAAAAATCATTTCTAAAATACCAAAATGATTTCAAATTTTTTTTTTCTCCAATTTTCTAATGTAGGGAATCATTTTACCCTATTTTCCATATATTTTATTTTTGGAGAAAAATAATTTCAAAGGGACTTTAAATTTGATTCTTTTAAACTTCCAACTCATATTTCATATGATTTGAAGAAGTCATTTTATCTTCTCTCATGCAAATCATTGAGTTGCATAAAGTTTCTGAATTGGAAATATTTCCAAATGAAATTCAAATATTTTCAAAACCCTTTTCATTTATAATGGAAGAAGTCATGTCATCTTCTCTCTAGGGTTTTGTATTTGAAAAGAATCTGAATTCGTGGAGATCATAAATGCAAGGTGAACGTTTGGGAAAGTCATTTCATTCCCTCTCATTTAATATTCAAAAAGTTTCGAATTTCAGTCAATTTCACACAAACAACCACACCAGAATCAAACAAACAATCAAAACTATTTATTTAATATAACATTCCAAAATTTAGAATTTTGGGATGTTACAAACCTACCACCCTTAAAATGAATCTCGCCCTCGAGATTCGGAGAGGCTAGAAAGAATTAGGTTGGGTTCGGGGGTCTTCTCAAAATTCATTGATCGTCACAGAGGGTCTGGGGTGCTACCACCCTTAGAAACATGGTTACGGTTCCATCAAAACTCATATACTCCATCCTTTGCTCATGGTGGTTGTAATGAAGTGTCTAACGAATTTGTTGCTTAGTTTAATTTCAGGGTGCTTCGTTTTATTTGAGGGGTGTGTTGTGCTGAGCCCCCAGCTAAACTATGCCATGTTCCTTCTCATTACTTTAACTCTTCAGTACGTACATACTAGTATTTCTTATAGTTCATCTTGTAGTTGGTAGTACTACCACTCATTTCTTCACATTATATATGTATAATATATATGGCCAACATCATATAGCCAGCAGTTTAGTTGTCAAAGAATTTCAGGGTGCTTAGTTTAATTTGAGGGGTGTGTTGTGCTGGACACCATTATTGACTCAAATATCTTTTTCCATGTTATAATGACATAAATACCTATGGACCAACATGTCAGCTCTCCCTCTATCTCACTACAGTACAATAAAGTGTGGGGCCTACTTGATCCCAACAACGTTCTTATTTTCCTGTAAAATTATTCGCTTGGTTACTCCTGACAAGCGGGGCCACACTTATCATTGTGATATAGAGAGAATCAACATGTGGGTCTAGGCTTATTTTTGTCATATAACGTGGCCAATGGGTTTGACATGAAAATAACAATGTCTAATGGCATTTTTGAGCAAACATCTAACGGAACAATGGCATTTTTGAGATATCTAATTGCATTTTGAAGCAAGCATCTCATGGGTCGATGGCATTTTTGAGTACTTGTAACTTCTAATGGCAAAACGAGTAGTGAGACACAACTAGTGGCATAAATAATGAAAATCCAAGAATTAAATAGGTATGCTAATTTCTTCAATAGAATTTAGCACCCCATCTAAGCATGTACTAGGATTTTTAATAGTACTATATGCATGATTTGGCGACGAGCGCTCTCTATATGTACCACATTTTTTCTTTAATTTCATCTTGTTAGTTTTGCTTCAGGGTGCAATCCATCGATACTACTACTTTACAGAAGTATACATTTAAAAGGCTAGAGCGCGGGGCAGTCTCGGTTGGTCAGTTTCACGAGAGGCGAGGGCCTTTGTGATGTAAGGCTCATTACTGCTGGAAGGCGGGGCCTTGTGATTTGACTGCTCATATAAATCTTGCTGACGACCTAAGGAGGAGCAAAGAACCGTGCAGTATACTCAATTTTTCCACTGGAGTACTAGTATGATGGAGGAGCATGAAACACGGCAGCCCAGTGCGATATGGCGATAAAAATGATCTAATTTGCTAGTCATTGATCCCATGGCACCGCTCATCGTTAGCATTGTTCTATTCATGCCTCGCAGAGAACGTGACACGTGCGGAGAAACACCCGAAGCAAAATAAGAAACACATGAGCAAAAGAAGAAGGAAGATTATCCCCCCCCCCCCAAAAAAAAGAAGGAAGACGCACACACAAAGTCTAGGGCGCTTCTCTCTACTACATGAAGGGTTGCTGGCCACGAAGTCGTAACTGCTTCTTCATCGCCTCCACGACCTCCATCTGATTGTGCATCTTCTCCGCCATCTTCTTCATTCTGCCCATGACGCGGGATTTCTCGACACGAGCCTTCATCATCTCTTCCACAACCGCATTACGTACCTTGACAGCAGTCGGGTGCTCGTGTGGAGCTTTGCCAACTCCTCCTTCTGTTCCGTGACGAGGGCGTGCAACATCTTCAGCGAGGAACTACTCTTCTCATGCAGCTTCTTCTAGCCGGGGTTCTCCTCCTTCACCAGGTCGAACTTGTGGCGGAGCTTCGCATTGTCCTCCTGAAGTTGCAGGATTTCCCCGGTCGCCTTATTATCCGAGGCAAAGCTCTTCTTCAACAACATCACCAAGCCGGCGGTCAACTCCCCCTGCTCATTAAGCTCACCGGGCATGTCGTTGAGGCTCTCCTTCAGCAGCTCCACCAAGCCGTCGATGAACTCCTTCTGCTTATTGAGCTGATCGGGCACGTCGTCGAGGGATAACAAAACCAGCGCCGCCAGCTCGGTGTCGGTGTACAAAAGTATGGGCCTTTCTGTACCCCTTACTTGTGCACGGGCAGTCGTAGCCACACCTGTGGTGAGGCTTGGCAGGACGGTGGAGGACAGATACAAGACCAACAAGACAACATGCAAGACAATGAACAGAGAGCATAAGACAAGTTGGACCTCCCACGGCGACATCCTTGCCGGGGCAGCTTGTGTGGCCCCGGCAGGGTGCTTGCCGGGGCAACCCGTGAAGCACCGGCAAGGCCATCACCCCTAAGGCTGAGAGCTCTAACATTATCGACAATGTCAAGGCCAAGGCTCAGGGGCGTGTCCATAGTAGCATGCAGATCTTTGTAAAGACTAATGGCCTGCAAGTCCACGTGGAGACCAGAAGGCTGCGAGACCCCCGGCAAGACTCTTGCTGGGGACAATCATAGGGCCACAGCCAGGCCCACACCTGACAAGGTTTCGCCACCTCACAGCCATTCCAGCGCGACGACTAGCTTGCCAACTTGGCAGATGCCTCCATGGTGGCATGCAGATCTTCGTGGAGGCTCTACCACTGCGCCAGCATGGCAGCTAACCAGCCAGCCTGGCATTGCATGCCTCATCAGCCTGGACGCGTGTCAAGGCAAGGAGAGGCAGCGATGGACGGGACGGCTTCTGTTACCATCCCCAATAAAGTTAGAAGACACATAGGTAGCACATTAAATGTGTTTGTCCTATGATGTCAGCGATAAGTTTGAACACTGTAGATACTTTCCACCTCCTGTGTGCCACTTTGGCAACCCCTTTGACATATAAAAGGAGGCCCGAGGCGTACTGGGAGAGGATTCGGACTTTTTGGACTAGGCATGCACCGCAGCTAGTTCAAGAACTCAAGAACACAAAATAGACACTCAAGCAGGACTAGGGTTTTACGCTCCATTGCGGCTAGAACCTGGGTAAAGATCCCTCACGTTGATCACTAGACCTACTCTTTGCGCAACTCCTCTCCCCGCCAACCGTAGAAGGGCTCCCTGTGATCCCATAGGTGTCATTTACTCGACATCTTTGGCGTGCTAGGTAGGGGGCCGAAGTTGTGCTAATCTTGTCTAGTAGTTAGTGCAACAGCTTCTTCATCACCGTGGCTCCGAAGAAGAAGATGGTCACGGCGATCGGTTTTTCTGGAGCCGGTCCGCCCGTGCCAGTGTGGGCGGGCGATGTGGAAGATGTTGGTGGCGAAGGAGATCAAGACCATCTACATCATTCTGGTATTAACAGCCAGGCGAGCGGTGGCGTATGCAGCTCCAACTACGACTCACGCAGCAACAAAAAGCTAAGTCACGCCAAACCTTGAGTGATTTCGTTTTTGTAAGGTTATTCTCCTCGAATGGTTTCAGTTTTTTTGTATGGATAACCTGCACGTGAAGGAACCCTGCCACCATTGGTAGCGCCCTTGTTCTGTTTCGAGTCCGCTCAATAGCTCAAGTGGTTGCGCCAAGAATGGAAAGGTGTCTTGCCCGGCAGTGGCACCCCCAGCAGGCTGCTAAGGATTTGTTCCGCAAAGTACCAATGGCAAGGCTTTACGCGCCGGCAAGCCTATCCAACTAAGCGTAGGGTGTAGTACATACAAATAGAAATAAACAGGAAAATAACATGCATTTTGTTCAAAGCACAACAAAGTTATATGACATCAGTAGTTGCCATGGTTCTAACTTAAGATAAAATTGTCTTGGGTACGAACTCGCGGCGGCAATGAGAAATGGAGGAGCTAATCCCGGCGCTGGCCCTCTGTAGGATCGAAAGTATGTCTAGAGGGGGGGTGATTAGACTACTTGACAATATAAAAATTCAGCCTTTTGATAAAGACAAGTTTTTGGCAAGTTCACAATGATGATCAAGTCAAGTATCACCCTACACATGCAATTCTAGAGTATTGGCAGCGGAAAGTAAATTGCACATGTAGTAAAGAGAGGTGGAGAAGAGCAAACGCAATTTGGAGACACGGAGATTTTTCTCGTGGTTCCGATAGGTGGTGCTATCGTCAATCCACGCTGATGGAGACTTCAACCCACGGAGGGTAACGGCCATGCGAGAGTCCACGGAGGGCTCCACCCACGAAGGGTCCACGAAGAAGCAACCTTGTCTATGCCATCATGGCATACGCCCACGGAGGACTAGCCTTACTCGGGGTAGATCTTCACGAAGTAGGCGATCTCCTTGCCCTTACAAACTTCTTGGTTCAACTCCACATCTTGACGGAGGCTCCCAAGCGACACCTAACCAATCTAGGAGGCACCACCCTCCAAAAGGTAATAGATGGTGTTGATGATGATGAACTCCTTGCTCTTGTGCTTCAAATGATAATCTCCCCAACACTCAACTCTCCTCACTGATTTGGCTGTGGTGGAAGAAAGGATTGAGTGGAAAGCAACTTGGGAAGGCTAGAGATCAAGCTTCATATGGTGGGAGTGGAGCAACTTGATCTCAACACAAGGGTAGGTAGTTTTCTTCTCAGAAATGTAAGGTAGGAGTGGTAGTTCTTTCTGATGGCTCTCTCCATGAATGAAGAGGGGTGGAGGGGTATTTATAGCCTCCACACAAAATCCAACCGTTACACACATTTGACCAATCTCGGTCAGACCGAAGTTGACAACTCGGTGAGATCGAAAGTTCAAATCTTGTGAACGTTGGGATTTTCGGTGGGACCGAAAATACAATCTCGGTGAGTCCAATTCTTCCAAAGACTAGGGTTTGCCAATCTCGGTGGGACCGACTTTATCATCTCGGTGACACCGATTTGATGACGTAGGTTCTGAAGCTTGGCAACACTAGTTTCAAGTGAGACCGAGTTCGAAATCGGAAAATCCGAAATTTCTAGGGTTTGGCTTTATGGCTGAGGTGGTTCATCTCGGTGTGGTGAGTTTATGGAATCGGTGGGACCGAGATTACTTATGAGTGTATATTGGAATGAAAGATTGCTGATAGTTTGGGAGATAGATCACTAAGCACTTTGAGCAACCAGATCATTAACATAACCTCATCCCCTTTTAATAGTATTGGCTTTCCTATAGACTCAATGTGATCTTGGATCACTAAACCAAAATGGAGTCTTGAGCTTTTGCCAATGCTTGCCTTAGCATTTTGAGGGTCCACTTCTTCAATCATAGCCATACCCATATCACTGAACTTTCTGAAATGATTCTCAAGAAACTATTAGTTCAATGATATATATGTTGTTATTAATTACCAAAACCACCCGGGGATTAGTTGCACTTTCAATCTCCCCCTTTTTGGTAATTGATGACAACATATAGATCAAAGCTTCGACAAATGATATAATCAATGAATAATATCGTCGCTTTGAGAAGTATGTGATAAGCAAGAGCTCCCCTAAATTTGTGCATTATTTAAGATTTGCGTTTGAATGCAAATGCACAATCGATTAGGATCATGGGTCACTCTTCCATGTCACATACATCTTGGTGGAGCGCACAAAATGATAAGAATGAATAGCATGCACCCAATCACCAAGACATGAGTAAATGGTCATAAAAGATATGAATAGCATATGATAAGCATTAAGCACACATTAAGGCATAGTACGACCAAGCACTCATCAAAGTAGAGCAAACATAGTATCAAACACACGGAATGTCTCGAAAAACTCAAAAGTATCTCAAAAAGACCGCAAATAAACGAAAGAGCAAAAGCGCAAAGACAAAGCACACTCTCTCTCTCGAAGTCCTATGATCTATACAATTTCTCCCCTTTGGCAACAAGTTACCAAAAGTTCGAAAGGTATAGAGCTAAACGTCACTAGGGACTCTGGGCGGCTCTCGTGCAGGTTGATGGAGTTGAGATGGCTGCATCCGCAAAGGCTTCACTGATGTCTGTGGAGCCGGAGGAGTGGTCACCGGAGCTGGAGCTGGGCCGATGGAGCTGTAGGAGGTGCCGATCTTCAGTAGCCCGTGTCTGCCATCGGAATAGCAGCTGATCTTGGTCTTGTGGGAACCGGAGTAGGCTGTTCATAATCATCTGGACTAGGTCATCCTGCATCTCCTTCATGAGCTCTTCCTTCTCCTCTTTGCTTCCTCGATATCTGCCTCAAGCTTGTTGACAAATGACTTGCACTTCATCGACTTGACATCCAGAGCATGGATCTTGTCTTCAACAATCCTCTCAAGACTCTCTCGAGACCGCATAATGCTGGCCAGCGCGTTGTTCAATCCTCTGGGTAGCTTCAAGGAGCTGCTCTCCAACACTCTTGGGTTTAGGCTGCTGCTGCTTTGCTTCCTTCTCAGCTTTAGCTTTCTTGGCAGCTTCAGACTTTGCTTGTCCTTCAACAGACGCTGGGTCCTCCTCATCCATCACAACTTCATTGTCCTCATGCTCAGCTGCAGGAGGCAAACCACTTGGTGTGCTCCTCTCACCATCATCCGAAAAGCTCTTGGCCTCGGGACTAGTGCCTCGCCTCTCGAATTTCAGCAATTGGTGATTCGACTGCTCGCTGTCACATGGCATCGACATGGCTGACAACCCGTGAATAGATTAGGTGTAGGCAGAATAGAAGAGTTATCACAAACTGCGTAAGATTTAGCAAAAAAATGAGTTCAAATTTCAGTTTTAGGTTTTCACAGAATGCATTTCGTCGCACCGAGTCTAAAATTCGTGAATCCGAAGTGTCCTAACAGTAACCATTCACACCACTTTCGGTTGGACGAAATGGGTTTCGATCTTGCCGAAAACACTAGGGTTTCACTAAATCCTCATTTCGTCGCACCGATTTGCACAACTTCGGTTGGACCGAAAAGTGCAAAGATAATGGCCAGAGGCCAAATCGGTCATACCGAGAATGTAGAATCTGTCTCACCGAGATGTGTTCGTGAAACCTAACCCTAAAACTTTTACTCGAATTTCGCTCAAAGAACTAATCTGCTGGATAGGAAGATCTCAAACGTGGCAAGAAGCTAGGCAAACCAATCGTGCATAGAATCGGAGGTTGAAGCACGAGAGGATCAAACTCACCCTAACTTGGTGGAGTTTCTCTCTGGCGGCAACGGCGCGAGAGAGAATGTCCGCTGACGGCGACGGAGACCATGCGGCGGGGCGCACAAAGCATTTACGGAGATGATCCGGAGACCACGGCGACGGCAAAGAAGGGGTTTGGGGGCGAGGCGTTTTGAAGTAGGAATCAATGCGCGCGACCCACGGAGTATATATACCCCTCTGCTGTCGGTGGGACCGAGTTGTAAAACTCGGTGGCACCGAGATGGATAACTGCTGGGCAGTTACACACTTCGGTCACGCCGAAAATTACAAATCGGTTTCACCGAGGTGAAAACCTAGATCAATCCGAGTGCTTTCGGTCTGACCGAGTGTGAGTGGGTTGGTCTGACCGAAATTACTTAGAAAGTTTTGGAAGTTAAGCTTTTGACGGATCGGTGGCTCCGAGTGCTCCTCACTCGGTGGGTCCGAAAAAAACTTGTTCAAAGTTTGTGATATAAGCATGAATAGAATTTGAGACAAGAAAGCATAGATAGCTAGGGAGGTACTTAGGCATTCTTGTCCATCCATTTGGTCATAAAATCCAAAAGACCAAAGCAACAAATGGATGTCCTCGAATGGATAAAGTCATGCATCCAACATGCTCACACAATAAGATAGCAAATGAAATATGTGTCAAACATGCACAAACAAAACTCTAGCTACTATCACACAATTTGTCGATGACTAGGTCATCTTTATATGAGTATATTGACTTAGGAGTCAAATGAGAACATTTGATCATAGGTCATACTCATCGCTTAAGCACAAGTGGGGTTACCACTTTTACATAAAGCATTAATGTGTTCACATCATTTGAAGATGCTTTAGCTCAATTCTTTAGAGCAAAGCTCCCCTAGATGTGAGAACCCTTTTAAAGGGTCAAACTAACCTTGGGTTGTCGAGAAGACTTCATGTAGATGTTGAAGATGTGGATGCTCAATGTTGATGAAGATCATCAAGAGTTGGGAGCAATCCTTTGGATTCGGGCACTTTCAATACCTACATGGGTTAGTCCCACAAGGAACAAACAAGGATATCCATGGACATAGATTGAAGTACACAATAGATGATGTCCATGAAAGCAATGATTACGTTGTCCCTTGACTTACCAACAAGAGGGTTTGTGACTCCATGAACTAGTGCAAGATGTGGAAGTTGATTGCACAAGTTTTTGCCAAAATGAATGTGAGTGAAGTATGTTGGCGGAGTCACCCTCAAGAACTCTCTAGTTCTTCTTCTTCGGGATCCACATCATCTTGATGGGAATCCTTGGGGTTGTAGTTGAGCTTGACGAAGTAGAACTTGACGTTTCCTTGGGAACCCACTTGACCATGGCTTTAGGTGCTTCAATGAATGCATCAATCTCCTCTTGAAGCTTGTCCTTGCCTTTTAGCTTGTGTTCTTGTGGTGGAAGATCATCTTGAGCTTGTTCCACATTGGAAGAAGTAGGATCATACTTCTCCTTTTGAGAAACAAACTTTGGAGTGGGATATTGACCTTCTTCCCATTCAACACCCTCGGCGTTGAACTTTCGCTCAAAACCAATTCCTTGATTCTTCCGGTGCCTTCCTTGCTTGCGAACAATTTCCTCAAAGTTCTTGCTTCCTAAGGCTCTTGTAGACACCTTTCTCTATAATCCCTTTCAATAAACTATTTTCTTGCTCAAGTGTAACTTGGCTTGAAACATTGTTAGTGGAATCAAGAGAACTACTAGAGGTAACAACATTAGATTTAGCATGGTTATTGTTACTACTAGATGAAGAATTTTTCTTATGCTTGTCATGCTTAGTTTTAATAGGTGGCAAGAAATTAGACAAGAGAAGTCGTTTGGCAAGATATGAAGAACTCTTCTTTCAAGATCGTCATTGATTGCTTTTAGAAACTCATGTTCTTGCTCTAGATTGAGCTTCTCGAAGCGTAGCTTCTCATGAGATCTTAGGAGCTCTCTATGATCTTCTTGAGTTGTTTCATGAGCTAACTTAAGAGTGTTTAGTTCTTTAGTTAGACGCTCAATCTCCTTCATAGCATTGTCATTCGACTCTTCTCGACTATAAAGACTACTAGCATGTTCATCATTACTAGGCTCACTAGATTTATCATGTAAAAGCTCATCTTCACCAAGCAAGTCATCCTAATCACTATCAAAGTCAATGAATTCAGGGTGTGATACCTTGGGGCCTTTAGCCATGTAGCATCTTCCAATTCCCTCATTTGGTGAATCAAATAAGTCATAGGAGTTGGAGTTGGAGGACACGAGAGCTAGACCGGCAACACCTTCATCTTGACTGTAGTCGGAGTTGGAGTGATAGCTTCTTTTGGAGTGATTGTCGGAGTCGGAGCCGGAGACCCATTCACCTACATGAGCTTGATGTTTTCTTCTTGTGTAGCTCCTTGATGACTTGTCTTTCCTCTCCGAATCCTTGCTTCTCCGAGAGGATCTTCGTTCATAACGATCATCTCTACTCCTTCTCTCTTTCCGAGGTGACTCTTCTCTTGAGCTTCTTCTTCTTGGAGATTCTTCTCTTCTCTTGTGGGGAGCCGAACACTCATTTGAGTAGTGTCCGGTCTTCCACAATTGTAGCAGCTTCGATCACGACTAGAAGATCTCTTTTCATCATATGATCTAGACTTGAGCTTCTTTCCTTGCTTCTACTCTTGTAGAATTTGTTGAAGTTCTTCACCATTAGGCTTATCTCTTCATTGGAAACTAGCTTGTCACTTGAGGTTGTGGGAGCATCAATTGTAGCTTTGTAAGCACCACTTGACTTGTTGTGAAGCTCTTCCTTATCTTTAAGTGTCATCTCATGAGCAACAATTCTTCCAATGACTTGGTAGGCTTGAGATTCTTGTAGTTTGGCATCATTTGGATCAAAGTGCACACGGTGTCATACTTTCCATCCAAAGCTCTGAGAATCTTCTTGATGATGAATCGGTCGGTCATTTCTTTGCTTCCTAAGCCGGCAATCTCATTTGTGATGAGAGCAAGCCTAGAGTACATTTCAGCGACTCCTTCACCTTCCTTCATCTTGAACTTGTCAAGTTGACCTTGAAGAACATCTAGCTTTGATTCCTTCACGGACTCGGTACCTTCGTGCATTTCACCAAAGTATCCCAAATCTCTTTGCATTCTCAAGACGGCTGATTTTGTTGAACTCCTCGACACAAAGCATTGAAAAGAATGTCGCAAGCTTGAGCATTGTTTTGCAACATCCGCAATTCATCCGCTGTAGCTTCACGATCCGAACTTTTCCTTCCTGAAGAACTCACCTTGCAAGCCAACACAAATAATGCCCCATGCGGTGGTTATGTCCAAGAATATGCATTTTCATTTTATGCTTCCAACTAGCAAAATTTGAACCATCAAAGTAAGGACCTCTCTGAAAATTACCT
The DNA here is from genome assembly GCA_021437245.1 of Aegilops speltoides. Taxonomy (NCBI): domain Eukaryota; kingdom Viridiplantae; phylum Streptophyta; class Magnoliopsida; order Poales; family Poaceae; genus Aegilops; species Aegilops speltoides. The sequence goes on along the minus strand of CM038146.1, from coordinate 202,981,408 downwards.
CACTAGACGCCATACTCTCCTAGGTTGTGAAACCAAGCTTATGGAGTCCAATGCAATGGAAACCAATACAATGGAGACCAAAGCTCTGATACCACTTGTAGGATCGAAAGTATGTCTAGAGGGGGGGTGATTAGACTACTTGACAATATAAAATTCAGCCTTTTGATAAAGACAAGTTTTTGGCAAGTTCACAATGATGATCAAGTCAAGTATCACCCTACACATGCAATTCTAGAGTATTGGCAGCGGAAAGTAAATTGCACATGTAGTAAAGAGAGGTGGAGAAGAGCAAACGCAATTTGGAGACACGGAGATTTTTCTCGTGGTTCCGATAGGTGGTGCTATCGTCAATCCACGTTGATGGAGACTTCAACCCACGGAGGGTAACGGCTGCGAGAGTCCACGGAGGGCTCCACCCACGAAGGGTCCACGAAGAAGCAACCTTGTCTATGCCATCATGGCATACGCCCACGGAGGACTAGCCTTACTCGGGGTAGATCTTCACGAAGTAGGCGATCTCCTTGCCCTTACAAACTTCTTGGTTCAACTCCACATCTTGACGGAGGCTCCCAAGCGACACCTAACCAATCTAGGAGGCACCACCTCCAAAAGGTAATAGATGGTGTTGATGATGATGAACTCCTTGCTCTTGTGCTTCAAATGATAATCTCCCCAACACTCAACTCTCCTCACTGATTTGGCTGTGGTGGAAGAAAGGATTGAGTGGAAAGCAACTTGGGAAGGCTAGAGACCAAGCTTCATATGGTGGGAGTGGAGCAACTTGATCTCAACACAAGGGTAGGTAGTTTTCTTCTCAGAAATGTAAGGTAGGAGTGGTAGTTCTTTCGATGGCTCTCTCCACGAATGAAGAGGGGTGGAGGGTATTTATAGCCTCCACACAAAATCCAACCGTTACACACATTTGACCAATCTCGGTCAGACCGAAGTTGACAACTCGGTGAGACCGAAAGTTCAAATCTTGTGAACGTTGGGATTTTCGGTGGGACCGAAAATACAATCTCGGTGAGTCCGATTCTTCCAAAGACTAGGGTTTGCCAATCTCGGTGGGACCGACTTTATCATCTCGGTGACACCGATTTGATTACAGAAGGTTACAGAAGCTTGGCAACACTAGTTTCGGTGAGACCGAGTTCAGAATCGGAAAATCCGAAATTTCTAGGGTTTGGCTTTATGGCTGAGGTGGTTCATCTCGGTGTGACTGAGTTTATGGAATCGGTGGGACCGAGATTACTTATGAGTGTATATTGGAATGAAAGATTGCTGATAGTTTGGGAGATAGATCACTAAGCACTTTGAGCAACCAGATCATTAACATAACCTCATCCCCTTTTAATAGTATTGGCTTTCCTATAGACTCAATGTGATCTTGGATCACTAAACCAAAAATGGAGTCTTGAGCTTTTGCCAATGCTTGCCTTAGCATTTTGAGGTGTCCACTTCTTCAGTCATAGCCATACCCATATCACTGAACTTTCTGAAATGATTCTCAAGAAACTATTAGTTCAATGATATATATGTTGTTATTAATTACCAAAACCACCCGGGGATTAGTTGCACTTTCACCCTCCAATCTCTTGACTCCATTGATGCAGCTGATGATGGGCTCGATACGCTCCTTGAGCGCCTTGAGGTCCGCATCCTCTAGCAAGCTCTCAAGTGCGTCGGCGAAGTCGACCCTGGGGGTTCCAGTACGCCACTGTCAAATTCAGGGTTCCGGCAAAACCATTGAGGTTCAAACACTACGGTGCGCATGAAGATTTCCCCCTACCGAATCACGCTCTCAGCCTTGCCGCGATCTCTAAGCTAACTCGATGAACTCACAACACAAGAGACACAAGATTTATACAGGTTTGGGCCACCGTTCTGGTGTAATACCCTACTCCTGTGTGGTGGTGGTGGATTGCCTCTTGGGCTGATGAAGAACAGTACAAGGGAAGAACAGCCTCCTGAGGAGAGGTGTTCTTGTGCTTGGCGAACTTGTGTGGATGAGGATGTTCTGAATCATCCCCCTCCTTCTGTGGTGGCTAGTCCTATTTATAAAGGCCCTGGTCCTCTCCCCAAATATTGAGCAGGAAGGGATCCAACAACGACCAATTTGAAAGGGGACTGATACATCTCTAACGTATCTATAATTTATGAAGCATTCGTGCTATTTTAATATCTGTTTTGAATGATTACAGGCTTTATTATACACTTTTATATTACTTTTGGGACTAACCTATTAACCGGAGGCCCAGCCCATATTGCTGTTTTATTGCTTGTTTCAGTATTTCGAATAGATCGGGAGTTCCACCGCCGCAAGCCTCTGTATCCACCAAAAACCTCTCGGGAGCCTGTTCGGGCACCCTGCCGAAGGGGGAACCCATCACCGGTGGCCATCTTCATCATCTCGGCGTTCTCCATGATGAGGAGGGAGTAGTTCAAACTCGGGGCTGAGGGTATGTACCAGTAGCTATGTGTTTGATCTCTCTCTCTCTCTCTCTCTCTCTCTCGTGTTCTCTCTATGGCACGATCTTGATGTATTGTGAGGTTTGCTATTATAGTTTGATCTTATGATGTTTCTCCCCCTCTACTCTCTTTTGATGAATTGAGTTTTCCCTTTGAAGTTATCTTATCGGATTGACTCTTTAATTATTTGAGAACACTTGATGTATGTCTTGTCGTGCTTATCTGTGGTGACAATGGGATATCACGTGATCCACTTGATGTATGTTTTGGTGATCAACTTGCAGGTTCCGCCCATGAACCTTTGCATAGGGGTTGGCACACGTTTTCGTCTTGACTCTCCGGTAGAAACTTTGGGGCAATCTTTGAAGTACTTTGTGTTGGTGAATAGATGAATCTGAGATTGTGTGATGCATATCATATAATCATGCCCACGGATACTTGAGGTGACAATGGAATATCTAGTTGACATTAGGGTTTTGGTTGATTTGTGTCTGTAGGACCTTGAAGTATGTCTAGAGGGGGGGGGGGTGATTAGACTACTTGACCAATAAAAACTTAACCTTTTCCCAATTTTAGAGTTTGGCAGATTTTAGCTACTTTAGGACAAGTCAAGCAATCATCACACAATTCAAGCAAGCATGCAAAGAGTATATAGGCAGCAAAAATTAAAGCATGCAACTTGCAAGAAAGTAAAGGGAAGGGTTTGGAGGATTCAAACGCAATTGGAGACACGGATGTTTTTGGCGTGGTTCCGATAGGTGGTGCTATCGTACATCCACGTTGATGGAGACTTCAACCCACGAAGGGTAACGGCTGTGCGAGTCCACGGAAGGCTCCACCCACGAAGGGTCCACGAAGAAGCAACCTTGTCTATCCCACCATGGCCGTCGCCCACGAAGGACTTGCCTCACTAGCGGTAGATCTTCACGAAGTAGGCGATCTCCTTGCCCTTACAAACTCCTTGGTTCAACTCCACAATCTTGTCGGAGGCTCCCAAGTGACACCTAGCCAATCTAGGAGACACCACTCTCCAAGAAGTAACAAATGGTGTGTTGATGATGAACTCCTTGCTCTTGTGCTTCAAATGATATTCTCCCCAACACTCAACTCTCTCTCATAGGTTTTGGATCTGGTGAAAAGAAGATTTGAGTGGAAAGCAACTTGGGGAAGGCTAGAGATCAAGATTCATATGGTAGGAATGGAATATCTTGGCCTCAACACATGAGTAGGTGGTTCTCTCTCGAAATGGTAAGTTGGAAGTGTAGGTTCGTTTCGATGGCTCTCTCCATGAATGAAGAGGAGGTGGAGGGTATATATAGCCTCCACACAAAATCTAACTGTTACACACAATTTACCAAACTCGGTGGGACCGAATTGTTAAACTCGGTCGGACCGATTTAGTAAACCTAGTGACCGTTAGTGATTTTCGTGGGGCCGACATGCATCTCGGTGAGACCGATTCGGTTAGGGTTAGGGCATAACTTAATCTCGGTAAGACCGACATACAAAACTCGGTGAGACCGATTTGGTAATAAGCTTTCCAGAGAGTTGGTCGTAAACTCGGTGGGACCGATTTGCTCTTTTCGGTGAGACCGAAATGTTACAAAAAGGAAACAGAGAGTTTACATTGCAATCTCGGTGGGACCGATCGCTTACTTCGGTTAGACCGAAACGTTACGAAGGGAAACAGAGAGATAACAACCCCATCTCGGTGAGACCGAGATCCCTATCGGTAAGACCGATTTGCTTAGGGTTTGTGGCAGTGGCTATGACTTTTGGAATCGGTGCCGTCGGATAGGAAGAATCGGTGTGACCGATTTTGTCTTTGGGTTTAGGTCATTTGTGGATGTGGGAAAGTAGTTGAGGGTTTTGGGGCATATCAGTAAGCACATGAAGCAAGAGGCTCATTAAGCAACACCTCATCCCTCCTTGATAGTATTGGCTTTTCCTATAGAGTCAATGTGATCTTGGATCACTAAAATATAAAATGAAGAGTCTTGAGCTTTTGAGCTTGAGCCAATCCTTTGTCCTTAGTATTTTGAGGGATCCACTTTCATCATCCATGCCATGCCATTCATTGAGCTTTCCTGAAATAATAGTCTTGGAATAGTATTAGCTCAATGAGCTATATGTCGTTATGAATTACCAAAACCACCTAGGGATAGTTGCACTTTCAATATCCCCCTTTTTGGTAATTTATGACAACATATAGATCAAAGCTTCAACAAATGATAATAAGATTGAATAGCATCATCGCTTTGAGAAGTATGTGATAAGCAAGAGCTTCCCCTAAATTTGTGCATAGTTTTAGATTTGCTTTGGACTGCAAATGCACAATGAATTAGGCTCATGGGTACTCTTCCATGTCACATACATCTTGGTGGAGCGCTCAAAATAATAAACAATGAATACATGCACTCATCACCAAGCATAGTGAGTAATCACATAAGATAGATAGGATAATATCAAGCATGCATAAGTGTAGCTTATGATCAAACACATGATCATCAATGTCTCACAAGCATAGTATCTCAACCAAAAGCAAATAAAGTTTGAAAAACCACCAAATAAAGCAAGATAGAACAAAAGCAACACATTCTCTCTCTCGAAGCCTATGATCTATACATTTTTCTCCCCCTTTGGCAACAAGTTACCAAAATGTTCATAGAAAATGCATAGTGCTAGATCGACTCCGAGGCTTGATCTTCTGGTGGTGGTGTCCTGATAGCTCCTTGGACGAGGGCTTCAGTTGAAGTAGAGGGTGCTGGAGTGGATGTTGGAGCTTGTTGCACTGGAACTGTAGGTGCTGTGGCTGGTGCTGAAGTTGTTGCTCTAGTATCTGTCACTGGCACTGCAACTGACCTCTGGGCTCTGAGCACTCTGGCAAACACATTGGTGGTTGTCTTGCCCTTCCTCTCCTGCATGTCATCCTGCAGTTGCTCTACAACTGACTAAATCTCAGTTACTTTAACATCTAGATCATAGAATTTTTGTTCCATGATTCTTTCCATGCTCTCCTGGTTTTGAGTTAGGGTGGCCAACCCCTTCTCAATCCTTAGAGTTGATGCTATCAAGTAACCAAGCTGCTCCTGTTTGGTTTTCAAGAAATATTCAGATGCCCCCTCTTGAGTTGGCATCTTGGCAGCCTTCTCCTTCTCTGCCTTCTCCTTCTTCTCCTGAGCTTGAACTGATTGTGGATCATCTTCATTCATGACAACCTCATTGTCCTCAAAGTCTGGATAAATTGGAAAATGTTCCTTATCCAACTGATATTTTCCTGTGCCCATCTTGGAGTTGATCAATTCTTGAATCTGAGGTGCATATCCACAGCTCCTCTTCTGATCTGCTGCAGTCCTCTTGATTGTTTCAATTATGAGGCTCATGACTTTGATCTTTTGTGGCACATCAAACACATGCAGCATGTTGATGGCATGCCCTCTGATCATGTTGTGGTCACCTGACTTGGGCAACAAGGTGTGCCTTAAAATCCAATTTATGGTTGCAAACCCTGACAGCAGAAAGTGAACTGATCCAAACTTGTGAGTCTCTACTGCCTTGTCTGGAATTTCCTTGTACATGTGAGTCATTGAATTGTGGCCCAACTTCTTCTTTGCATAAATGTCCAGGTCATCCTCATTTTCCTTGGGGGCATTTATCAGACTTGCCTATTCTTCAACAATGGATTGGTACCTTGTACCTTCAGACATCCAAACAATTCTACCATCTGGATAAAAATGTGCTGTGGAGTAGAACTGCATGATAATCTCACCATTCCAGTTGGTGAACTTCTGTCCAACAAAATTAGCAACTCCACAAGCAACAAAGCTTTCTTGCACTCCAGGGTAGTGCTCTTCATTATCCTTGATGTAGGTCCAATCGACCCACCTCATGTCACAGACTATAGGCTTTTGTCCAACAGAATTGTTTCATAAAAATCCTGTTGTTCCTTTGTATGGAACCTGTAGTTAACAACAGTTCTTCTTCTTGAAGCATATGGGTCTTCCATCCTCCACAGTCTCAGCCCTGAATCCTTCCTGATTCTCATGTCCTCAGCCAGAGGATGGGCATCATTGTGGTATGGTATCTTGGGCTTGAGATTTCTAAGGACCTGTCCTTCTTCATCTTCATCTTCAAAACATTGGGCACTTTGGGGCCTTGTTCTTCTCAAAGAATGGAATGCTCCTAGTATTCCTCTTTGGAACTTGCTTGGCCTTGGAGGCAACTTTGGGTGCATCTTTGGGCTTGGACGTTGCAGCCCCTGATCTGATTGCATCTCCCATAAGCTTAGCTGCCTTAGGTGCTGGTGCAGCATCCTCTTCCTCTTCTGCATCCCTTCTCATAGAGGGCTTTCCAAGGACCTTGGCAGTTGTGGTTCTTGCTCTCTTCTTTTTCTTGTCCTGGTCACCATCATCCTCTGATTCAATTGTGAACTTCATAGTTTCACCAGTGCGGACTTTCTAAGGTTTGGATGATGTTTCTTTCCTTTCAGGTGCCTCTTTGGGTTGAGCTTGAGCTGGCACTTGAGTGGACTTCCTGGCCTTTGGCATTGGAGTTCTCTTGGCAGGAACTTTCTTCTTCAGACCTGGCTTAGTGCTATGAGCAGAGCCATATTCTTTCTTGAGCACCACTTTCTTGGAAGTGGCCTCATCTTCCTCAGCTTTGTAATCTTCATCCTCAGAATCTGAAGTTCATTTCCTCCTTTGCCTAGTAGCAGCCTTAGGCAAATTGCTAGGAGTACTTCTGCTCCCATCAACTGTAGTTGAGGGACTAGTGCCCTCACTCAAGTCCATCTGCTCTTCTGACATGTTCTGGCTGTCACTTTGATCTGACATACTGCAAAAGCTGACTGCTGACCCTGTGAAGAGTTATAAATGAGATAGAAAAGATGAGCATCACAAAATGCGAGATTTTTGCAAAAGAATGATTCAAAAGTTCAGTTTCAGTTTTCCATAGAAAGCATTTCGATCAACCGATTTTCAAACTCGGTGATACCAAGCAGTTTTGGAACCTAAATCGATGATCTCGGTTGGACCGAGTTTCACCGATGGCACCGAGACTGCTAGGGTTTCACAGAATCCTCAAATCGGTCGCACCGATTAGTAATTCCCGGTCAGACCGAGAGTCACTAGTGCAATGGCATAAGCCAAATCAGTGAGACCGAGTTTTTCAACTCGGTGGGTCCGAGATGGTTTCGGCGGAAACCTAACCCTAAAAATTTGAATCGCATCTAATCTATGGACTATTTTGGCTGGATAGAAGAGTTTCAATCATGGCAAGATTCAATAAAATAACAATGTGCTTGGAATCAGACGTGGATAGCACAAAGATCAAGTCCATACCCTAACTTGGTGGTGGACTTGCTACGGCGACAACGGCGGGACGAAATCCATTGACGGCGGCGGAGACCAAAGGATGAGGTCAGGCTGCGGCGAGGAGACGGTCCGGAGACCACCGATGGCGAGCGAGCTATTGCTTGGCGAAGGGTTTCGAGAAATTTCAAAATTTTGCCCGTGGCTATATATAGCCCGACCCTGTCGGTGTGACCAAGTGGAACAACTCGGTGGCACCGAGATGCATAACTGTGTTCAGTTACAGCAAATCGGTGAGACCGAAAAGTTCAAATCGGTTGCACCGAGATCGAAAACTCAAATCAACTTGATGATCTCGGTAGGACCGAAATGGAGGAATCGGTCTGACCGAGAATCACAAAGAGGTTTTGGAAGTTTAAGTCTATGACGAATCGGGCACTCCGAGTGCTCCTCACACAGAGTGGTTCGAATCTGACTTGATCAAATTTTGTGATGTAGCATGAATAGAGTTTGAGTGAGAAAAGCATAGATAGCTAAAGAAGGTTCTTAGGCATTCTTGTCCATCCACTTGACAAAAAGAAAAGAACCCAAACAATCAAAACAACAAGTGGATGTCCTTGAATGAGTAAAATATGCACCAACATGCTCACACAATAAGATGGCAAATGAAATATGTGGCAAAGCATGCACAACCAATTCTAGAATCTATCAAACAATTGGCGATGACTAGGTCATCTATATATGAGTATATTGACTTAGGAGTCAAATGAGAACATTTGATCATAGGTCATACTCATCGTTTAAGCTTAAGTGGGGTTACCACTTTTACATAATGCATCGATGTGTTCACACCATTAGAGTTGCTTTGACTCAATTATTAGAGTTAAGCTCCCCCTAGATGTGAGATCCCCCCTTAGAGGGATGAACTAACCTTGGGTTTTGTCGATGACGACTTCATGTAGGTGTTGAAGATGTGGATGCTCAATGTTGGTGTAGATCATTTGGAGCAATCCTTTGGAGTGAGTTGCACTTTCAACTTACCTACATGGGTTAGTCCCACAAGGAACAAACAAGAATATCCATAGACATAGAGTGATGCACACACAAGATGATGTCCATGAAATCATTAGGTTTCCTTGTCCCTTGTCTTACCAACATGAGGGTTTGTGACTCCTTGAACTAATGCAAGATGTGGAAGTTGATTGCACTTGTTCTTGCCAAAATGATATGAGTGAAGAATGTTGGCGGAGTCACCCTCAAGAACTCTCTAGTTCTTCTTCTTCGGGATCCACATCATCTTGATGGGAATCCTTGGAGTTGTAGTTGTACTTGATGAAGTAGAACTTGACGTAGTCTTGGGGACCCACTTGAACGAGGCTTTAGGTGCTTCTTCAAATGCATAAATCTATTCTTGAAGCTTGTCCTTGCCTTTGTTCTTGTGGTCTTGTGGTAGAAGATCATCTTGAGCTTGTGTTCCGTTGAAGGAAGTAGGATCATACTTCTCTTATTGAGGAACAAACTTTGTCTTGGGGTATTGATCTTATTCCCACTCAACTCCATTGGCATTGAACTTTCGTTCAAAACCAACACCTTGATTCTTTCGGTGCCTTCCTTGCTTGCGTACAATTTCCTCGAATTTCTTACTCCCGGCAAGGCTCTTGTAAACACCTTTCTCTATAATTCCCTTCAATAGGCTATTTTCTTGCTCAAGTGTAACTTGGCTAAGAGAATCATCAGTGGAATCAAGAGAACTACTAGAAGCAACAATATTGGATTTGACATTATTATTGTTACTACTAGAGGAAGTATCTTTCTTGTACTTGTTACTAGACTTGACTTGAGGCATGTAAGTGGATAAGAGTAAACGCTTGGCAATGTAAGAAGAACTTTTCTTGCGAAGATCATCATTGATTGCTTCTAAGAACTCATGCTCTTGCTCAAGATTGAGCTTTTCAAAGCGTAACTTCTCATGAGCCCTTAAAAGTTCTCGATGATCTTCGTAGATAGTTTCATGAGCTAACTTAAGAGAGTTTAGTTCTTTAGTTAGAAGCTCAATCTTCTCCTTATCATTGTCATTCGTTTTATCTTGATTAGCATGATTAATTGACGTTTCATCATAGTATTCATCACTAGAGTTGTCAACAAGTAGATCATCATCCACAAGCAAGTCATCTTCATCACTATTGAAATCAACATACTCGGGATGTGTTACCTTTGGACCTTTGGCCATGAAGCATCTTCCAACACCTTCATTTGGTGAATCAAATATGTCGTAGGAGTTGGTTGACACAAGTGCTAGACCGGCAACACCTTCATCTTGAGTATATTTGGAGTCGGAGTGATAGCTTCTCTCGGAGTGATTGTCAGAGTCAGAGCCGGATACCCATTCACCAACATGAGCTTGATGTCTTCATTTTGTGTAGCTCCTTGATGACTTGTCCTTCCTTTCCGAATCCTTGCTTCTCCGTGAGGGTCTTCGTTCATAACGATCATCTCTACTCCTCCTGTCTCTTGGTGGTGATTCTTCTCTTTTGCTCCTTCTTCTTGGAGAATCTTCTCTTCTTTTGTAGGGTGCCGTACACTCATTGGAGTAGTGTCTGGGTCTCCCACAATTGTAGCAATTGCGCTCTCGACTAGAAGATCTTTTGTCATTGTAAGACCTTGATTTGGAGCTTCTTTCTTTGCTTCTACTCTTGTAGAATTTGTTGAAGTTCTTCACCATTAATTTCAATTCTTCATTGAAGGTTGGTTTCTCACTTGATGATGTGGGGGCTTCACTTGAGGCTTTGTAAGCACCACTTGACTTGTTGTGAAGTTCTTCCTTATCCTTGAGTGACATCTCATGAGCAACAATTCTTCCAATGACTTCCGTTGGCTTGAGATCTTTGTAGTTTGGCATCATTTGAATCAATGTGCACACGGTATCATACTTTCCATCCAATGCTCTTAGAATCTTCTTGATGATGAATTTGTCGGTCATCTCTTCACTCCCTAAGCCGGCAATCTCATTTGTGATAAGAGCAAGCCTAGAGTACATTTCAGCGACACCTTCACCATCCTTCATTTTGAACTTGTCAAGCTGACTTTGGAGCACATCCAACTTGGATTCCTTGACGGACTCGGTACCTTCATGCATATCAATCAAAGTATCCCAAATTTCCTTTGCATTCTCAAGACGGCTGATTTTGTTGAATTCTTCGGGGCACAATCCGTTGAAGATGATATCACAAGCTTGAGCATTGTATTGCAGCATCTTCAATTCTTCCGCATTAGCTTCACGGTTCGGTTCTATCCCATCGAAGAATTCACCTTGCAAGCCAATACAAATAATTGCCCAAACGGCGGGGTTATGTCCAAGAATATGCATTTTCATCTTATGATTCCAACTAGCAAAATTAGTACCATCAAAGTAAGGACCTCTACGGTGATAATTTGCCTCGCTAGACGCCATACTCTCCTAGGTTGTGAAACCAAGGCTATGACCACCAAAAGCTATGGAAATCAAAGAAAATGGAGACCAAAGCTCTGATACCACTTGTAGGACCTTGAAGTATGTCTAGAGGGGGGTGATTAGACTACTTGACCAATAAAAACTTAACCTTTTCCCAATTTTAGAGTTTGGCAGATTTTAGCTACTTTAGGACAAGTCAAGCAATCATCACACAATTCAAGCAAGCATGCAAAGAGTATATAGGCAGCGGAAATTAAAGCATGCAACTTGCAAGAAAGTAAAGGGAAGGGTTTGGAGGATTCAAACGCAATTGGAGACACGGATGTTTTTGGCGTGGTTCCGATAGGTGGTGCTATCATACATCCACGTTGATGGAGACTTCAACCCATGAAGGGTAATTGCTGCGCGAGTCCATGGAGGGCTCCACCCACGAAGGGTCCACGAAGAAGCAACCTTGTCTATCCCACCATCGCCGTCGCCCATGAAGGACTTGCCTCACTAGCGGTAGATCTTCACGAGTAGGCGATCTCCTTGCCCTTACAAACTCCTTGGTTCAACTCCACAATCTTGTCGGAGGCTCTCAAGTGACACCTAGCCAATCTAGGAGACACCACTCTCCAAGAAGTAACAAATGGTGCGTTGATGATGAACTCCTTGAGCTTGTGCGTCAAATGATAGTCCCCCCAACACTCAACTCTCTCTCATAGGTTTTGGATCTGGTGGAAAGAAGATTTGAGTGGAAAGCAACTTGGTGAAGGCTAGAGATCAAGATTCATATCGTAGGAATGGAATATCTTGGCCTCAACACATGAGTAGGTGGTTCTCTCTTAGAAATGGTAAGTTGGAAGTGTAGGTTCGTCCTGATGGCTCTCTCCACGAATGAAGAGGAGGTGGAGGGGTATATATAGCCTCCACACAAAATCTAACCGTTACACACAATTTACCAAACTCGATGGGACCGAATTGTTAAACTCGGTTGGACCGATTTAGTAAACCTAGTGACCGTTAGTGATTTTCGGTGGGACTGACATGCATCTCGGTGAGACCGATTCGGTTAGGGTTAGGGCATAACTTAATCTCGATAAGACCGATTACATAAACTCGGTGAGACCGATTTGGTAATAAGCTTTCCAGAGAGTTGGTCGGTAAACTCGGTGGGACCGATTTGCTCTTTTCGGTGAGACCGAAATGTTACAAAAAGGAAATAGAGCGTTTACATTGCAATCTCGGTGGGACCGATCGCTCACTTCGGTTAGACCGAAACGTTACTGAAAGGAAATGAGAGATTATAACCCCATCTCGGTGAGACCGAGATCCCTATCGGTAAGACCGATTTGCTTAGGGTTTGTGGCAGTGGCTATGACTTTTGGAATCAGTGGCGCCGGATAGGAAGAATCGGTGTGACCGATTTTGGCTTTGGGTTTAGGTCATTTGTGGATGTGGGAAAGTAGTTGAGGGTTTTGGAGCATATCACTAAGCACATGAAGCAAGAGGCTCATTACGCAACACCTCATCCCTCCTTGATAGTATTGGCTTTTCCTATAGACTCAATGAGATCTTGGATCACTAAAATATAAAATGAAGAGTCTTGAGCTTTTAAGCTTGAGCCAATCTTTATCCTTAGTATTATGAGGGATCCACTTTCATCATCCATGCCATGCCATTCATTGAGCTTTCCTGAAATAATAGTCTTGGAATAGTATTAGCTCAATGAGCTATATGTTGTTATGAATTACCAAAACCACCTAGGGATAGTTGCACTTTCACTGTCTTAAGGTGTTATTCTAGTACGAACTCTTGAATACATCGATCCGAAAGAATAACTTTGAGGTGGTTTCATACCCTACCATAATCTCTTCGTTTGTTCACCGCAATTGGTGGCTTTGGAGTGACTCTTTGTTACATGTTGAGGGATAGTTATATGATCCAAGTATGTTATTATTGTTGAGAGAACTTGCACTAGTGAAAGTATGAACCCTAGGCCTTGTTTCCTAGCATTGCAATACCGTTTACGCTCACTTTTATCATTAGTTACATTGCTGTTTTTATATTTTCAGATTACAAAAACCTATATCTACCATCCATATTGCACTTGTATCACCATCTCTTCGCCGAACTAGTCCACCTATACATTTTACCATTGTATTGGGTGTGTTGGGGACACAAGAGACTCTTTGTTATTTGGTTGCAGGGTTGCTTGAGAGAGACCATCTTCATCCTACGCCTCCTATGGATTGATAAACCTTAGGTCATCCACTTGAGGGAAATTTGCTACTGTCCTACAAACCTCTGCACTTGGAGGCCCAACAACGTCTACAAGAAGAAGGTTGTGTAGTAGACATCAGGGACAGCTAGTACAAGCTATCCTGACTAAAGGTGGTCTTCGCCTATCAAAGGCGCTGGTGGTGACGCCGTCTTGGGCTCCACGATGACCTCCATACTGCCGTCCTGCTGGCCTTGGTCTTGTTGCAACGATATGGAAACCTTTGCCTGATGCCTCGATACTCCATGCCTGCGCTTGTCCCCTTAGCACCAAAGGGAAAACGAGGACACTACGCGCGTTGGTGCCCGCCTGGCCTTGGTCGTCATGGCTTGCGTCACGGGAACCTCACGAGGTACCCCTTTCCTTGATCTCTCTGCCTCCTTGCGAGCTTGCCTGGCGAGGCCGTTCCTGAGGAGGCCTTGTGTCATCCGCCTCGTGAGGCTCGACCCTTCGCGAGGGTCTTGAGTGTTGGTTGATGAAGACAGGTCATGCTGGGCCACTAGTGCAACCACACCGTGGGCCGTAGGCAGGCAAGTCTGGGGACCTCCGTTCCCAGAACGCCGACAGTAGCCCCCGGGCCCAAGGCGTGTTCGGACTTGGCTTAGAGGCGAAGCCAAAGGGCAAGTGCAGAGCGCCACGAGCCCCAACAGCATGCAGCCTTGGTCGACGTGTGGCGAGTGATTGGACGTGGGCGTCTCCGCTTCCCCACGCTACCTCGGTAACTGCCCGTTTGACAAAAGGCTGGGGCGGGCAAGGCTTGCCTTCATTGCTTTCCTTCGTCTTGCTCCAGATCTCCTTCCTTGCTCCTCGCTTTCAAAATCTCCAGATCCTCTCCACTCCTTCGCCCTGAGCAACCAATGGCGCCCCGGAAGGCCACGGTTGACATGCCACCATCCTGGTACGAGCCGGCCCTGGACGCGCCCACCATCCCATAGAAGAGTCTCGCTGCCACGCGCCTGCTGACGTCGGGGGAGAGCAATGAGAAGGGGAAGACCAAACTCCGAGCTGGCTCCGCCGTGCCAGAGGCTCGGGGGAGCACTTTCTATCCCTTCTTCACCAACGACGTCATCGCAGGCCTAGTTCCCTCCTTCTCTGACTTCTTCTACGCTATCCTACGCCATTACAGATTGCAGGTCCTTCATCTCCATCCCAACTCCATTCTCCTCTTGTCAATTTTCGCCTACTACTGCGAGCATGATTGCAATGTTCTTAGTATGAACTCCATGAATATCCATAGTACTAATGATGATTGCACTAGTTATGATGAAAATATCTCTTATAAGTATGTTGATTTTTGTGGAGTAGATTGGGTTTGCAAGTACACCCCAAATAGGTAAAATAGATATTGCAAGAGGCATGAGTACTTAGAAACTAAAGGGTTGCAAGAAAGTCTTGATGTTTGTGCTGAAAAATTCAATATTTTTCGCGCTCCTTGTGAACTTTGCAATGAACGTGGTCATTTAAATCTGCACTGCAAATTGTTTCATGACCGAATCGTGTCCAAAAATTGTGATAACTTGATTACCCTTGAGCATCATAAAGAGCTTAGTCTTCTTTTGGGGTATGAAGAAATGAAACGTATAACTGAGGGTATTCCAAAATTTAATCTTGATAGATTTCTTGATTTTGATCTAGAGAAGATTTATTTGTATTGTGCGGTGAATTGCATTGAAAATCCTTATATTGCCAATTACCTAAAGAAAAGAAAGCAAATAGAAGATGATGATAATGCTAATGAAAGGGAAAAGACTTCCCAATCTCCTCCTATTATTTCTTATGATGAATCAGGTAACGAGGAGGAGCTTTCTATTCAACCAATCTCATCAATAAGGAGCTCAAAGAATAAGGTTGAACCCACACATAATGTGAAGAAGAAAAAGAAAAGAAGGAGCAACAAAGGTAAAAAGGTATCTCTCCCAAATGATGTTGCTCCTACTACTCATTGTGATGATGATAATTGCTATACTATTGGTGCTATCCATATTTTTAATGATGAGAGTGATTATGCTTATGATATGAAAGGGCCCAAGCTTGGGGAAGCTATGTTTGATGAGGATGAAATATTTGAGAATATATTTGCTGAAATTAATGTTTGCCCCAAGCTTGGGGCTGCTATGTTTACTGAAGATGATATTTTTAGCATCCCAAGTTTTGATATGCAAAGTTGTTATGATGACAGCATGCCTCTTACCTATGATGATTATATTGACGAAAGTGAGTTTAGAAGAGTGTCAACTTTAGGAAGTAGTTATTCCACTATTTTAGAGGATGTTGAATCTTATTGTGATGAATATGAAAGTGGATTTGGAAGAGTGTCAACTTTATTTAGTGATCATTCCACTATCTTGGAAGAGGTTTCAATCGATTATGATGAGAACAAAGTTGCTACTTATGATGATTATTGTGATGAAACTTATGCTATAAAAATTAGTGATGATTATATTTATAAATTTTGTCATGATTATGATTACCCTTTTTCTGAACATTACTCTTTTAATGTGAAAACAATTTATAGTATTCAAGTCTTTTATGATACTCCCACTATTCCGAATGAGAAGAATTTTGCTTATGTGGAGAGTAGTAAAATTTCTATGCAAGTAGATCATGAAAAGAATGCTTTAGGTGCTGGTTATATTGTTGAATTCATTCATGATGCTACTGAAAATTATTATGAGGGAGGAACATATGCTTGTAGGAATTGCAATAATATCAAGTTTCCTCTCTATGTGCTTCAAGTTTTGAACTTATGCTTGTTTTGCCTTCCTATGCTAGTTGATTATTGTTCCCATAAATTGTTTGCTCACGAAATCCCTATGCATAGGAAGTGGGTTAAACTTAAATGTGCTAGCCATATGCTTCATGATGCTCCCGTTATGTTTCAATTCTTATCTTGTATGTGAGCATCAGTGTCATCATCATGCCTAGCTAGAAAGGCATTAAAGAAAAGCGCTTGTTGGGAAACAACCCAATGTTTATCCTTACTGTTTTTTTGTGTCCACATGATTATGCTACTGTATTAATCATGCTTTATAGCTTTTGTTTCAATAAAGTGCCAAGTAAGACCTTTAGGATAGCTTACGGTGATAGTTGTGTTGATCCTGCTGAGAATCAGAAACTTTGGCACCCAGTAAATTAGTTTTTTTAATTCACAGAAACATGCTGCTGATCTGATCCTTTTTGCTCTGGATTGGTACACAAATTTCTTATGACTTCCTAATTTAGTAGGATTTTTGTAGTTCCATAAGTATGTGTTTGATACAGATTACTACAGACTGTTCTGTTTTTGATAGATTCTGTTTTCTATGTGTTGTTTGCTTATTTTGATGAATCTATGAGTAGTATCGGAGGGTATGAACCATAGATAAGTTGGAATACAGTATATATTACACCAATATGAATTTAGAATGAGTTCACTACAGTAGCTAAGTGGTGGTTTTATTTTCTTATACTAACAGAGCTTACGAGTTTTCTATTGAGTTTTGTGTTGTGAAGTTTTCAAGTTTTGGGTAAAGATTCGATGGACTATGGAATAGGGAGTGGCAAGAGCCTAAGCTTGGGGATTCCCAAGGCACCCAAAGGCAATATTCAAGGACAACCAAGAGCCTAAGCTTGGGGATGCCCCGGATGGCATCCCTTTTTCGTCTTCGTTCATCGGTAACTTTACTTGGAGCTATATTTTTATTCGCCACATGATATGTGTTTTGCTTGGAGCGTCATTTTATTTTGTTAGTATTTGCTAGATGTTATTTATAATAATCTTTTGCATCTATATTTTCAATAAAAATGTCAAGGATAGCCTTTACCGTGCTTATTTTGCTAGTATACATGTTGCTGTTTGAAAACAGAAAGTTTACCGCTGTTGCAAAAATTCCATAGAAAAGTCAGAAAATAGTATAATGTTGAAACCTTTTTCATATTGAGCTCTGATAAATCTTCTACATCATACTATTTTTCTCATAATTTTTGGAGTTAGGGAAGTATGATGAATCTTGCATTCTTGACAGACTATACTGTTTTGGCAGATTGCTGTTATGGTTACATTGTTTGCATATGTTTGCTTGCTTAATGTTTCTATATTAGGATAGGAGTATTAAATATGCAGAGGCATTTAATATGCAATGTTGAACAATAATTTTAGTGATTTTTTACAGTAGAAAATGATAAGGTTTTGCATTTGTTTATACTAACTTATCTCACGAGTTCTTGTTGAGTTGTATGTGGATGAAGCTTTTGATAAAAAGAGAAACCATGATATGAGAGGAATTAAGGAGACACAAAAGTTCAAGCTTGGGGATGCCCAAGGCATCCCGAGATAAGATTTCAAGAAGTCTCAAGCATCTAAGCTTGGGGATGCCCCGTAGGCATCCCACCTTTCTTCTTCAACAACTATCGGTTAGTATCGGTTGAGCCTAAGTGTTTGCTTCTCCACATAAGTTGTGCTATCCTTGCAATATAATTTATTTTGCTTCGCTTGTTGTTTGAATGAAATACCAAGATCTGAAATTCTTTAATGATAGAGAGTCTTCACATTGTTAAATAATTATTTAGCTACTCATTGATCTTCACTTATATCTTTTTGGAGTAGTTTTTCATTTACTCGTGTGCTTCACTTATATCCTATGAGTAAATTGTTGAATGAGTTGATTGTCATGAATATGAAATTACATATGTTTCATTTGCTTATCCCATGGGGAGTAATGACTTCACATCTAAGAAGTAGAGGTTGTAAATTGAAGGTTAGCAAGCATTGTATTGGTCATTTGAACAATTCATGAAAGAATATTGAAGGTAGAGAGATTTCACATATAAATATACTATCTTAGACATCTTTTATAATTGTGAGCACTCATTAAGTATGACATGGTAAAGAGTTGATGTTGGACAAGGAAGACAATGTAATGGGTTATGTTTTATCACATCTCAGTTAAAGTATATTGTCATGGATCATTCAAACATGTTGAGCTTGCCTTTCCCCCTCATGCTAGCCAAATTCCTTGCACCAAGTAGAGATACTACTTGTGCTTCCAAATATCCTTAAACCCAGTTTTGCCATGAGAGTCCACCGTACCTACCTATGGATTGAGTAAGATCCTTCAAGTAAGTTGTCATCGGTGTAAGCAATAAAAATTGCTCTCTAAATATGTATGATTTATTAGTGTGGAGAAAATAAGCTTTATACGATCTTGTTATGAAAAGTGACGGACTGCATAATAAAGGTCCATATACAATTGGCAATATAAAGTGACGTTCTTTCGCATTAAGATTTTGTGCATCCAACCCTAAAAGCGCATGACAACCTCTGCTTCCCTCTGCGAAGGGCCTATCTTTTACTTTATGTATTTTACTTTATGCAAGAGTCAAGGTGATCTTCACCTTTCCCTTTTTCACTTTATCCTTTGGCAAGCACCTCGTGTTGGAAAGATCATGTTATATATATCCAATTGGATGTAAGTTAGCATGAACTATTATTGTTGACATCACCCAAAGGTGAATATGTTGGGAGGCAACACTATAAGCCCCTATCTTTCTCAGTGTCCGATTAAAACTCCATAACCATTAGTATTGCGTGAGTGTTAGCAATTGTAGAAGACTATACGATAGTTGAGTATGTAGAGTTTGCTAAATCAAAGCTCTGACATAGACCCTTCCTGAAAATAAGATGAATTGCAATTGTTTGATGACTAAGAATGAAGTTTGCTAGTTTTCAAGAAAGTTTATGGTCTATGCTTTAACATGTGAATAGCTTGTTACTTGATCTTGAGAAGTTTTATGACATGAACTACTGTTATGACATATAATGATGCTAGAAAGGGTGATTGAAATTATCATTGATCAAACTTGTGCACCTTTTAGCATTCACACTTCATAAATCCTTTCTTTTATTATTTACCTACTCGAGGACGAGCAGGAATTAAGCTTGGGGATGCGGATACGTCTCCAACATATCTATAATTTATGAAGCATTCATGCTATTTTATTATCTGTTTTGAATGATTACGGGCTTTATTATACACTTTTATACTCCCTCCATTCCTAAATGTAGGGTGTATAGTTTTTGGCACGAAAATTAAAAAACGCACATGAAGGCAAAATTTCACAAGTTTTGGGCAAGTTTACACCTGACTAATTGACATGAGAAAATAGAGGAGCTTGCATGATATATGGAAATGTAATCAAATCCTAAAAAAATTATCCAAACGAGTGTTGCAACGCAATACACCTTATATTTTGGATTTTTTTTCAAAAATCTATACACCTTATATGAAGGAATGGAGGGAGTATTACTTTTGGGACTAACCTATTAACCGGAGGCCCAACCCATATTGCTGTTTTATTGCCTGTTTCAGTATTTCGAAGAAAACGAATATCAAACGGAGTCCAAACGGAATGAAACCTTCGGGAGCGTGATTTTTGGAAAGGATATGATCCGGGAGACTTGGAGTTCAAGCCAGGGAAGGCTCGAGGAAGCCAGGAGATAGGAGGGCGCGCCCACCCCCCTGGGCGTGCCCCCTGTCTCCTGGGGCCCTCGAGGCTCCCCCGACCAACTTCTTTCGCCTATATAAGTCCACGTACCCTAAAAACATCGAAAACGAAGATAGATCGGGAGTTCCGCCGCCGCAAGCCTCTGTAGCCACCAATAACCTCTCGGGAGCCCGTTCCGGCACCCTGCCGGAGGGGGAACCATCACCGGTGGCCATCTTCATCATCTCGGCGCTCTCCATGATGAGGAGGGAGTAGTTCAAACTCGGGGCTGAGGGTATGTACTAGTAGCTATGTGTTTGATCTCTCTCTCTCTCTCTCTCTCTCTCTCTCTCTCTCTCTCGGGTTCTCTCTATGGCACGATCTTGATATATCGCGAGCTTTGCTATTATAATGGGATCTTATGATGTTTCTCCCCCTCTAATCTCTTGGATGAATTGAGTTTTCCCTTTGAAGTTATCTTATCCGATTGAGTCTTTAATGATTTGAGAACACTTGATATATGTCTTGCCGTGCTTATCTGTGGTGACAATGGGATATCACGTGATCCACTTGATGTATGTTTTGGTGATCAACTTGCGGGTTCTGCCCATGAACCTTTGCATAGGGGTTGGCACACATTTTCGTCTTGACTCTCCGGTAGAAACTTTGGGGCACTCTTTGAAGTACTTTGTGTTGGTTGAATAGATGAATCTGAGATTATGTGATTCATATCGTATAATCATGCCCATGGATACTAGAGGTGACAATTGAGTATCTAGGTGACATTAGGGTTTTGGTTGATTTGTGTCTTAAGGTGTTATTCTAGTACGAACTCTTGAATAGATCGATCCGAAAGAATAACTTTGAGGTGGTTTCGTACCCTACCATAGTCTCTTTGTTTGTTCTCCGCTATTACTGGCTTTGGAGTGACTCTTTGTTGCATGTTGAGGGATAGTTATATGATCCAAGTATGTTATTATTGTTGAGAGAACTTGCACTAGTGAAAGTATGAACCCTAGGCCTTGTTTCCTAGCATTGCAATACCGTTTACGCTCACTTTTATCATTAGTTACCTTGCTGTTTTTACATTTTCAGATTACAAAAACATATATCTACCATCCATATTGCACTTGTATCACCATCTCTTCGCCGAACTAGTCCACCTATACAATTTACCATTGTATTGGGTGTGTTGGGGACACAAGAGACTCTTTGTTATTTGGTTGCAGGGTTGCTTGAGAGAGACCATCTTCATCCTACGCCTCCTACGGATTGATAAACCTTAGGTCATCCACTTGAGGGAAATTTGCTACTGTCCTACAAACCTCTGCACTTGGAGGCCCAACAACGTCTACAAGAAGAAGGTTGTGTAATAGACATCAGGGACAACTAGTACAAGCTATCCTGACTAAAGGTGATCTTCACCTGTCAATGGCGCTGGTGGTGACGCCGTCTTCGGCTCCATGTTGACCTCCGTCCTGCCGTCCTGCTGGCCTTGGTCTTGTTGCACCAATATGGAAACCTTTTCCTGATGCCTCGGTACTCCGCGCCTGCGCTTGTCCCCTTAGCACCAAAGGGAAAACGAGGACACTGCGCGCGCTGGCGCCTGCCTGGCCTTGGTCATCATGGCTTGCGTCATGGGAACCTCACAAGGTACCCCTTTCCTTGATCTCTCCTTCTTCTCGCGAGCTTGCCTGGCGAGGCCGTTCCTGAGGAGGCCTTCTGTCGTCCGCCTCGCGAGGCTTGGACCCTCGTGAGGGTCTTGAGTGTTGGTTGATGAAGACGGACCGTGCTGGGCCACTGGTGTAGCCACGCCGTGGGCCGCAGGCAGGCAAGTCTGGGGACCCCCGTTCCTAGAACGCCGACAGTAGCCCCCGGGCCCAAGGCGCGCTCGGACTTGGCTTAGCGGCAAAGCCAAAGGGCAAGTGCGGAGCGCCGCGGGCCCCAACAGCCTGCGGCCTTGGTCGACGTGTGGCGACTGATTGGACATGGGCGTCTCCGCTTCCCCACGCTACCTTGGTAACTGCCCGTTTGACAAAAGGCTGGTGCGGGCAAGGCTTGCCTTCATTGCTTTCCTTCGTCTTGCTCCAGATCTCCTTCCTCGCTCCTCGCTTTCAAAATCTCCAGATCCGCTCCACTCCTTCCCCCTGGGCAACCAATGGCGCCCCGGAAGGCCATGGTTGACGCACCGCCAGCCTGGTACGAGCCGGCCCTGGACGCGCCCATCGTCCCAGAGAAGAGTCTCGCCGCCACGCGCCTGCTGACGTCGGGGGAGAGCAATGAGATGGGGAAGACCGAACTCCGGGCTGGCTCCACCGTGTCGGAGGCTCAGGGGAGCACTTTCTATCCCTTCTTCACGAACGCCATCGTCGCAAGCCTAGTTCCCCCCTTCTCCGACTTCTTCTACACTATCCTCCGCCATTATAGGTTGCAGGCCCTTCATCTCCATCCCAATTCCATTCTCGTCTTGTCGATTTTTGCCTACTACTGTGAGGCGAATGTTGGGGTGATGCCATCCGTGGCTCTGCTGCGCCACTTCTTCCTTCTCTGGACCAATGGCGACCACACCTCGGCGTGCGCCAATTTCGTCGCGTACGGCAAGGACAACGCAATTTTGAAGGCTGAGAAGAGGGTCGACGGCTTCCGAAACAAGTGGGTCATGATGGATGCCAAGTGTGTCCACCCCCGGTTGGCGCTGCCAACGGAGATGCCCCAGTCTGATGAAGAGTGGTCTCGCATGAAGCTCACTGACGACCGGGCGATGTTGGTGCTGGAGAGGATAAATGCCGACCTGAAGCCAGGCAACTCAAAGGCGGTGAAGGTGACGGGGGCCGCGCTCCTGAGGGAGTTCTTGATGTAGTGGATGGCTCCGCTTCAGGCGCGCTCGCGCCCCTTATGGATGCTTGGGGGTGTAGACGACAAGCTTCGCCTAAATCTGGTGGGTTTTGACTGATGAGGAGCTGGCCGCAGCTCTCCGCCTCTTGGGTGGGGACGACCAGGAGTATCCACCGAGTGCCCCTGTCTCCTTGTTCCTCCGCAAGGACAGGGCGCAAGTGGTGGCTGCTATGCCCACCTTTGATGGGCGTGGTCTGGTGCTGCCGGCGCCCCTTGTGGTCCGAGGGCAACGACACCGGTGGACGTGTCTTTGGGTGACTCCCGCAGAGGAGGAGAGGAGGAAGACGAGGAGCGCGACTCGGAGGCGACCCCCAAGGGGACTGGGGAGACCTCCCCCTCACGCAGGGCTGACATCCTCCGCACCCTGCCAGACGACGACGAGGTTGACGCCACCCAAGAGAAGGAGGATCCACCCATGATCCCGACGAGGGGCAGGTCGGCGCTGATTTACTGAGAGGCTCCTCCTGCCCGGACACTGCCTGGAGCCACCTCCAGCCCTTCTGCTACACCTTCTTCTACTCCTGGAGCCCTTTCAGCTGCGCCCCGGGTCGCCAGGCTCTCGGGCTTCAAGCTCAGCAAGAGGAAGGTGGACTACTACGCAGTAGACCAGTAAGTGTCCGTGCTCCATTTTGTTCTTGATTATGCTGTTGGTCCTTGACATTCACCATCGATTGGCTAGGCCGTCGCCCGCGGCGAAGAAGAGGAAGGAGGACGCGGTGACGCTGTCTGGGGACGATCCATCCGCCGCGGCCTCACCTTCTTCCACGGGGAGAGGAGGCGACGGCGCTCGGACCTCCCCTGCCCGGTCAACCTCGCAAGGCCCGGGAGGGCGTCCTCGTGAAGAGTCAGCCCCATGGCCCCGCTGCCTCCAGAGGTGCTGTTAGTCGATGCTGCTGCTAAGGTAACCAAAGCTCAGGAGCCCCCAGTCTCCCAAGCCCCTCCTCCTTCTGCTACGCCACTGGTTCCAGGTCCTTCTACCTCCCCCCGGTGTCTTGGAACATGCCCTTTCTGAGATGGCACAACTGCAAGAAGACTTCCAGGGCACCGACTCCCATCTGGTAGCCGGGCGTCTGGAGCTGGTTTTCGGCTGGCTTCACTCTGACGCCTCTGTCCGAGCGGCGCTAAGATGGGTCGCAGTGGCCTCTGAGGAGGAGAAGCAGGCCGCCACCCAGGCTGCAGCCGCTCGCGAGGTGGCACTGAAGGATGCCGCAGCCGCCCAGGACAGCTGCAAGGCACTGGAGGCTGAGCTGAAGGATTTGCGCGACAAGCACGCCGAAGAAGCTCGCGACCGCTGGGCGGAGGAGGAGAGGATGAAGGCTCGGGAGGACGCCATCAGGGACCGCGACACTGAGCTAGCGCGGTTGGCGGAGGCGCAGACCACTAAGTGCGGCCGGCTGGAAACGCTGGAGCAGAAGGTGAGGGCGGAGAAGGCCGAGCTCGACGCCAAAGCGAAGGTCCTGGCCGAGGACCGCACGGCCTTCGCACTCCTCGGGGAGAGGTCTCGCGTGGCGCTGAAGGCACTCTATGAGAAGGGCCTGGAGAAGCCACTGGCTACCGACGAGGACGGCCCCGCCCAGCTGCTTCCTTACTTGGTCGAGGCGCTTGAGGAAGTCGTGAGCGGCGTCGGCCCCATGGCAGAGGTAGAAGCTCGTGTCCTTTCTTCTGCGGCACTGACGCGCGTCTTCAGCTACCTCCACCTCGATGAGCTGCTGGAGCCTGTGGACGGCGAGTGGTACGCCACTGCTACTGAAGCCATGAAGGGCCAGGTGGAGGCCTTGCTGGGGAAGTTCCACGCCTTCGCTCCTGCGCCCATGGCAGGCAGTGCTGCTGATCCCGTGGCCTCGGGTGGTGGTACAGGTGAAGGAAATACCACCATGGGGGTGGAGTCCCTGGCGGGTGACGGCGGTGTTCAAGCATGATTTACTTGCGGCTTCTTTCCTGCTTAATTCCTGCAATGTGCACCATGCCTCGTGGAGGCGTTTAAACTTGCGTCTGGTATTGTGAAGACAATTATGGTTTGTAATATTTGCTTCAAGATTTTATAGTTTTCTTCCTAGTTGCTTTACGTTCTGCGTCGGCAGGGCCCGGCCCCGTGCATACCTCAGCCGCCATTGGCCCCGACCGGATCACCAGGACGGGACCAAGTAGTGAGGGGCTACGTGACTAGTTAGGCTCCTGAGTCGCGATGCTCAGGAGTCCCGCTTGACGCGCAAACAGCTTATAGGAAGGGATCGCAGGGGTAGATCTAGCGTTCTACGTCGGCAGAGCCCGGCCCCGCGCATACCTCAACTGCCGTTAGCCTCGACCGGATCACCAGGACGGGACCAAGGAGTGAGGGGCTACGTGACCAGTTAGGCTCCTGAGTCGCGATGCTCAAGAGTCCCCCTTGACGTTCAAACGACCTTCATACCTTGGCTCCGCTCGAGGAGGGGCGCGCGACAACCAGGTCCGGACGACCTGGCTGGGTGGCGTATGCTCGGGCGTGACCCGGGCGCGGCCCCCGTGCCCAGCCCCCTCGCGCGATGCTCCCTAGGGGAGGTTTTGCGATGAGGCCAGACACTGAGCTCTGGGAGCCCTGAAGTTGATACGGCCGTGGGGTCGCCCTCAGTTGTTTATCACCAGTGCGGAGCATAGTGCTTCCATATGTGTACGTGCATAGCCGCGCCTCGGCACTGTCGTCAGCCAGTGCGGAGCATGGTGCTTCCACTGGTGCGTGGGAGGGGGGCTCCCTGCTGCGGAGAGCCCCCCGGGCATGTACAGCCCTGCCCTGACACGTGGCTTGCATGGTAGGGCTAGACGAGGTGTATCTGGGCACCCGTGAGCCAGCGCGGGACTCATGAGGCCCTACCTCAAGGCGGGTTGCACCTGGTCTTGGGTCTTTGATAGCTGGGTGTTCCTGCGAGATGGTTAGGTATAAATGCTCTGCGTCCTCAGGTCCCGACCCTCGAGCGAGCTCAGCCGCCGCTGGTATGCCAGGTCGCGATGCCGTGGTCAAGGCCAGGGGGTGAGGGCTGGAGAGCCAGTAAGAGCTCCTGAGTCGCGATGCTCAGAGAGAGAGGGAGGGACCCGTGGGAGGTGTCAATCAAGCTGGCGATAATCATAGGTAGATTAGGCATGAAAGGCAAATCAACTTAGATAAATACAAAATGGATACATGCCATTGGGTCAGACCCAAGCGGCTTTGGGATGATGCAGCCCGAGGGGTGCCCCCAGCAAGGTAAGCTAAAGAGATAAAAAAGAGATACATGCCGCGGGGACGGACCCACGTGGCCTGGGAATGATGCAGCCCTGAGGGCGCTCCCAGCTGAAATGAACTTGGGAGATGTCACCTAGTTCCATTGTAGAGGGGGTGTTGGGGCAGCCAAGATGCTTGTGAAGGGCCGACCACAAGCCATTAGCCCCGAGCCTCGTGGAGGCTCTGGGGGTCCAGGTGGTTCCTTGAGGACCGTCTCCATCTCTGCTAGGACCGCGTGGTGCCTAGCCTCCTGAGCCGCCAGAATGCTCCGCAGGTGACGCTGGTAGGTGGCAGGCGTGTTCGGCAGGCCGAAAGGCATGCGAACGTAGCTGTGTGGCAGACCCTCGCAGCGTCCCACGCGCGAAGGCCAGAAGCACTCCTGTGATGCGACTCGGTTGAGCCCAGGAACGCCGATGCAGACACGCAGCCCACCATCTTCGCCTGGATGGGGAGCCGCGCCGGGCAAGCGGCAGTCGCCGTGCACGGCTCTTGCTTCCTGAAGCTCCTGAGTGGTCTTGGCAATGAACTCCTGAACGTTGGGCTTTCCACGCCCTGTGCCTTCCTGAGGGAAACGTGCCGTGAAGCATGCCTCCAAGTGGTGCCCGAGCGCCTCCCTCATGATGTCGGCGAGGTCTGAGGCCCTCCAGAAGAGAGCCCCCGAGCCCTGCCCGAGGAGGGTGCCGGGTGCACCTTCCTATGCGGTGGAAGGAGGCGCCCCAAGCACGGGCGCTGATCCTGAAGTGCCACCACCTGAGGTGCCGCCCCCCTGAGGCCCTGTGCGGGGTGGTTACTTCTTATTCTTGGGGATGGCCTCGGGAGGGTTCTCGCCCATGCTATCTGGGTCCTCGATTGCTGTGGCTTGGAAAGCACACTCGAGGGAGCACACCGCATCTCTCTCTTCGCAGGGGACCGTGATGATTCTGCCGCTTCCTGGCATCTTGAGGACGTAGTACCCGTGGTGGGTCACTGCCATGAACTTGGCCAGGGCTGGATACCCGAGGATGGCATTGTACAGTAGGTGGATGTGGGCGACGTCGAAGTTGATGAGCTCGGTGCGGTAGTTGTCGCGCTTTCCGAAGGTGACATGGAGGCGGACCTGCCCTATCCGGGTGGTGGAATCGTCGGTAACTCCTGAGAAGGGCTTGGTAGGCTGAAGTTGATCATATGGCACTTGAAGGTTGTCAAACATCTCAGCGGACAGGATGTTAAGCCCTGCGCCACCATCGATGAGGGTCCTGGTGACTTGCATGTTGCTGATGACTGGCGAGAAGAGCATCGGGAGAACACCAGTAGTAGCCGTGCACTTGAGTTGATCTGCCGAGCTGAAGGTGATGGCGCACTTGGACCACCTGAGCGGGCGCGTGGCCTCGATTCTGGGGAGGGCTACATTCACCTCGCAAGCAAACTGCTTGAAGATACGCTGAGAGGCTGGGGCCTGAGCTCCGCCCAAGATGCAAGTGATAGCACGTGGCTCCTGGAAACCCCCAGCCCCTCGTCTTGATGATGGTCGTCATTTCTTCTTGGCAGCAGCGGTAGTGGAGGAAGGCCTGCATTACCATGGGGGTGGTCCTCGCAAGGCTGATCCCTCCAGGCGCCCCTGCGAGGCTCGTCCCTCCAGGCACCCTCGCAAGGCTGGTCCTGCTAGCGATCCTCACGAGGTCGGTCACACCACTCCTGACGAGGTCCACGGTCGTCCCATCGTGCTTCGCCGTGTCCTCCTCCTCGGCCGTAGCCCCGGTCATTGCGCTCGGGGTGTCGACCGAAGCGTCCTTCTCGAACGGCCCTAAGCTCCTGGCAATCGTTGATGTTGTGGGTGTGGAGGTTGTGGTAGGCGCAGAACGGTCGGCCGCCCTTGGACGACTCTAACTGGTCCCTGCCGTGCTTTATGTCTGGTTCTGCCGCAAGCACGACCACTCCCTTGCACTTCACGTCCTTGGCCTTGGTCTTCTTTTCTTCCGGGTCGGCAGCTGGGAGCTCGAGCAGGGAGAGGCGTCCTTCTACAGCTCTTGCATACTTGGATGCCAGGTTGAAAAGCTCCAGGGATGTGCATAGCTCCTCGTGGATGGCGAGCTCCTCCTTCATGAAAGTGCGTTATATCGACTAGAGGGGGGTGAATAGGCGATTTTTATGAATTATTCACTGAGGAATTTGCCGGTGAGGAAATTCCTTAGCGAAGAACTACTTTCAACGGAATAAGTACTCAGAAGTAAGCATGACAGAATACACACGTAGTCATCATAATGAAATGAAGATAAACGCAGAGTACAGAAAACGTAAACACAGGATAACACAAGATGAAGACAAACAGACTGAAGAAATTGAACTGAAGAAATTGAGAAAGTCTTCAGTCAAAGTCTTCAAACACAGATATGAACAATCACTCAACACAGTAAGAAGAAAGGAAAGAATTGAGGAAATAGAACCAGTAAGGTTGGTGAAGACAATGATTTGGTAGACCAGTTCCAACTGGTGTCTCAGTTGTACGTCTGGTTGGAGCGGATGAGTATTTAAACTCGAGGACACATAGTCCGGACACCTAGTCACTAAGCGCGCAGCTCAGGACGCCAAGTCCTCACCGTATTCTCCTTGAACTAAGGTCACACAGACCTCGTCCAATCACTCGTGGTAAGTCTTCAGGCGACTTCCAAACCTTCACAGACTTTGGTCACTCGATGATCCACAATTCCTCTTGGATGCTCTAGACCATGACGCCTAACCATCTGGAAGAAGCACAGTCTTCAAAGGTAACAAGCATCGGATCCACGCAGGATCAATCTCTTCAGTGATGCTCAATCACTTTGGGTTTGTAGGTGTTTGGGTTTGGGTTTTTCCTCACTCGATGATTTTCGCTCAAAGTCCTCGGAGGATGGGTTGCTCTCAAATGACATGTGTCAGTTTCTCTCGGAGTAGCCAACCAGCTAGTGGTTGTAGGGGGCGGCTATTTATAGCCTAGGGAGCAGCCCGACATGATAAGACATAAATGCCCTTCGATGATATGACTGTTAGGTGGATAAGATATTTTGGGACAGGTGGCGCAAGAAGACAAAGAACAAATGGAATTTTGACTCTCAAATTCCTCGTATATCATGTTCTCACTATGTAGGCAATCCAGACCGGCGAATTCCTAACTCCTTAGTCGAACAAATTCTCAACACTGTAAGAACTTCGCCTTTGTCATCAAGAAATTGACTGAATCTGTATGAGATTTCCAATGGCTTCACTCGAAGGGATTGGTAGGTGTAGGATTTTGAGTTGAGCATCACATGGAAATTTTTCTTAGTATTTCCTCGACCCCCTTTAACAGTACGGTGTTTCCTATTACTCAAGAAGGAGAAAAACAAAACTATGAAAACGAAAGTCTTCAAGCTTCATATTCCTTGCATGAATATCAAGTCTTCACGGACACACCAATTTCTCCACTTTCAAAGTCTTCATGAAAGTCTTCAGGAATACCAAAATCTTCAGTCGAAGATATTCATTTTTAGGGGTCGACTTTCTCTGTAAATATGAAACTCCTCATAGACTTATAGACCTGTGTACACTCATAAACACATTAGTCCCTTAACCTATAAGTCTTCAATACACTAAAATCACTAAGGGGCACTAGATGCACTTACAATCTCCCCCTTTTTGGTGATTGATGACAATATAGGTTAAGTTTTCAACGGGGATAAACATATGAAGTGTAAGTACTGATATTGAGGAATTTGATTGCAAGATATAGAAGAACTTCCCTGAATATGTGCATAGTGAGGAATTTGCTTTTGAAGCAATGCGACTTGAAGAGTTGAATCATGGAGATCTCCCCCTATATCTTGTAATTCATACATGCATTTGACATATAATATGAAGAATTTGAAATGCATGATGAAATATGGTGCCTGAAAAAATTCAGCATGCGTGCAATAATATTAACGAGGAACAAGCATGCAGAATAACGCATCAAAAGTACCAGAGCACAGTGCATCAAAAAGTATCAGAGCACCATCGGTTTTAAGATTACAACTCGATCCAATAAAAGTTTCATAAGAGCGAGAGTTGTAACTTAGCAAAAAAACGCCCATATAATAGACCCGCTTGAAGACTAACTCAGATATCTCCCCCTTTGTCATCGAATGACCAAAAGGATTGAAACTGAGGACTAACGCCCCTGAAGAATATCAAGTTGATGGAGGAGCGTCAGCATTGTATGGGTCGGTTGTCGTAGTAGGGCCTGCCGCAGTGTCATCCAAGTCTTCATTTTCATCAGTGTCGCGTGATGAAGAATAGGAGCTGGCCACCAAGGAAGGAACCTTGACCTTCTTGAATTTCTTCGTGGAGGTGCGACCACCAAATTCTTCCTTGAGACCCATTCTCTTTAGATCTTCTGCGCTGTAGACATGAGATAGAACAGCCCAGGTACGGTTGAAGGTTTCATGGAGGTAGTAGTGGTGTTTCTTCACTGCATTGTGTGTGGAGGTCATGTTGTGAAGAAGTGAACCAAACTGATGCTTGACCCATTTATGATTGCGATCAACTTTCTGATGAATACTAAGGAGTAACTCATGATCAGTCATCACCCTTGGTGCTGTGGCTTGAGGAATTTGCTTGGCAGAGGTGTTGGCGGCAGAGTCATGTGTGGCAGAGTCATCATTGGTGGAGTAGGGATGCAGCCTTGCGAAATTGACCATCCAATGGACGAATGCCTTCATTTATCACAGCAGTTGCCTTGCCTTTGTCATCAACTGAGGAAAATGTCCGTTTGAGGACTTCAATTAGAGGCAAGTAGCTGCCGTGGTTCAGAGTATCAGCCTTGTAATTGAGTGAAGACCTTGTCCTGATGAACCTCATAATCCATGGTGCATAAGGCTTCAGCTCAAATGGTGACATAGCAATATCCACTAGAGTCCTCATGAAGAAATCATGGAAGTTGACGGGAACGCCATGAATGATATTGAAAAGCATATTCTTCATGATGCCAACGACTTCTTCATCATTTGAGTCGTGGCTTTTGATAGGACTCATTGTCTTCGTCAGAATGCGATAGACAGTCCGTGGCACATACAGTAATTCCTTGACAAGGAATTTGGTTCGAGGGGCTTGCCCTGGCTTCAAGGGCTTCATCAGCACTTGCATGTAATGATTTGTAAGCTCAGGTTTGTTGTAGATGCAACAAGCACCTTCGAGGGGAGGACTGAGTGGGAGGGCACGAAGCAATTCAGTTGCTGGTGCCTTGTAGTGAGTATTTTCTGACATCCAGTCCAGCACCCATGAGTTCACATCTTCAGAATTTCCTATGATGTGCAGCGTTGCATAGAATTGAAGAATGAGTTTTTCATTCCAATCACAGATGTTAGTGTAGAAATTCAGAATCCAGCATCATGAAGAACACTGAGGACTGGCTCGAAGCCTGGCAGAGATTCCATGTCCACGTGAGGAATGTGTTCATGATCGAAGACTTTGTCTTTGTTAAATAGCACTGAGGAATAGAAATTGGCTTGACTAGCAGTCTAGAAACGCCTCTTCCTTATGCGAGCAGAATCATAGGGATTGTAGTCAGTGAAGAACACATGCTCGTTGAAGAAATCTTCAGCCTTGAACTTTTGCTTCTTTGAGAATGGATCCTTTGGCTTGGGCAGAGGAGTGTCAGTGAGTTGCATCACAACCTCAGGAATCGCAATCTCCGGTTCTTCAACACTAGTGGCTGCAATTTCTTCATGCACAGACGAGGTAGGATGAGTTTCTTCAGAGCCCATTTGAACGGTTGGTGCAGGGGACTGAGGTATTTGTTGTATTGGGGTGAAGAGTGGAGAATTGGGATGCTGACTTTCCCAAAAGTTATCATTCATCAGAGGCATAGTGCATCCTGTTGGGGAACGTAGTAATTTCAAAAATTTTCCTACGCACACGCAAGATCATGGTGATGTATAGCAACGAGAGGAGAGAGTGTTGTCCACATACCCTTGTAGACCCGAAGCGGAAGCGATCACAACGTAGAGGAAGTAGTCGACGTTCTCCTCGCGATCCGACCGATCCCGCGCCGTTATTCGACGCCCGAAGTTCTTGACACACGACAGCTCGATGACGCCCTCAGACTCGATCCAGCCGAGTGTCGAGGGAGAGTTTCACAAGACGACGGCGTGGTGACGATCTTGATGTTTCACTGCGCAGGGCTTCGCTTAAGCTTCGCGACGGTATGACCGAGGTGGAATATGGTGGAGGGGGCACCGCACACGGCTAAGGAACGATCCGTAGATCAAACTTGTGTGTTCTAGGGTGCCCCCTGCCCCGTGATATAAAGGAGGGAGGGGGAGGCCGGCCGGCCTAGAGGAGGCGCCGAGGAGTCCTACTCCTCACCGAGTAGGACTCCCCTCTTCCTAGTTGGAATAGGATTGGGGGAGGGAAGAGGAAAGGGCGCCGCCCCCTCCTTGTCCTATTCGGACTGGGGGGGCGGCCACCCCTGGCCGGCCCTTCCTCTTCTCCTCGAGGCCCACCGAGGCCATTTACCTCCGGGGTTCCGTAACCTCCGGATTCTCAGAATTTCTGTTTTCACCCGAACCATTCAAACTCCAAACATAGGCTTCCAATATATCAATCTTTATGTCTCGACCATTTCGAGACTCCTCGTCATGTCCGTGATCACATCCGGACTCAACTTCTTCGTACATCAAAATACATAAACTCATAATAACCGCCATCGAAACCTTAAGCGTGCATGGACCCTACGGTTCGAGAACAATGTAGACATGACCTAGAACTATTCATGGTCAATAACCAACAGCGGGACCTGGATGCCCATATTGGTTCCTACATATTCCACGAAGATCTTTATCGGTCAGACCGCATAACAACATACGTTGTTCCTTTGTCATCGGTATGTTACTTGCCCGAGATTCGATCGTCGGTATCCAATACCTAGTTCAATCTCGTTACGGCAAGTCTTTTACTCGCTCCGTAATACATCATCTCACAACTAACTCATTAGTTGTAGTGCTTGCAAGGCTTCATGATGTGCATTACCGAGAGGGCCCGAGATACCTCTCCCACAATCGAGTGACAAAACCTAATCTCAAATACGCCAACCCAACATCTACCTTTGGAGACACCTGTAGTACTCCTTTATAATCACCCGCCACGCTGTGACGCTTTGGTAGCACCCAAAGTGTTCCTCCGTAAACGGAGTTGCATAATCTCATAGTTACAGGAACATGTATATGTCATGGATAAAAGCAAGAGCAACATACTCAACGATCGTGTGCTAAGCTAAGGGAATGGGTCATGTCAATCGATCATTCTACTAATGATGTGACCTCGTTAATCAAATAACAACTCTTTGTTCATGGTCGGAAACATAACCATCTTTGATTAACAAGCTAGTCTAGTAGAGGCATACTAGTGACATGTTGTTTTGTCTATGCATTCACACATGTATCATGTTTCCGTTAATACAATTCTAGCATGAATGATAAACATTTATCATGAAATAAGGAAATAAATAATAACTTTATTATTGCCTCTAGGGCATATTTCCTTCAGCCTCCCACTTGCACTAGAGTCAATAATCTAGATTACATAGTAATGATTCTAACACCCATGGAGTCTTGGTGCTGATCATGTTTTGCTCGTGGAAGAGGCTTAGTCAACGGTTCTGCAACATTTAGATCCGTATGTATCTTGCAAATCTCTATGTCTCCCACCGGACTAAGTCCCGGATGGAATTGAAGCGCCTCTTGATGTGCTTGGTCCTCTTGTGAAATCTGGATTCCTTTGCTAAGGCAATTGCTCCAAGATTGTCACGAAGATTTTCATTGGACCCGATGCACTAGGTATGACACCTAGATCGGATATGAACTCCTTCATCCGCACTCTTCATTAGCTGCTTCCGGCTGCTATGTACTCCGCTTCACATGTAGATCCCGCCACGACGCTTTGTTTGGAACTGCACTAACCGACAGCTCCTCCGCTTAGTGTAAATACGATCCGGTCTGCGATTTAGAATCGTCCGGATCGGTGTCAAAGCTTGCATCAACGTAACTGCCATTTATGAGCTCTTTGTCACCTCCATATACGAAAACATATCCTTAGTCCTTTTCGGTATTTCAGATGTTCTTGACCGCTGTCCAAAGATCCACTCTGGATTACTTTGGTACCTTCCTGCTAGGCTTATAGCAAGGCACACATCGTCCGTACACAAGATTGCATACATGATAGAGCCTATGGTCAAGCATAGGAACATCTTTCATTTTCTCTATCTTCTGCAGTGGTCGGGCATTGAGTCTTACTCAACTTCACACCTTGTAACACGTGCAAGAACCCTTCTTTGCTTGATCCATTTTGAACTTCTTCAAAATTTTGTCAAGGTATGTGCTTTGTGAAAGTCCAATCAAGCGCCTTGATCTATCTCTATAGATCTTAATGCCCAATATGTAGGCAGCTTCACCGAGGTCTTTCATTGAAAAACTCTTATTCAAGTATCCCTTTATGCTATCCAGAATTCTATATCATTTCCGATCAGCAATATGTCATCTACATATAATATCGTAAATGCTACAGAGCTCCCACTCACTTTCTTGTAAATACAAAGCTTCTCAAAAGTCTCAGACAAACCCAAATGCTTTGATCACACTATCAAAGCGCTTATTCCAACTCCGAGATGCTTGCACCAGTCCATAGATGGATCGCCGGAGCTTGCACACTTTGTTAGCTCCTTTGGATCGATAAAACCTTCTCGTTGCATCATATACAACTCTTCTTCCGTAAATCCATTCAGAATGCGCTTTACATCCATTTGCCAAATTTCATAATCATAAAATGCGGCAATTGCTAACATGATTCGGACGGACTTAAGCATCGCTACGGGTGAGAAGGTCTCATCGTAGTCAATCCCTTGAACTTGTCGAAAACCTTTTGCACAAGTCGAGCTTTATAGACGATAATATTACCGTCGTGTCGGTCTTCTTCTTGAAGATCCACTTGTTTTCTATTGCTTGCCTACCCTCGGGCAAGTCAACCAAAGTCCATACTTTGTTTTCATACATGGATCCCATCTCGATTTCATGGCCTCAAGCCATTTTATGAATCTGGGCTCACCATCGCTTCTTCATAGTTCGTGAGGTTCATCATGATCTAGTAGCATGATTTCCGTAATAGGATTACTGTACCACTCTGCGCGGATCTTACTCGGTTGATCTACGAGGTTCTGCGAGAAGAACTTGATCTCAAGTTTCATGATCAACATCATCAACTTCCTCACTACTTGGTGTAGGTGTCTCGTAAACCGGTTTCTGCGATTTAACTACTTTCAAGTAAGGGAGAAGGTATTATTACCTCATCAAGTTCCACTTTCCTCCCACTCACTTCTTTCGAGAGAAACTCCTTCTCTAGAAAGGATCCATTCTTAGCAACGAATGTCTTGCCTTCGGATCTGTGATAGAAGGTGTACCCAACTGTCTCCTTTGGGTATCCTATGAAGACACATTTCTCGATTTGGGTTCGAGCTTATCGGGTTGAAGCTTTTTCACATAAGCATCGCATCCCCAAACTTTAAGAAACGACAACTTTGGTTTCTTGCCAAACCACAGTTCATAAGGTGTCGTCTCAACGGATTTCGACGGTGTTCTATTCAGTGTGAATGCGGCCGCCTCTAGAGCATAACCCCAAAACGATAGCGGTAAATCAGAAGAGACATCATAGATCGCACCATATCTAGTAAAGCACGATTCGACGTTCGGACACACCATTACGCTGTGGTGTTCCGGTGGCGTGAGTTGCTAAACTATTCCGCATTGTTTCAAATGTAGACCAAACTCAGAACTCAAATATTCACCTCCACGATCGGATCGTAGAAACTTAATTTTCTTGTTACGATGATTTTCAACTTCACTCTGAAATTCTTTGAACTTTTCAAATGTTTCAGACTTATGTTTCATTAAGTAGATATACCCATATCTGCTTAAGTCATCTGTGAAGGTGAGAAAATAACGATATCCGCCACGAGCCTCAACATTCATCGGACCACATACATCTCAGATGTATGATTTCCAACAAATCTGTTGCTCTCTCCATAGTACCGAGAACGGTGTTCTAGTCATCTTGCCCATGAGGCACGGTTCGCAAGTGCCAAATGATTCATAATCAAGTGACTCCAAAAGTCCATCAAGATGGAGTTTCTTCATGCGCTTTACACCGATATGACCTAAACGGCAAGTTGCCACAAATAAGTTGCACTATCATTATCAACTCTGCATCTTTTGGTTTCAACATTATGAATATGTGTATCACTACTATCGAGATTCATCAAAATAGACCATTCCTCAAGGGTGCATGACCATAAAAGATATTACTCATATAAATAGAACAACCATTATTCTCTCGATTTAAATGAATAACCGTCTCGCATCAAACAAGATCCAGATATAATGTTCATGCTCAACGCAGCACCAAATAACAATTATTTAGGTCTAAAACTAATCCCAAGGTAGATGTAGAGGTAGCGTGCGACCGCGATCACATCGACTTTGGAACCATTTCCCACGCGATCGTCACCTCGTCCTTTGCGGTGTTAAGCAATCCGTAGTCCTGCTTTGAGTTGCAAATATTAGCAATGTAACCAAGATCAAATACCAGTGCTATCATGAGCTCTAGTAAGG
Organism: Aegilops speltoides; assembly: GCA_021437245.1. NCBI lineage: Eukaryota > Viridiplantae > Streptophyta > Magnoliopsida > Poales > Poaceae > Aegilops > Aegilops speltoides. Next base: position 202,944,696 of record CM038146.1, on the reverse strand, counting down.
TACACATCAATAACATGTATATCACATATACCTTTGTTCACCTTGCCATCCTTCTTATCCGCCAAATACTTGGGGCAGTTCCGCTTCGGTGGACTAGATCGCTTGCGGAGAAGCACTCGATTTCAGGCTTAGGTCCAGACTTGGGTTTCTTCTCCCGAGCACAACTTGCTTGCTGTTCTTCTTGAAGTTCCCTTCTTCTTCCCTTTGCCTTTCTTCTTGAAACTAGTGGTCTTATTGACCATCAACACTTGATGCTCCTTCTTGATTTCTACCTCCGCAGCCTTTAGCATTGCGAAGAGCTCGAGCATAGTCTTTACTAACCCTTGCATATTATAGTTCATCACGAAGCCTTTGTAGCTTGGTGGCGTGATTGAAGAATTACATCAATGACACAATCATCCGGAAGATTAACTCCCAATTGTGTCAAGTGATTGTAGTACCTGGACATTCCGAGTATATGTTCACTAATGTAACTATTCTCCTCCATCTTGCAGCTATAGAACTTATTGGAGACTTCATATCTCTCAATCCGGGCATTCTGTTGGAATATCAACTTCAACTCTGGAACATCTCATATGCTCCATGACGCTCAAAACGTCGTTGAAGTCCCGGTTCTAAGCCGTAAAGCATGGCACAATGAACTATAGAGTAGTCATCAGCTTTGCTCGCCAGACGTTCTTAACGTCGTCGCCAGATCTGCATCGAGCACTGTCACCTAGCGGTGCATCCAGACGTAACTCTTACGTGCAGCAATGAGGATGATCCTCAAATTACGGACCCAGTCCGTAATTGCTACCATCATGTTTCAACTTTGTTTTCTCAAGGAACGCATTAAAATTCAACGGAACAACAAAGACGAGCCATCTATCTACAATCAAACATAAACAAGCAAGATACTATCGTACTAAGTTCATGATAAATTTAAGTTCAATTAATCATATTACTTAAGAACTCCCACTTAGAAAGACATCTCTCTAGTCATCCAAGTGATCACGTGATCCAAATCAACTAAACCATAACCGATCATCACGTGAAATGGAGTAGTTTTCAATGGTGAACATCTTATGTTGATCATATCTACTATATGATTCACGCCGACCTTTCGGTCTCCGTGTTCCGAGGCCATATCTGCATATGCTAGGCTCGTCAAGTTTAACCCGAGTATTCTGCGTGTGCAAAAACTGGCTTGCACCCGTTGTAGATGGACGTAGAGCTTATCACACCCGATCATCACGTGGTGTCTGGGCACGACGAACTTTGGCAACGGTGCATACTCGGGGAGAACACTTCTTGATAATTTAGTGAGAGATCATCTTATAACGCTACCGTCAATCAAAGCAAGATAAGATGCATAAAAGGATAAACATCACATGCAAATCAATATAAGTGATATGATATGGTCATCATCATCTTGTGCTTCATGATCTCCATCTTGCAGCACCACCATGATCACCATCGTCACCGGCGCGACACCTTGATCTCCATCGTAGCATCGTTGTCGTCTCGCCAAACTTATGCTTCTACGACTATCGCTACCGCTTAGTGATAAAGTAAAGCATTACAAGCGATTGCATTGCATACAATAAAGCGACAACCATATGGCTCCTGCCATTGCCGATAACTTCGTTACAAAACATGATCATCTCATACAATAAAATATAGCATCACGTCTTGACCATATCACATCACAACATGCCCTGCAAAAACAAGTTAGACATCCTCTACTTTGTTGTTGCAAATTTTACGTGGCTGCTACGGGCTTAAGCAAGAACCAGTCTCACCTCGCATCAAAACCACAACGATACTTCGTCAAATAGACTCCGTTTTAACCTTCTCAAGGACCGGGCGTAGCCACACTCAGTTCAACTAAAGTGAGAGAGACAGCACCCACCAGTCACCTTTAAGCAATGAGTGCTCGTGGCGGTGAAACCAGTCTCGCGTAAGCGTCTGGCGTAATGTCGGTCCGGGCCGCTTCATCTCACAATACCGCTGAACCAAAGTATGACATGCTGGTAGGTAGTATGACTTGTATCGCCCACAACTCACTTGTGTTCTACTCGTGCAAAACATCAAACCATATAAAACCTAGGCTCGGATGCCACTTGTTGGGGAACGAGTAATTTCAAAATTTTCCTCGCACACGCAAGATCATGGTGATGTATAGCAACGAGAGGAGAGAGTGTTGTCCACATACCCTTGTAGACCCGGTGGAAGCGATCACAACGTAGAGGAAGTAGTCGACGTTCTCCTCGCGATCCGACCGATCCGGCGCCGTTATCCGACGCCCGAGTTCTTGACACACGTACAGCTCGATGACGCCCCTCAGTACTCGATCCAGCCGAGTGTCGAGGGAGAGTTTCACAAGACGACGGCGTGGTGACGATCTTGATGTTTCACGGCGCAGGCTTCGCTAAGCTTCGCGACGGTATGACCGAGGTGGAATATGGTGGAGGGGGCACCGACACGGCTAAGGAACGATCCGTAGATCAAACTTGTGTGTTCTAGGGTGCCCCCTGCCCCGTATATAAAGGAGGGAGGGGGAGGCCGGCCGCCTAGAGGAGGCGCTGGAGGAGTCCTACTCCTACCGAGTAGGACTCCCCCTCTTCCTAGTTGGAATAGGATTGGGGGAGGGGAAGAGGAAAGGCGCGCCCCCTCCTTGTCCTATTCGGACTGGGGGGGGGGGCGCGGCCACCCCTGGCCGGCCCTTCCTCTTCTCCCTCGAGGCCCACCGAGGCCCATTTACCCTCGGGGTTCCAGTAACCTCCGGTACTCAGATAAATTCTGTTTTCACCCGAACCATTCGAACTCCAAACATAGGCTTCCAATATATCAATCTTTATGTCTCGACCATTTCGAGACTCCTCGTCATGTCCGTGATCACATCCGGGACTCAACTTCTTCGTACATCAAAATACATAAACTCATAATAACTGTCATCGAAACCTTAAGCGTGCGGACCCTACGGTTCGAGAACAATGTAGACATGACCTAGAACTATTCATGGTCAATAACCAACAGCGGGACCTGGATGCCCATATTGGTTCCTACATATTCCACGAAGATCTTTATCGGTCAGACCGCATAACAACATACGTTGTTCCCTTTGTCATCGGTATGTTACTTGCCCGAGATTCGATCGTCGGTATCCAATACCTAGTTCAATCTCGTTACGCAAGTCTTTTTACTCGTTCCGTAATACATCATCTCACAACTAACTCATTAGTTGTAGTGCTTGCAAGGCTTCATGATGTGCATTACCGAGAGGGCCCGAGATACCTCTCCGACAATCGAGTGACAAAACCTAATCTCAAATACGCCAACCCAACATCTACCTTTGGAGACACCTGTAGTACTCCTTTATAATCACCCGATTCGCTGTGACGCTTGGTAGCACCAAAGTGTTCCTCCGTAAACGGAGTTGCATAATCTCATAGTTACGAGAACATGTATATGTCATGGATAAAAGCAGAGCAACATACTCAACGATCGTGTGCTAAGCTAAGGGAATGGGTCATGTCAATCAGATCATTCTACTAATGATGTGACCTCGTTAATCAAATAACAACTCTTTGTTCATGGTCAGGAAACATAACCATCTTTGATTAACAAGCTAGTCTAGTAGAGGCATACTAGTGACATGTTGTTTTTTCTATGCATTCACACATGTATCATGTTTCCGGTTAATACAATTCTAGCATGAATGATAAACATTTATCATGAAATAAGGAAATAAATAATAACTTTATTATTGCCTCTAGGGAATATTTCCTTCACATCCAATATCCACGTCTTCATCTTCAAATTTTTTAACGCCAGCCTCTTCAGCTGTGAACTGAGGCATTGGCGAGGAAGCAACAGGCGTTGAAGGGATCGCATCCACTTCAATTTCTTCATCAATCTGCTCTTACGAAGCAGCAGAATGATTTTCTTCATCAGATCTGCTAGGGATCACATATTCTTCACCAAAAGGAACAAGGTCCTTTGATGGCAGGGAGGAAATCGGAACAACATCAATTGGATTTTCAAGTGAGCTGGTCATAGGCTTCATTTTCTTCGGAGTTGAAGAATCTGAAGCAGATGATGCTTTCCTTTTCTTCACTGCAGCTCTCTCTACAGCCTTGGTCTTCCTCACATCTGATGCGGATGGAAGGGTAGGAGTTGGTGTAGGCGCAGGAGGAGCTGAGTAGTCTGCTTGAATTTCCTCAGGCGCAACTGATGCAGTTGCCCTGACTTCTTCATTTTCTTCAGGCGCACCACTAGTGGATGCCCCGGCAATGTCTTCGGTGGTGGAATGGAGTCATCAGCCCTAGAACTAGCATTTTCATCAAGAGCTGAAAGTCATCGGCCGGTCTTGGCATGTTCTTCAGTTTGCTGAGTAGAGGCTTCAGCTTGAGGAATTTCTTGTTGCGATGGGGCTGCAACATTGGTGAACTTCTCAATCAGTTTAACGAACCTGACTTTGGCTCCTTGCCAATCAGCATAATAAGCATTGAAATCATCGCTGAGGGCTTTGATTTCAGACTGGATCTTGAGGAGTTCATCAGTTGCCATTTTGACAATGTTTTTCCTCAGGAACTTCTCTTTCCTGAACTGAGCCTTCTTGATTTGTCTAGCCTTCTCAAGTTTCCATTTCTCTTCAGTGATGAAATGGGTCAGCATGTGACTTTGGCCAGGAGTCAAATGAAAATCAGGCATAGGAGTGTTTGGGTCCTTGTGCCAGAGATCAATGTAGTCGAGCATCGCCTTTGGATCCAAAAGCAGTTGCACATTTGTGCCTTTGGCTCTAGCGGCCCTTTCTTGCCTGTCTCTGATGATTTCTGCAAGTTCATCATCATCAGCTTCATCGTCAGATGGCACTTGGAAGGCAACCTGTTTCTTCTTCAGATTTGGCCGAGGACCTCGACCAGCTGTTGCCTTTGTCTTCAGCAGAGTGGGGCCTGATAAAGAGTTTGGTGCAGCTAAGGAACTCGCTGAGACACCAGAGGCTATAGAGATGCCTGCAGTCCTTTGGCACGTGGCCAGATGTATAGGTGTTGAGGACTTTGCTGGAGCAACTGAGGACTTTGGGGGAGGAGCTGAGGACTTTGGAGGAGCAGGAGCAGCATGAGGAACTGGCCGTGAGGTCTTTGAAGAATCTGGCCGTGAGGGCTTTGAAGATTCTGGCCGTTAGGGCATTGCTGAGGAACTTGGTCGTGAGGGCACTGTTGGTGAAGCACTTGGCTTGTGAGCGGGTTTCTTTGCCATTGATTTTCTAGACCTGACAGAGGCCTCAGTGGCAGCAGCAGTAGAAGAGTCTTCATTGAATTTCCTCACTGCTTCTTTGGCTTGTCATGCCAACTTGGCTTGGCGTTTGACCCATTCTTCAGGGAAATCCTCACCACGCTTGATGCTGGTGGGGTCAGCTTCTTGGCCAGGTGCCAATGGATGTCTTGGGCATGGAGGATTTAGTGTGAATTTCTTCATATACTTTGGAGTTACATATCTGTACTCCCTCCATTCTCTTGCCCATCTCTTTTCTATCCTCTGTATGCGCACCTTGCGCTGATTTTTGTTCTCCTTTCCGAACTTAGCCTCATTAGGTGTGCAATAGTCAGCATAGATGTCCTCAGGTATTTCAAACGCAGTCATGACCTCAGGCCTCTTTCCTCCTTTCTGTGGTTTCTTACCATCTGCCATATTCTTCAGTTGAGGGATTTGAACAATCGAATTCTCTGAAGAAGTATGCAACTTTGAAGAAATAGCCATAAGTGAATTTTGTATAGGACATAAACTCATATATATATATATATATATATATATATATATATATATATATATATATATATAGCCAATGAAGAAAAACGACGGAAACAGTGAAGATTTTGCAAAGTTGAAGAATTTAAAAAACTGAAGAATTTCAAAATTAAAGATTTTCAACTTTGGTGGTGGTGTGACCCACCATATAAGAATGATGATTTCGGACACCGCGTACAATTTTCGTAGGGTTCTGAGAATCAAATTCTTCATTAATTTCTTCACACTTAGAGTGTTATTCTTCATTGATTGAAGAAAAACGTTTCTTCATATGTTGCACATCTAAGTCATCAATTTTGCATAAGTGTTAGGATGAGTGTCCTTTTTCAAAGAACATTCGAAGACTCTAAGATATGTAGCTCACACCGCAACTTGCTAAATCTCTTCTCAACCAAGGGCTTTGTGAAGATATCGGCTAGCTATTCTTCAGTCTTCACATGATCAATAAAGATGTCTCCCTTCAACACATGGCCGCGAAGAAAATGATGATGAATCTGAATGTGCTTTGTCTTCGAGTGCTGAACTGGGTTGTGAGCAATCTTGATGGCACTCTCATTGTCACAGTAGAGAGGCACATTCTTCACGTTGATGCCGTAGTCCTTGAGAGTTTGCTTCATCCACAGCAATTGAGCACAGCAAGAACCAGCAGCAATGTACTCAGCTTCCGCAGTACACAGTGATACGCAGTTTTGTTTCTTCGAGGACCAACAGACCAAAAATCGTCCGAGGAAATGACAAGTACCAGATGTTGACTTGCGGTCCACACGATCACCAAAGATAGTCGAGTCGTAATATCCAATGAGATCAAAAGTAGAGCCCTTGGGGTACCATAGTCCTAGTGTTGGTGTGTGAGCTAGATATCGAAGAATATGCTTCACAGCCTTATGGTGTGATTTCTTCGGTGTAGCTTGAAATCGGGCACACATGCAAACACTAAACATTATATCTGGCCTAGATGCACATAAGTACAATAAAGAACCAATCATGGAGCGGTATACCTTGTGATCAAGTCAATACCATTTTCATCGAGGCATAGATGGCCATTTGTGGGCATAGGAATTTTGACTCCTTTGCAATCTTGCATGCCGATTTCCTCGTAACATCCTTGAGGTATTTCTCTGAGATATGAATATGCCATTGTGCTGTTGACGAATTTGAAGACCTAAGAATAATTTCAACTCTCCCATCATAGACATTTGATATTCTTCACTCATCATATAGGCAAATTCATCACTATAACGTTGGTCAGTACAACCAAAGATAATATCATCAACGTATATTTGGCACACAAACAGTTCACCATCATAAGATTTAGTAAAGAGAGTAGGGTCGAGTGAACCGAGTGTGAAGCCATTCTTCACGAAGAATTCCTTCAAAGTATCATACCACGCCCGAGGGGCCTGCTTGAGGCCATAGAGGGCCTTGTTGAGTCTGAAGACTTTGTCAGGATTCTTTGGATCTTCAAAACCTGGGGGTTGAGCAACATATACTTCTTCCTCAAGCTTACCATTGAGGAATGCACTTTTCACATCCATTTGATATAAAGTGATATCATGATGGTTAGCATAAGCAAGTAATATGCGAATAGCCTCAAGTCTAGCAACAGGTGCAAAAGTTTCATCGAAATCAATTCCTTCAACCTGTGTGTAGCCTTGAGCTACAAGTCATGCCTTATTCCTCACCACAAGGCCATTTTCATCTTGCTTGTTGCGGTAGATCCACTTTGTGCCAATGATATTATGCTTGCGAGGATCTGGACGTTTGACCAGTTCCCAGACATTGTTGAGCTCGAACTGATGTAATTCTTCTTACATGGCCTGAATCCACTCTGGCTCTAGAAATGCTTCATCTACCTTAGTGGGCTCTGTGATGGAGACAAAAGCATAGTGCCCACAAAAGTTAGATAAATGTGAAGCTTTTGAGCGGGTGAGAGGACCTGGTGCTTCAATGTCATCGATGATCTTTTCAACTTGCACTTCTTTTGCAACGCGAGGATGAGCTGGTTGTCGTCGAGGAACTTGATCAGCATTTTCTTCAGCACCATTTTCTTCAGCATTTTCCTCAGGTGCATTAGCTCGACGATCTTCGCGTTCTGGAATGAATTCTTCAGTAGATTCTTCGGTAGGAATGACATCCTCGGTAGCCCTGAACTTTATAGAATCCTCAGGCGCTGGTTCATCTATCACATAAGGTAGGTGCTCTCTTTGTGAGCCATTATTTTCATCAAACCGCACATCTACAGTTTCAACAACCTTGTGAAGAGCATTGTTGAAGACTCTGTAGGTGTGCGAGTCCTTTCCGTAACCAAGCATAAAACCTTCATGTGCTTTCGGTGCAAATTTAGCATTGTGATGAGGATCCCTAATCCAACATTTAGCACCGACTTTGAAATAACTCACATTGGGTTTCTTGTCAGTGAGGAGTTCATAGGCAGTCTTCTTGAAGAATTTGTGAAGATATAGTCTGTTGATGATGTGGCACGTGGTATCAATTACATCAATCCAAAAACGATGAGGCATTTTGTATTCATCAAGCATAGTGCAAGCCATCTCAACAAGAGTTCTGTTCTTGCGCTCCACGACGCCATTTTGCTGAGGAGTATAAGGAGCAGATAACTCATGAGTAATACCAAGTTCATCAAGATAGTCATTAAGACCGGAATTCTTGAACTCGGTTCCATTGTCACTCCTGATGTGCTTGATCTTCACACCAAAGTTGGTTGAAGCTCTCGCGGAAATCATTTGAAGACTTCCTGCACTTCATGTTTGTAAGTGACAATGTGTACCCATGTGTAACGAGAGTAATCTTCAACAATAACAAAGCCATATAGAGATGCATCATTAGTGACTGTTGAGTAATGATTAGGACCAAAGAGGTCCATGTGAAGCAATTCGAATGGACGAGTAGTGGTCATGATAGTCTTTCTTTGGATGCTTGGCCTTGGTCATTTTTCCACTTCACGGGCACCACACAAGTGATCCTTGAGGAATTTGACATTCTCAATGCCAATGACATGCTTCTTCTTCGCGTGTGCAAATTCCTCATGCCTGCATAACCAAGTCGTCGATGCCATAGCCAGCCTTCGAAGCTTTTGCCAAGAAGCACACGGCTGGTTGTGGTCCCAGAGAGAAATCAACAATATACTGATCTCCTCTCCTAAAGCCTTCAAGACTTTGGAATGGTCAGCTTCCATGATCACAACACAACGATATCTTCCAAAGACAACAACCATATCGAGATCACAAAGCATTGAGATGTACATGAGGTTGTATCCTAAGGTCTCGACAAGCATGACTTTGTCCATGTGTCGATCCTTTGAGATCGCAACCTTACCTAGACCCAATACCTGACTTTTGCCTTTGTCAGCGAAGATGATATGCTTCAGATGTGACGGTGTTAAGGGAGCATCCATCAATAGGTTCTTGTCACCAGTCATGTGATTTGTACATCCACTATCGAGGACCCACTCGTTTGCTTTGGGCTGATCATCCTGCAGATGAATTAGTGCATCTTACGAACTCATATACTTCATCAGTGAAGAATATGACGTCGATTTCATCAGTTCAATTTCATCAAGAAATAGCACAGATAAGCAGTGTGAGGATGTGTGAAATGAAAGTTCATTTCATCATGATTCGCCTGCGTACTTTCAGGCAATTTGTTAGGCCCCCAACAAATTCTTCAGACGTTAAAGCACGTCTGGAGACCTGACCCTGCGGAAGAAGTTAGTTATTTTTCTTCACCACCCACATCTAAAGGGGTGGCAAAGAATTCATCACTCTGCGAGCACCATATGAGAAAGGTGCATAGAAGCTAGTCCACTTCGCTTCACATAAGAGGGGTTAGGGTAAGCATATGAATAAGCAGAGAAATTCTTCAAGGACTTATGAACATAATGATTTGAAGAATAATGCGCATATTCATAGCCCTTAGCTCTACCTCACAAATGTAGGGTTAGCACGATGATGTTCATATGAGGACTTTGATCCATTTGTGGAATTTGATCTACGTGAGGAATTTTGTCCGTATGAGGACTTGGATCCATATGAAGAATTTGGTCCATATGAAGAGTTTGGGGTTCCTATTCTTCACTGGTGGTGTCATGAGGACATTCACCTGAAGACTTTCAACATAAATTTTGGGAACCCAGATTTTCTTCATAGGGGAACCGTTCCTGCAGTTAGTGCCAACATATCTAGCAAATACTTCACCATTCTGATTTTTGAACAGTTTATAGTTGGAGTCAAATGACACATCAGAAGAATGAGAAGATTCACATGTAAAGCGGATAAGTTAGATGGATCAATCGGAGGTCCCTTTGCAAAACCCATGAGGTTTTGGGGTACCGCTTGCTCGGGCTTCCAATATGTTCCATCAAGATTGAGTTTCCTCTCAAAGGCAATACCCTCTTTCCTAGGGTTTCGTTGAGGATCTGCTTTTTAAGCACATCACAAAGAGTCTGATGCCCTTTGAGGCTTTTGTACATGCCTGTCATATACAATTCCTTCAGCCCTGCATCGTCAGTGATACTAGCAATGTCCTCAGATGAGGAATTAGTGATAGCAGAGGCAGGTTAAGAATTTGTAACATTTGAACATTCAGGTGAAGAATTAGCAGATTCACGTTCAATGCACGTTAAGCATGGAGGATGAAATTCTTCCTGAGTAGCGCAGATTTGTTGAGCAAGTAATGAATCGCGCTCCTTCTTAAGATCTTCATAACTCACTCTTAGCTTCTCAAGATCTTGCTTTCTTTGAAGAAGTTCAAGAGAAAGCTTCTCGTGATCAGATAAGAGAGCGTTATGATGACCTTGAAGGTCGTCAAACTTGGAATGGAGTCCCTGAAGACTTTCAGCCAAGGCTTTTGACTGATCCATTTCTTCACCCAACATATCATTGGTCTTATTTAGCATGTATTGAACTTTTTCCAAGGCTCTTTGTTGTTTAGTGGCAAGGGAAGCAAGTTTGACATATCTAGGTCCAAATTCATCGCCAGATTCATCATCACTAGATTCGGATAGGTAGGCATCGGTTACCTCAGCACCGATTGCCATAAGGCAGGGGGTAGACGATGATGATTCTGGTTCGAATGTCATCGCATTGAGAGATTCCTTGTAATCTTCAAACCAAGGATCATGACGAGTCCGATGACCTTCATAGACCTCAGAGAGACGGTCCCAGATTAGCTTCGCGTGATTGAGATGCATGACGTTCCTGAACTGATTTCGGGACAGACTAGAGCAGATGACATCCTTCGCTATGAGGTTAAGCAATGTGTACTTGCGAATGTCATCAGCCTCAGCCATCTTGCATAGATCGTTAAGACCAATCTCGGTGAAGGTCCACAGTTCGCTGTCCATAGCCATGAGTCACTTTTTCATCATGGCCTTCCACCGAGGATACTCATGACCGTCAAAGATGGGGCAGGAAATGTTCCTTGATCCTGCAGTCGACATAACTAGAACTCCAGGTGGTTAAACCAAAATCACACAGAACAAGGGAGTACCTTGCTCTGATACCAATTGAAAGTGCGTTATATTGACTAGAGGGGGGTGAATAGGCGATTTCTATGAATTCTTCACTAAGGAATTTGCCGGTGAGGAAATTCCTTAGCGAAGAACTACTTGCAGCGGAATAAGTACTCAGAAGTAAGCATGACAGAATACACACATAGTCATCATGATGAAATGATGACAAACGCAGAGTACAGAAAGCATAAACACAGGATAACACAAGATGAAGACAAACAGACTGAAGAAATTGAACTGAGGAAATTGAGAAAGTCTTCAGTCAAAGTCTTCAAACACAGATATGAAATATCACTCAACACAGTAATGAAGAAATGAAAGAGTTGAGGAAATAGAACCAGTAAGGTTGGTGAAGACAATGATTTGGTAGACCAATTACAACTGTTGTCTCAGTTGTATGTCTGTTGGAGCGGCCGAGTATTTAAACTCGAGGACACACAGTCCCGACACCCGATCCGAAAGCATGCAGCTCAGACACCAAGTCCTCACCATATTCTCCTTGAACTAAGGTCACACATACCTCGTCCAATCACTCGTGGTAAGTCTTCAGGCGACTTCCAAACCTTCACAGACTTCGGTCACTTGGCGATCCACAATTCCTCTTGGACCCTCTAGACCATGACGCCTAAACGTCTGGAAGAAGCACAGTCTTCAAAGGTAACAAGCATTGGATCCATGCAGGATCAATCTCTTCAGTGATGCTCAATCACTTTGGGTTTGTAGGTGTTTGGGTTTGGGTTTTTCCTCACTCGATGATTTTCGCTCAAAGTCCTCGGAGGATGGGTTGCTCTCAAATGACAAGTGTCTGTTTCTCTCGGAGCAGCCAACCAGCTAGTGGTTGTAGGGGGCGACTATTTATAGCCTAGGGAGCAGCCCGACATGATAAGACATAAATGCCCTTCGATGATATGACTGTTAGGTGGATAAGATATTTTGGGACAGCTGGCGGCAAAGACAAAGAACGGTCAGAATTTTGACTCTCAAATTCCTCGGGGCTATCATGTTCTCACTGTAGGCAATCCGTCTTGGCGAATTCCTAACTCCTCGGTCGAAACAAATTCTTCACGACCGTAAGAACTTCGCTCATCACTTCAAGAAATTGATCGAATCAGTATGAGATTTCCAATGGCTTCACTCAAGGGATTGGTAGGTGTAGGATTTTGAGTTGAGCATCACATGGAAATTTTTCCTTAGTATTTCCTCGACCCCCTTTAACAGTACGGTGTTTCCTATGACTCAAGAAGGAGAAAAACAAAACTATGAAAACAAAAGTCTTCAAGCTTCATATTCCTTGCATGAATATCAAGTCTTCACGGACACACCAATTTCTTCACTTTCAAAGTCTTCATGAAAGTCTTCAGGAATACCAAAATCTTCAAATAAGATATTCATTTTAGGGTCAACTTTCTCTGTAAATATCAAACTCCTCATAGACTTATAGACCTGTGTACACTCATAAACACATTAGTCCCTTAACCTATAAGTCTTCAATACACCAAAATCACTAAGGGGCACTAGATGCACTTACACTTCATCTTGATGTCACAGACGCCATCAGAGAACGCTGAGATGATGGCCTCGTCCGCCACCTTGGGGATCTTGAGGCGGATGCTGTTGAAGCGCTGGATGTATTTCTGCAGGGTCTCCTCAGGCTGTTGCTTGATGCAGGATAGGTCACCCGCGGCCGGGGGGCGGTCTCGAGTGCTTGGAAGTTAGCGATGAAGCGGCCGCGCATCTCGTCCAAGGAGGAGATCGAGCCGGGAGGCAGGTTTAGGAGCCACGAGCGGCCATCGTACTTGAGTGCCATGGGAAACCAATTCGCCATGACTTTCTCGTCGCTGTTGGCCGCCTCGATGCTTAGCTCATAGAGCTACAAGAACTCCGCGGGGTCGGGGGTGCCGTCATAGCGAGGAGGCAGGTCTGGCTTGAACTTGTCGGGCCAGGCGACGCTCGGGGGTGAAGGCGCGGCGGCCTATTGTGGTCACCGGGGCCCTTTGCTGATGCGGAGCTTGCTCTTGACGGTACCCTGCGCACCGCCGCCACAAGCAGCACACGGTGTTGTCGCGCCAGTGCAAGGAGCACGGGGGCGCCTTCTTGAGGCCGAGGGATTTCTTGACAGCTTCCTTCTTGTCGCGCGGGCGTCGGATGCGGTGGGTCACGCCCAGGGGCCACGCGCCTTGGCGCCAGGGTGCCGTCTTGGGGCAGAGGTGGTGGAGGCGCTCCATGAACCACGTCGCCCGTACCTAGCGGAGGGCGAGGCAACGAGAGGGACGGCGCGTGAGAGCCCTCTACAGCACTGACGAGATCGGTGATGCAAGCGAGCCATTCTTCGTAGAGGTCGTCGACGGGGCGGTAATGCAGGAGCTCGCGTGCCATAAGCAGCGCGGCCTGCATGTCCGTGGGGGCGCGACGAGCATAGGACGACGAGCCGGCTGGGGTCAGCGACGGAGTGGCGGTGCGGCCGTCCCGGCGCACCAAGGGGTGCAGCGAGGATGCTTGCTGCTTGTTCCCCGCCGGGTCGGTGGCGGCGTTGGCGGCAGGCGACGGAGAATGATGGGGAGGTCCGCCGACAGGAGCCGTCTGGGCGACGCGTGCGGCGAGAGCGGCCTGGCGCTCAGCGCTGGCTCGGCGGGTGTCAGACATGGACAAAGCGATGGGACGCGGATCGGCAGAAGGAAGATTTCCGTGCACCCCTACCTGGCGCGCCAAATGTAGGATTCAGGGTTCCGGCAAAACCCTTGAGGTTCGAACACTGGGGTGCGCAAGAAGATTTCCCCATACCGAATCACGTTCTCAACCTCGCCGCGATATCTAAGCTAACTTGATGAACTCACAACACAAGAGACACAAGATTTATACAGGTTTGGGCCACCGTCGTGGTGTAATACCCTACTCCTGTGTGGTGGTGGTGGATTGCCTCTTGGGCTGATGAAGAACAGTACAAGGGAAGAACAGCCTCCTGAGGAGAGGTGTTCTTGTGCTTGGCGAACTTGTGTGGATGAGGATGATCTGAATCATCCCCCTCCTTCTGTGGTGGCTAGTCCTATTTATAGAGGCCCTGGTCCTCTCCCCAAATATTGAGCGGGAAGGGATCCAACAACAGCCAATTTGAAAGGGGACAACTAATACAAGCTATCCTGACTAAAGGAGGTCTTCGCCTGTCAAAGGCGCTGGTGGTGACGCCGTCTTGGGCTCCATGATGACCTCCGTCCTCCCATCCTACTATGGTCTTGTTGCACCGATATGGAAACCTTTTCCTGATGCCTCGGTACTCCGTGCCTACGCTTGCCCTCTTAGCACCAAAGGGGAAATGAGGACACTGCACGCGCTGGCACCCGCCTGGCCTTGCTCGTCATGGCTTGCGTCACGGGAACCTCACGAGGTACCCCTTGCCTTGATCTCTCCGCCTCCTCACAAGCCTGCCTAGCAAGGCTGTTCCTGAGGAGGCCTTGTGTCGTCCACCTCGCGAGGCATGGCCCCTCGTGAGGGTCTTGAGTTTTTGTTGATGATAATGGGTCGTGCTGGGACACAGGTGGAGCCACGCCGTGGGCCACAGGCAGGCAAGTCTGGGGACCCCCGTTCCCGGAACGCCGGTAGCCACCTTGGTGAGCACCTTGATCAGGGCACCCCGGCAAAGCTTACGGGCCTCATCGACTAGATAAGTTGCTCGATTGGAGCGGAGCAGCACCAAGGCATCGATGACGCCCTCGAAGAACAGGGTCAGCCTGGCACTATTGCTCACATTCACCTCGTGGGAGAACCTGAAGTTTTACATGCCCATGATCGACAGCTGCGTGGTGAGCCTCTCCACGACATCGATAAGGTGACTGGTCTAGAGTTTTGTGCTGCCCATAAGGTCATTGTGGGTGGCGGCGGCATTCTGCAGCTGCTATCTCTCATCCGTGAAGTCCTAGATCAGGGTCTTTTCGCGGGCCCTAGTCTCCGAGAGAGTCCCCTCCAAGGTCTCCAGCTTTAGCTTCAGATCGACGATGGAATTGTTGGCCTCGGAGAGCAGCTTGGTCTTGTCGGAGATGGTGACCTGCACATCCACCAAGGTGCGAGCAGTCTTGTTGCTATTGTCCTTCAACGTCTCGATCTCCTTCTTCAGCTCCTCCAGCTCCCGCTCCAGCTTCTCGACCTTGTCGTCAGCTCATTTTTGGTGGCCTCTACGGCCTCAGCACCATCAACGGCCTCCTTTAGCTTGCCGACATGGTCAAGGGCCAGAGCATCAAGTGCATCTTTGAGCTCCTGCTTTAGCTCCTGGGTCCGCTACGCGAAAAGC
Organism: Aegilops speltoides; assembly: GCA_021437245.1. NCBI lineage: Eukaryota > Viridiplantae > Streptophyta > Magnoliopsida > Poales > Poaceae > Aegilops > Aegilops speltoides. The sequence goes on along the minus strand of CM038146.1, from coordinate 202,929,094 downwards.
TTTTCGACCTCTTCGTCCTTGGCACGAACCTTGGCGGCAAGCGCCCCTTCACGGGCAAACAGGTATTCTTCTTGGGCATCCAGCAGAACTTGACGCTGCATCTAATCAGCTTCATCCTTGGTGGCCTGTGCCTTCGCCACATCCTGGCCTTCTTAAAGTCAGCCTGCTTCAGGAGGAGCTCTCGCTGGCGCTCGCCCAGCTTGTCCTAGGTGGCCTTCTGATCCTGCTGGGCCTCGGTGAACCAGACTTGCATCTGAGTAACGCGATCCTGAACGTCTGCTTCTGCCTTGTCCACGACAACCATCTAGGAGTCCACTTTATCCCTGCGGGCACGATAGAGCGCCTGAAGCTTCTGGAAATTGGCGCTCATGGCCTGGAGGAGCTGGACTTCTTTGGAACCGCTACTGTTGGCTCTCGGTTCATCCACAACTTGGAGCCCGGCAGCGGCGAGGACCTCACTGTCAAACACCTCCCCTTCGGCTGGCGCTCCGGTGCTTGCCATCCCTGGGATGCTGATGAACAGATCGTCGCCCACCTTCAAGTACTTGCTCGGGGTGGGGGCTATAGAGGAAGAGGGTTGGTCATCGACCACCTCCTACCTGGAAGGCCCCTTGATGGCCTCCTCAGCAGCGGCCTTTCCGGCCTCCCCGGCAGGCCCCTTGGCAGCCTCCTCGGCAGTGGCCGTGCCAGCCTCCTCGGCAGGCCCCTTTGCGGCCTCCTTGACAGCAGCCCTGATGGTTGCCTCGGCAGCAACCTTGGCGGCCTCCTCGGCAGTGATTTTGGTGGCCTCGGCTTCGGCGTCCTTGGAGGTCTCCTTGATGACAGCGTCGACGTCTGTCTGGTCCATCGAGAGAGGCCTGAAAACCGAAAAAGAGAGTGAGGCAGAGATAAAGTAAAAGCTCAAGACAGCGAAATAGAAATAAAAAGAAAGAAAGTTATATGACGAAGACGACATGAGATAAAAGGCAGACGGCTTACCTGTGGTTGGTTGAGGAGAAGTGGTTCCCTCCCCAGCAACACCCGTTGCTGGGGTAGAGCCATTGGTGCATGTGCTCGCCATTTCTCCCTCCGTGCGCAAGGGCTCGTCGGTGGAAGCCCTTGCAGGGGAACCCCTCTGGTTGGCGTGGTCGATGGAGGCGGCGTGTCAAGGGTGGCCCTCAGTGGCTCCTTCTGTTGCCGCTCTCCTCCTGTGAACCCGACAAGGTCGGCGCTCAAGATGCACGTTCTAGTGCCCGCCAGCAGAAAATGGGTAACGGACTTGCATTGGGGGCTGGAGTGGGGGCTGCGTTGAGGGCTGGTGTCCGGGCTGATCACGATCATCCCCGTCGTGCGCGGAGCACTTGCCGGGGGCTCGTCTCCCGTCGAGGCTTTGGCTCTCTTCGCCACCCTCTAGGCTAGCGTCTCCGTATCACTGAGAAGACAAGATCAAGCCAAAATGAGATGATCTAAATAAAGGATCAAGAAATGGATGGCGAGGAAAGGTGCATACTCGTCTTCCTCTTCTGGCCTCCTCTTCCTCTTTGGCTTAAAGGACCCGAGGTCAAAATCGGCCACTGGGAGGGTACACAAAAGGAGGAGGAGGAGGAGATGGAGTCCTGGGCCGCTTGGTCAAGGAGGAGGCAGCGGCGCACTTGGTCGAGGAGGAGGCAGCGGCCGCAGCTTTCTTCGCCGCCGCAGCTTCCTTCGCCACTTTCGTGACCGCGTGCCTTGTCCGACGCACGGGTTGCGCCTAGGCCTCTTGCCGCTGCGTGGCCTTGCTGGGCTGGACTGGCTTGTTGGACCGGCCCGCTGCAGGACGCGTTTCTTCTTTGTGGCTGAAGGCTCGTCCGCTTCAGATGCCTCCTCCTCGGCCGGCTCCTCGGCCGCCTCTACAGCAAGGGTAACCCCGGCACCAGCGCCGCTATGCTCCCCGGCAGACCCCATCCACTCAGCAAACTTTTTCTCCTCTTCGGCCTCCTCGGCCTCATCCTCCATGGTGCCAAGGCTGCCGGCCTCCTCGGCAAGTGCTGCCTCCTCCACCCTCGTGGCAATGTACTCCATCTCTTCCTCGGGTGTAGAGGATGAGCTGCGGCTCGGCACGTACGTATTTCTTTGACAAGTTGTCGAAGAATCTCTGCACCAGCTCTGCTTTTGGCTCGACCCAGCTCGAATCGAGGCCGTGCGCATTGAACACCAGTATCATGGCAATGATGGCGGTCAAAGATGCGCATGTTGTATCACCATAAAGTTATAATTCAGGCCGGGGCGAAGCCTCATGATGTCTGCCGCATTCTTGAAGTCCCAGGCCGGCCCCCCCATATTATGCAGAGGAGCAATACGGCGGCGGATGAAATCGGCCCCAATCATCACGAGCGTAAGCCTGGCTGAGGTGAGGCGATGGATCCTAGTGGTGGCGACCGTGAGATTCTCGTCATTGGCGTCAAGCTTGCCCCAGTCATTGCCATGGACCGGCGGCTTCCGATGGACCTGGTAGAACTCCTGCGGATCCTTCTCCTCGATCCAGCACCACCGGCCCCGCCATTCATCCCACTTATCCTTCTGGGAACCCTCCGGGTACGTGCCCTTGCTCAAAGCCCTTGGGATCCAAGTGACACAGCCAGAGATGGCGCCCCCTAGCTGGATGCGAGGGACGAAGTAGTGGCAGAAGAGCGTCGTGTTGGGATGCACCCCAACAAAGCCCTCGCAAAGGTGGGCGAAGAAGGCCATGCACGCCAGGGCATTCAGTGTGAAGTCCGGAAGGTGGAAGCCGTCGGCATGCATGATGTCATTGAATTTTTTTGAGAAAGGGGGGCAGTGCCCGTAGGAGAAGTAATCGACGAAAAAGGGTATTTATATGGACCGGGCTTGGCGAAGGGTGCAGGGACAATGCGCGTGGCGAGATACCCCGACGTCTCCCTCCCCCACAGGCACTTGAATTATTCCCTGAGGGTGAGCGCGTCGATCGTCAAGACGAAGAGGGCGTGCTTCTTCCGCAGCTTCACCAGCTCGCTCTCCGGCACCTCCTTCCCCTCGGCGGCCTTGGCCGCTCCCTTTCCCTTGCTTGCCTTGGGCGCCATGGCGGCTGAGAAGGGGCGAGGGATCAAGAAGCAATGGAAGAGCGGTGGCGGCGAGCAGGGGCGAGAACTCTGGTTTGCGCTCAAGGAAGAAGAGGGGAACGTCGGTTCCTAGATTGGGAAAGGCAAGAAGGGTAAATGAGCAGCGCCCCTGCGGATTCCTCTTCTTATGGGGAAGGCGCGGGCCGCCTCTTTACTATTCACTCCAAGGTGACACAGGCGTGCTATGGCCGTTCCACGCACGAGCCCCACATCACGCACTCAATGTGAATCATGGGGAAGCGCAACTGACAAGAAGATTATGGCAGTTAATACCTGCCACGCGTGCCCGCGCATTGTTCTGGGCCTGGCCCAACAACGCTTCGCACTTATGTGTGGCCCAGGCCCTGGGGCTCCTGTCGGTGTACAAAAGTATGGGCCTTTCTGTACCCCTTACTTGTGCACGGGAAGTCATAGCCACACCTGTGGCGAGGCTTGGCAGGGCAGTGGAGGACATATACAAGACCACCAAGACAACATGCAAGACAGTGAACAGAGAGCAGAAGACAATCTGGACCTCTCCCGGCAACATCCTTGCCGGGGCGGCTTGTGTGGCCCCGACAAGGTCCATGTCGGGGCAACCTATGAAGCACCAGCAAGGCCATCACCCCTAAGGCTGAGAGCTCTAACATCATCGACAACGTCAAGGCCAAGGCTCAGGGGCATGTGCATAGTAGCATGCAGATATTTGTAAAGACTAATGGCCTGCAGGTCCACTTGGAGACCAGAAGGCAACCCCCCCATCGTCAAGGCCCTTGCCGAGGATGACTGCGAGGCCCCCGGCAAGACTCTTGCCGGGGACAATCACAGGGCCATAGCCAGGCCCACACCCGACAAGGTTTCGCCACCTCATGGCCGTTCCAGCGCGACAACCAGCTTGCCAACTAGGCAGACGCCTATGTGGTGGCATGAAGATCTTCGTGGAGGCTCTACCACCGTGCCAGTACGGCAGCTAACCAGCCAGCCTGGCGTTGCATGCCTCGTCAGCCTGGACGCGTGTCAAGGCAAGGAGAGGCGGAGACGGACGGGACGACTTCTGCTACCGTCCCCGATAAAGATAGAAGACACGTAGGTGGTGCATTAAATGCGTTTGTCCTACGATGTCAGCGATAAGTTTGAACATTGTAGATACTTTCCACTACCTGTATACCACTGTGGCAACCCCTTTGACATATAAAAGGAGGCCCGAGGCGTACTGGGAGAGGATTCAAACTTTTTGGACTGGGCATGCACCGCAGCTAGTTCAAGCACTCAAGAACACAAAATATACACTCAAGCAGGACTAGGGTTTTACGCTCCATTGCGGCCCGAACCTGGGTAAAGATCCCTTGCGCTGATCACTAGACCAGCTCTTTGCGCAGCTCCTCTCCCCGCCAACCGTACAAGGGCTCCCCATGATCCCATAGGTGTCATTTCCCCGGCACTCGGCATCTTCGCCTCCGCAGCTAGGTCGCTCCTGGGAGCCCTCGCCTGCCCATGAGATATCTTTCGAGGTCTCTACGAGGCGGTGAGCCCTCTCTTTTTTTCCACAGTGCCGCATCCCTAATTCTGGTCTGACCTATGCTAGCTTCCATGTGAGCATCATGTTTAAATTCAAATGAAATTTGAATTGAGGAATTTTCAAAACCTCAAAAAACCCCTAAAAATAACCAACATTTAAATCTTGTCAAATGAGTCCAAGAAAATGTTCCTGTTATTCTATAGAAATATTGGTAAGAGGTAAAATTCAAACCAATATTTTGGAGTCATAGAAATATTTATTTTGGCCATTTGAATTAATCCAATAACTATTTGCTTTGGATTTATATTTAATATATATTAAATATGACTCCAATAATTTTGGAAGTTTGTGAGTGGCTTTGTATATATTTTAGCAAGCCATATAATAACCTACATAATTTATTAAAATGATTTAGTTGCTAAACTAAATCAAAACAGAGGAAGAAAAATAGAAAACAGAAACTAATAAAGAGAGAGAGAATCTTACCTGGCCTCACCTGTGCAACACACCAACCGGCCCAGCACTGCAGCTGACTGGCCCAGCCCACCACCGCCACCTCCCCTGTCTTCTTCCTCCTTGCCAGGAGGACGAGCGCGTGCCTGATGCACGCGCACTGACGTGCGCCACCTCCTGCTTCCTGCCGCTTCCCCGACGCGGCTGTGAACGCCACGACACCCCCAGACCCTCTGCACCTCTCCCCTCTCTCGTTGGACCTCCTTCCCTCCTCTGGCTCTCTCCCTCGCACCACCCAAACGCGCCCGCCGCCGCCGACGTGCACCACCGCGGCCACCGCCTCCCCCTCGCTTCCCTGACTGGCTCAAGAGCTACGCCTCGTCGCCCTCGTCCTCTCAGCCGAGCCACACGGCACCGGACGCCCCCGAACGTCGTCACCGCGGTCGTCTTCTACCTCGGGCAACCGAGATATCCGGCGCCATCCGTCATCCACGGTGCCTCCCCGAGCCTGCTGATCCCTCCATTGGAATCCATGTGAGCTCCGCCGCCTTTCCCCTCTTCTCCCCGTGCTCTATTTACCTCTCTAGCCGTCGTTTCCATAGAGCCCGAGAGCTCGGCTCCGCCGGCCATGTCGCCGCCGTGGCCACTGTCACATAGAGCTGCAACCGAGCACATAGCCATGCTCAGCGCAACGCCAGAAGCCCAAACCCCCTCCAGCTGCTCCTGCCGTGCTTCGCAACACCGAAACCACCGAGACCCGAACTCCGACTGCCGCATTCGTGCTCGCCGCCGTCGACTCAGACCACCCCAGCTCCTCCCGCTTGGCGTACCAGATGCGCGTGAGCCCCAGCTACGCGTAGGACCAAACCGCGGTCGATTTGGTCGACCGTGGGCAAATTCCGAGCCCCTCCACCGTCTCGGGCTTCACCGGCGACGAGCCGTGGACCAAGTCCGGCGGGTTTGACCCCGCTTGACCGGGGGTTTGACCTCCCTACCTGACTCACTAACGTGTGGGCCACCCTTGTTAATCACTAGTTAGGTTAGTTTAGCGCTAATTAACCTAGATTAGTGCTTAACCTAACACTAACTAACTCTGTTTAGTTAGTTAACTAACCACTAACACGTGGGTCCCACAGGTCAGGTTTGACCTGGCCGACCCAGTTGACTGCTGACGTCACCCTGACGCACTGCTGACGCATTAATCAATTACTGGAATTATTCTTATACAGGAAATTCCAAAAAATAACAAAAACTTCTAAAAATCATAGAAAATCAACCGTAGCTCCAAATCAAATAAATTATATATGAAAAATGATCAGAAAAATCCAATCTATCCATATGCACTGGTTTCATGCATGTTAGAACACATTAACCTTGCTGTTTAGGTGAAACAAGTTAATGCACTATTATGACCTCTTAAAATGGGTTTGCATTTGAATCTTTGGTTCAAATGGACTCATCTCAATCTGTTCTAGCTTGCATTAGCCAAAATACATTCTTATTGCCATGTCATAGCATGCATCATATTGTGCATTGCATTGATCGTGTTTCTTCTCTATTTGTCGGTGTTGTTCCCCCTCGGTAGACGTTGTACCGATGTTGTGATCATTGACAGTGATGAAGACTCAATACTATCTTCAGAAGTGCCAGGCAAGCAAAACCCCCTTGTTCATTCCAATACAATCCCACTCTCTCGCTCCTGCTCTCTTTTACCGCATTAGGACAACAACGATTCATCTGTTACTTGCTGCGGTAGCTGAACCCCTTTATCCTCTGCATGACCTGTCATTGCCACAGAAAATAGATGAAACCCACTCGCATGAGTAGGAGTTGTTTGAGCCCTGTTGTGCCTACTCATTCATGCTTTTTTGTCATGCCTGCTACTGCTTAGAGTTGAGTCAGGTCTGATTCATCGGGGATGAATCAGAGGTGTGTGAACATGTCCTACTGTGCGTGAGCTAAGTGTGTGAACATGATTTGGTAAAGGTAGCGGTGAGAGGCCATGTAGGAGTACATGGTGGGTTGTCTCATTGAAGCCGTCCTCGGCTGAGTTCGTGTTTGTGATCCATGAAACAGCTACTACCATGCATTGGGCCTGAAATATGACCCGCTCAACTTCTTAATCACCCTTGTCCTCTGTCCGGGAGTTGCAAGTAGTTTCGTGTTTGTAGTATGTCAGTAGGTCGTCTTGTGTGACCGGAGGGGTGGGCTGTGATGCGGGCCGCACGTGGCACGTGTACCGGGCGCCTGCTTGGTGTCTCGGGAACCTGCACACATCGTTCGGGGCCGTATGTGGAAACTTCGACCGACTCCTGCGGATGGAACCTGAATAGGCGATAAACCCGGACTAGGGACTTGAGTGTTTAGGTAGGTCGTGGTCTACACCCACGTCGGCTTTAAGCTGAAGTCTGCCGAGCACATGTCGTGTGCGACGCTAAGTGGTGGAAACATGTATGAAGAAGTACACCTGCGCAGGTTAACATCATCTATTCAATAGCCGTGTCCGCGGTAAAGGACTTCGGGTTGCCTATAACAGTTCATAGACAAGTGGAAGTGGATACTCTAAAATACGCAAGATAAGCGTGAGTGCTATGGATGGCGTTCTCGTGAGGAGACGGAGTGGATCCATAGTGGTGTATTGATATGGTGAATATGTGGACTCGTGGCCACCTCAAAAGAGTTACTTGCAATCGTAGTTCAGGATAGCCACCGAGTCAAAGCTGGCTTGCTGCAGTTAAACCCCACCATCCCCTTCGTTGATAATGATGCATATGTAGTTAGTTCTGATGTAAGTCTTGCTGGGTACATTTGTACTCACGTTTTCCTATTTTATGTTTTTGCAGAGAGACTTCAGTCTCATAGTAGTTCCACATGGACTTTGACGTTTAGCTTGTTACCTCAGCTACGATCTTGTGCCCTCGGCAGGATCTGGTAGTTAGTCAGGCTTCTCAGCCTTTTTCATTTGTAGTTGTCTGTACTCAGACATGTTAGCTTTCGCTTGTGCTTTGACTTGTATGCTCTGAATGTTGGGTCGTGAGACCCATGTTTTTAATATCTCGCTCCTCGGAGCCTATTGAATAAAATACTTGAGTTGTAGAGTCATGTTGTGATGCCATGTTGTATTTGCACATATCGAGCATATTGTGTGTATGTTATTGAAATGCTTGGTATGTGTGGGATCTGACTATCTAGTTGTTTGTCCTTGGTAGCCTCTCTTACCCGGAAATGTCTCCTCGTGCTTCCACTGAGCCTTGGTAGCTTGCTACTGCTCCAGAACACTTAGGCTGGCCGGCATGTGTCCTTCTTCGTTCCTGTGTCTGTCCCTTCGGGGAAATGTCACGCGGTGTCAACCGGAGTCCTATTAGCCTGCTACAGCCCGGTTTACCGAAGCCCTGCTAGCCCAATTGCTACAGCCCGGATTCACTCGCTGATGACCGACACATTCGTTGCTGGGTCATGTATGCCTGTCCCTGTAAGTTAGCGCCAATTAGGGTACACGACTAGCCATGTTAGCCCGGGCTGCTTATCATATGGATGCTAGCGGCACTATCATATACGTGTGCCAAAAGGCGCAAACGGTCCCGGGCCTGGTAAGGCGACACCCGTGGGAATACCGTGCGTGAGGCCGCAAAGTGATATGAGGTGACATGCTAGATCGGTGTGGCATTGAGTCGGGGTCCTGACAGCTTTGGTATCAGAGCCTGACTGCCTGTAGGATTACCAAGCCAAACTGGTCAAAGTTGAGTCTAGAAATGCTTTAGTTATATGTAGGGGAATTGATTGTGGAATGGAACGTAAGGCTCTTTTTACTCCTTATCCCTTATGCCCTATGATCCGAGTCATCTTATCTTTTCCTGCGGGGTAAAGGAACTTGGCTTTCTCTTCTTTCTATCAGGATCACGTGTTACTAATCCGTAGACTTATAAGATTGTTGGATTTAAGCCTCAGTTCAGTTCCTACTATCTCAGTGTATTCATAGTTGGTCTCGGAACCTTAATTTTGTGCTTCTGAGTGGTTATGCCACCATTTTTACAGGATGTCTCAAATCATCTTGAGCATTTACAGCCGTTAAGCTGTCTGAGTCATCCCAGGTCTCTAAATAGTCTGATGCATTTGCAAATCCTTTCTTTCTGTTCCTGATGTCCTTTTTGGTCAGAATAAGCACACTAACCGGTGCGTTGAGGTACTCTATTGCCTCGATATATATGTTGGAACTATTATTATGACCATAGGTGTCTTAGAGGATCATCTAGTAATCTAGCCATGTTTTGTGTTCCCCGTGTGATGATTCTGGCCATCATTCTTGAAAGCATCCTGTGATGCTACCTAGTAGTAGGTATTCTACTCCTGGGTTTCTGAACCCGAGATTCACCCTACTTATTTCATGTTGATAGTGTTTGATAGTTCCTTTAGGTTATTAGTAACCTTTGCGATAGTCCTCGAGGCCGTGGTATTTCCTTCTTCCAAATACCATGAACCATTCTTGGCAGAAGTTCTTTGAACCAAAAGATCACAACCAGAGTGCTCTTGATGAGTTCTCCATTCTGCATTGTGAATCTGTCAGTCCTACCTTTCTGCATGGGTTGTCCGGAAGAAATATTGAGCTTTGCTCCACATACTAATCTATGCATCCACAACTCAGAAAAACATATGTTCATTTGAGTTGTCCCTCTTAGTTGTCTTTTGACCCTCGTCTATCAATTGATAGACAGGAGTAGTTGTGCAACCGTGCTCATCGATGCCTATTATTCTTGTGGTCCGTCGAGCCATTCTATTCTGGAGTGACTAGGAGAAACAAACTCTAGTACCTCATCCATTTCTAGGATTGGGTCAAAGCAGTTGTAATCCGCAAATCAAATGCCAATCCAGCTTTTGATTCTATTCTGCCTTGGAGTATTACCCCCTTTATGTCAGGATTGTCATGAGGATTGCACCATTTCTCATGAATTCTTGACGTAGTGATACTCTCGCCATCATTTTTTATTCCTCGGTCCCTGTGTTGTTGCAACTGGAATACCGACAAATGGAAGGTGATGTGTGAAACCAATACTCCTAGCAACCTCGTTGCTTGGTAGTAAATGGAAAATATTCTCATACTTAGCGTGTTGGTTATTAAATCATCATCCTAAGACAGATCGTGCTACCTAGTCCTTGTTTCTGGTGCACTCTTCGATCAATGAGTTAGGATTTCAATCCCTTGCTTAATTGATCACATCATCTTGCCTCGGAAGCAAGATTGTTCTCGAGCTTAATAACATATTGGTGGTTCGTAATTTTCTGAATATCTTCTCGGAAGTATTACTAGGTTGTCACCTGACCGCTATGTTGGGTTCGTGATCAAGTTGGTTTTCCATAAACCACCCCTTCTCCAAAAATCTGGGTTGGATACCCTGAGCTAGTTGGTAAACTGAACAACAACTTGGAGAGTTGGAAGATGAAAGTTTGTTCGACTTAGTTCATTTTCAAAGGGATATCCTTGTGTTTGTGTGGTTGTTGAAGAAAGATGATATCTTCACCGATTGGTCCCTGTGATCAGTTGTTGGATCTATTGCCTTGTCAAAATTTTGACTTGAGTATGGGCTATCGTCAAGTCAAGTCAGAACCAATGATATTCGTAATGTTGTCTTACCCGTGGTTGTTTCCTCGGGCATACACCGTTATATCCTTTGGTCTGACCGATGCTATCGCCTTGTTCACATAATTGTGGAATTCCACTTATATGCAAACCTAGATGAATTGTTGTTGAGCCCATTAGCAACATTTTTATCTCCTCCATGATTCGTGTTGAACATTCAGCTAGTATTGGAAACTTATAAGCATTATCTTCGTGTTTCGTTCATGAAGAATATGCTTGGATGAAAGAAGTGACTTCCTCTAGTTCGTGTGCACTGGATGCAAGATGCAGCCATGAATTCGAGAAAGCATGTTTTTACTTCCTATGGAATCATCCCGAGTCGGTCATGCACGTGTGAAGTATTCTGTGGTCTGTTAGACTGATCATCTTCGTTCCATATGAATTCCGTAGCACACCAAGCCACTGATTGATTTGTTCAAGCAGAAGAAGTTTCTTCTTAAGAGCTAGACTTATGCAAGGACTTCGATATCCTCGTTGATGGTTCCTCCCTGAACTCGGTAGTGTTTTGTTGTAAGACTACCAGGTGACCATGCTTGTCTGGGACAGCGTGTTCACACACTTGTAGCAGAACCAGCTCATGTTTTGGAGCTTGCTACCATAGTTCATCTCTCGAGAATCTCGCAATATCATCTCGTCGATTTGTGTTGCAACCTTTCCTTTTCGGACATGTTGTCTGAAGTATCCTGTTACTAACCAGATCTGAATCTCAGGCAGATATGATGGTTGGAACATTCCAACATTTGCATTTTGTTCCTAGCATGCACCGTGTTTGTGCCATTTCACTATGGGATGCCTTCTTAGTAACTCTTGTTCAGGATCATCCTCAAAATTGGTCCTACCATGGGTCCCATCCATTCCCGATGATAAGCAAAAATCATCCATTGCGTCGTCTTCAACAAGGTAGTCCACATCATCCATCCTAGTCCGAGTATGCCATTCCTTCGAGCTCTTTCGAACGATCAATTGTAAATTGCCATAAGATTGTATGAAGAGTTTCAATGATCTATGGATCAAAAGTAATTCTTTTTGCCACTTAAGGGAATAGCTCTTCGAGTCACCTTCCCTGAGGTGCTCCGTTTTTGGAATCATGGCAATTTCCCTTGCTACTTTGAAACCCTCGTAAAATTGTTTCTTCTGTCGCTCCTGATGTATGTGTTGCCTCTCAGCTCCAGAGATGTTCCTATGTCTCATTCCATGAATTGATCTTGTGATCATTAAGATGATCCTAAATTGCTCGGACCCCAAGAAGACTGATTCTTCTAAAATCCTCTCTTTCTTCTCGTTGTCATGTTGGTTGTAGTTCTCAAAGCAAGATGTCGAGATCAAGGTGATGCAATGAGTCAATACCCTCGAGAAAGATATTTGGATCGTGAAGACCGTGATAGTTAGTGTCCCCTTTGTCTTCTTACCTCACGTCTTGAATCTCGGGACGAGATTCTTGTTTAGTGGGGGTGAGTTGTCACATCCCTAATTCTGGTCTGACCTATGCTAGCTTCCATGTGAGCATCATGTTTAAATTCAAATGAAATTTGAATTGAGGAATTTTCAAAGCCTCAGAAAATCCCTAAAAATAACCAACATTTAAATCTTCTCAAATGAGTCCAAGAAAATGTTCCTATTATTCTATATAAATATTGGTAAGAGGTAAAATTCAAACCAATATTTTGGAGTCACAGAAATATTTATTTTGGCCATTTGAATTAATCCAATAACAATTTTCTTTGGATTTATATTTAATATATATTAAATATGACTCAATAATTACGAAGTTTGTGAGTGGCTTTGTATATATTTTAGCAAGCCATATAATAACCTACAGAATTTATTAAAATGATTTAGTTGCTAAACTAAATCAAAACACCGGAAGAAAAATAGAAAACAGAAACTAATAAAGAGAGAGAGAGAGAATCTTACCTGGCCTCACCTGTGCAGCCCACCAACCGGCCCAGCACTGTAGCTGACCGCCCAGCCCACCACCACCACCTCCCCTGTCGTCTTCCTCCTTGCCAGGAGGACGGGCGCATGCCCGACGCGCGCGCACTGCCGTGCGCCACCTCCTGCTTCCCGCCGCTTCCCCGATGCGGCTGTGAACCCCCCCAAAACCCTCTGCACCTCTCCCCTCTCTCGCTGTACCGCCTCCCCTCCTCTGGCTCTCTCCCTCGCACCACCCGAACGCGCCTGCCGCCGCCGATGTGCACCACCGCGGCCACCTCCTCCCCCTCTTCCCTGACTGGCTCAAGAGCTACGCCTCGTCGCCCTCGTCCTCTCAGCCGAGCCATGTGGCACTGGACGCCCCAGAACGTCGTCACCGCGGTCGTCTTCTACCTCGGGCAACCGAGATCGCCGGCGCCATCTGTCGTCCACGGTGCCTCCCCGAGCCTGCTGATCCCTCCATTGGAATCCGTGTGAGCGCCGCCGCCTTTCCCCCCTTCTCCCCGTGCTCTATTTCCCTCTCTAGCAGTCGTTTCCATCGAGCCCGACAGCTTGGCTCCGCCGGCCATGTTACCGCCGTGGCAACTGTCACATAGAGCTGCAACCGAGCACATAGCCGTGCTCAGCGCAACGCCAGAAGCCCAAAACCCCCTCTAGCTGCTCCTGCCGTGCTTCGCAACACCGAAACCGCCGAGACCCGAACTCCGGCCACCGCATTCGTGCTCGCCGCCGTCGACTCAGACCACCCCAGCTCCTCCCGCTTGGCCTACCAGATGCGCGCGAGCCCCAGCTACGCGTAGGACCAAACCGCGGTCAATTTGGTCGACCGTGGGAAAATTCCGAGCCCCTCTGCCGTCTCGGGCTTCACCGGCGACGAGCCATGGACCAAGTCCGGCGGGTTTGACCCCGCTTGACCAGGGGTTTGACTTCCCTCCCTGACTCACTGACGTGTGGGCCACCCTTGTTAATTACTAGTTAGGTTAGTTTAGCGCTAATCAACCTAGATTAGTGCTTAACCTAACACTAACTAACTCTGTTTAGTTAGTTAACTAACCACTGACACGTGGGTCCCATAGGTCAGGCTTGACCTGGCCGACCCAAATGACACGACATCACCACGACGAATGTCGACGATTAATTCAATTCTCGGAATTATTCTTATACAGGAAATTCCAGAAAATAACCAAACTTCTAAAAATGATAGAAAATCAACCGCAGCTCCAAATCAAATAAATTATATATGAAAAATGATCAGAAAAATCAAATCTATCCATCTGGACTGGTTTCATGCATGTTAGAACATATTAACCTTGTTGTTTAGGTGAAACAAGTTAATGCACTATTATGACCTCTTAAAATGGGTTTGCATTTGAATCTTTTGTTCAAATGGACTCATCTCAATCTGTTCTAGCTTGCATTAGCCAAATCACATTCTTATTGCCATGTCATAGCATGCATCATATTGTGCATTGCATCGATCGTGTTTCTTCTCTGTTTGTCGGTGTTGTTCCCCCTCAGTAGACGTTGTACCGACGTTGTGATCGTTGACACTGATGAAGACTCGATACTATCTACAGAAGTGCCAGGCAAGCAAAACCCCCTTGTTCATTCTGATACAATTCCACTCTCTTGCTACTGCTCTCTTTTACTTCATTAGGACGACAACGATTCAGCTGTTACTTGCTACGGTAGCTTAACCCCTTTATCCTCTGCATGACCTGTCATTGCCACAGTAAATAGATGAAACCCACTAGCATGAGTAGGAGTTGTTTGAGCCCTGTTGTGCCTACTCATTCATGTTTGTTTGTCATGCCTGCTACTGCTTAGAGTTGAGTCTGGTCTAATTCATCGGGGATGAATCAGAGGTGTGTGAACATGTCCTACTGTGCGTGAGCTAAGTGTGTGTACATGATTTGGTAAAGGTAGCGGTGAGAGGCCATGTAGGAGTTCATGGTGGGTTGTCTCATTGAAGCCGTCCTCAGGAACTGAGTTCCGTGTTTGTGATCCATGAAACAGCTACTACCATGCATTGGGCCCTGAAATATGACCCCGCTCGACTTCTTAATCACCCTTGTCCTCTGTCCAGGAGTTGCAAGTAGTTTATGGTGTTTGTAGTATCTTTGGAGGCCGTCTTGCAAGACTCGACCGGAGGGGTGGGCTGTGATGTCAGAGGCACGTGGCACGGTGTACCGGCGCCCGTTTGGTGTCTCGGGAACCTTGCACACATCGTTCGGGGCCGTATGTGGAAACTTCGGCCGGACTCCTTGCGGATGGAACCTGAATAGGAGATAAACCGGACTAGAGACTTGAGTGTTTAGGTAGGTCGTGGTCTACACCCACGCCGGCTTTCGCTGAAGTCTGCCGAGCACATGTCGTGTGCGACGCTAAGTGGTGGAAACATGTAGGAAGAAGTACACCCTGCAGGTTAACATCATCTATTCAATAGCCGTGTCCGCGTAAAGGACTTCGGGTTGCCTATAACAGTTCATAGACAAGTGGAAGTGGACACTCTAAAATACGCAAGATAAGCGTGAGTGCTATGGATGGCGCTCGTGAGGGAGACGGAGCGGATCCATAGTGGTGTATTGATATGGTGAATATGTGGACTCGTGTGCGCCACCTCAAAAGAGTTACTTGCAATGTAGTTCAGGATAGCCACCGAGTCAAAGCTGGCTTGCTGCAGCTTAAACCCCACCATCCCTTTGTTGATAATGATGCATATGTAGTTAGTTCTCGATGTAAGTCTTCTTTGGGTACATTTGTACTCACGCTTGCCTATTTTATGTTTTTGCAGAGACTTGCCTCACTAGTAGTTCCACGTGGACTTGATGTTTAGCTTGTTACCTCAGCTACGATCTTGTGCCCTCGGCAGATCTCGTAGTTAGTCGCTTCTCGGCCTTTTTCTTTTGTAGTTGTGCGTACTCGGACATGTTAGCTTCCGCTTGTGCTTTGACTTGTATGTTTCAATGTTGGGTCATGAGACCCATGTTTGTAATATCTCGCTCCTCGGAGCCTATTGAATAAAATACTTGAGTTGTAGAGTCATGTTGTGATGCCATGTTGTATTTGCACAGATCGAGCATATTGTGTGTATGTTATTGAAATGCTTGGTATGTGTGGGATCTGACTATCTAGTTGTTTATCCTTGGTAGCCTCTCTTTCCGGGAAATGTCTCCTAGTGCTTCCACTGAGCCTTGGTAGCTTGCTACTGCTCCGGAACACTTAGGCTGGCCGGCATGTGTCCTTCTTCGTTCCTGTGTTTGTCCCTTCGGGGAAATGTCACGCGGTGTCTACCGGAGTCCTGTTAGCCTGCTACAGCCCGGTTTACCGGAGCCTTGCTAGCCTAGTTGCTACAGCCCGGATTCACTCGCTAATGACCGACACGTTCGTTGCTGGGTCATGTATGCCTGTCCCTGTAAGTTAGCCCACTTTGGGTTCACGACTAGCCATGTCAGCCCGGGCTCCTTGTCATATGGATGCTAGTGACACTATCGTATACGTGTGCCAAAAGGCACAAACGGTCCCGGGCCTGGTAAGGCGACACCCGTCGGAATACCGTGCGTGAGGCCGCAAAGTGATATGAGGTGTTACATGCTAGATCGGTGTGGCATTGAGTCGGCGTCCTGACACACAGCCTTGGTCATCGCTGCCTTGTTACGAGTAGTACTCGACCTAGACCTCCCATGGCAAGGACGGAGAAACACAAAGACTTAATTATGAGGAGGAAGGTAGAGTAATTTTTGGCTAGGTAGTTCCCCTTTTTATAACCTAGTACTAGCACTAGTACTAAAACCTTCATAGTGGGAACACGTTCAGGTTTGGTACGTACTACTACTTGTGTCCTGGTTTATTGGTATCCATTGTAATCTATGCCAAAGCTAACAAAATATTCATGCATGTCATAAAAAAATATCATTAAAAATTATTTTATAGTATGAATCGAACGATATAATTTTATTAACATGCACTAACATTTCATCAGTTAAATCGTTGGTAAAAATAGCACAAATTACAAAGAGCACTAATAAAACCAGGACGGAGGTAGTAGGTGTAAGCAGGTTTGCACTCAATTATAGCATGGTAGTACTTTGGAATGTGATGGGAACTAGCTAAAGATTAATTGATGGTTTTGGTTTCGAGGCCCGAAACGGTCCCCGATGAGTTTAGTGGAACATAAATTTCAAGTACTACTGCTCAAATGCGGTCGCACAAGTCAGTGATGTAACCGGTCGTACATGTCAGACCAAGCCGATGTGTATCCCTTCGGTGAGATGCGGGTCAGACCGACCGTCTGTTGGTGTGACCGTCTGCTGGTGCGACCGACCGTAAGTATTACGTGATGGAGACTTCTAGTTGTGGCTTCGGTTGATTGTCACGACCAAGCATTCAAAAACTAGTGATAAATCAATTACCATCTTTTTCCAAATGACCAAGTATTTCACAGGAATACAACACATATAGATATGAGTGATTGTCAAGGTTGCAAACCTACATGGCGTTGCAAGTTCACTGCAGCAGCAACCGAGTAGGTCACTGCAATGCTGGCGGGCAAGGAGGACAGCTCACCTCGCCTGCGATGCATGCCCAGCGACACCGCCACAGCTGGTCTCGGGATTCGGCTTCTCCTACCGCCCATTTGAACAGTTGCACCGGCTACTCATGCCATTCCGCAGGCATGCGTGCTCTTTCCTCCACAGTCGACTCCGTGAATATGATCTCTGCCATTAGCGCTCGAAATCAATGCGACGCTGCCGGATGCAGACATCCCTCAGCATCTCTCCGCTGAGATCGACTTACGCATCTGCCTTGTGCTTCACCAGGCGCAGGTCCTTCGAACATGTCTCTAATCGATGCGACGATTCGTCGATCTAATTTTCCCCTTGCTTCCCACCACCTAAAACGCAGGCCTGACATGTCTTCCGGCCCCACCGATATGTGATTCCAGAATAATGGATCCCCTCTGAAACACATGTGGGTTTCTCTCAAAGGTGGCAGTGTTGCAGGCGGCAATGAGAGGGCAGCCCGCGGGATCCTAGGATCTAAGGGATTATCCATGGCAGGATCCTTCATGGCGGGATCTGGTGGGCGAGGCAGGGAGGCGAGCGTAGGCGCCGGGAGAGCCCTACGAGGCTAAGATAAAGATAGTACTACTCCACTCCGTCTGTATTTAAATACTCTCTCAGTTTCTTTTCAGTCTGCATATAAGCTTTGGTCAAAGTCAAACTTTGTAAAGTTTGACTAATTTTATAGAAAAAATATTAACATCTTCAATACTAAAATTATATGTTATGAAAAATAATTTCATCATGCATCTAATATTATTAATTTCATGGTGTGGATGTTGATATCTTTTCCTACAAAGCTAGTCAAATTATACAAAGTTTGACTTTGACCAAATCTTATATGCAAACTAAAAAGAAACGGAGGGAGTAGTACAAAGGCCATCAGCAGTAACCCAAGAAAAAATTGATCATCCTGCATCCGTCCTTGTTTATTGGCCCCCTTTTTATTTTGTGCCAATTTTTGACCAAAAAATTAACTAACAAAATTCAAGCACTGCAGCCAAAATTTCTGTTTTTGCACTCCACAAACCAAACAAGCAATCTAATCGTCCTAAAGGCAAATCTTGGCACATTATTTTTATAGTACAAAGGATTTGTACAAGGGATTTTTGTTGAAAAGTTTCTGTAATCAAGGTTCACAAAGTTTCCATGGGCATGAACAAAGTTCAAGGCCAGCTCCCACTTTAACAATGCTTGTCTTTCTCACGTTCGCTTTTCTTTTTGAAAAGTTTTAGGTTCCTCTCTATATATTTTTTTGTTTTTATAAGCTTTTTAAAAGCACACAACAGAAAAAATGACTCTCTAAAACTTTCGGGTTGTCTCCCTGGCAGTGCTTGCTTTAAAGCCATTAAGCTAGGCATATAGTGCTCAAGTAATGGATCCACCCGGATCCCAAGGTATATCAAAGCCAATTTTAATTAACAATGATTTTTGATTTAGCAGTGAGCACAAAGTAACATATATCATGCACAAATGAAGTCTAACTCTCTTCCTATGCATCGGCATGTCATTAGAACAATTCAGGCACACGAAGTAAAGGCCAATGCATAGTATAAATAGTTTCTTGCAATTTTATCGTATTGGAAACATAGAGGCGGAGATGTAGTTCCTCTCTAAAAATAATTGCAAGTAGGAACAGCAAGCACATGCATATTATATTTATCAAAATAATCATGTGCAAGTAGAATGCAACCCATCAATATAGTCCTTAATAAGCGCAAACTGCTTCGATATAGTGTAGTTGGGAGAATTCCAAAAGATAATAGGACTATCATGCGTGGGTGCAATAGCAACAATTTCATTGTTAACATAAGGAACTATAGCAAGTTCACCTCCATACGCATAATTCATAAAGGCATCATGGCCACAAGCATAGCAAGCATCAAGTTCATCAAAAAGGGATATTTCAAACAAATCCAAGGGATCATAGCAATCATCATAGAAATCATCCTTCGGTAAGCACGAAGGGAAATTAAACAATGTATGAGTTGAAGAGTTACTCTCATTAGAACGGCACGGGTAGCTAATCTGCTCTTCCTCCTTTTGTTCTTCGCTCTCCTCGTCATCTTATTCATCTAATGAGCTCACAGTGTCATCTATTTCTTATTCCATAGATTCCTGCAAAATATTAGTCTCTTCTTGGACAACGGAGACTTTCTCAATAAAATGCATCAATATAAGAATTATATTCATAATTCTCATAGAAATATTTAAGTTAAGCATAATTTTCAGGTCTATAAACATCATCATCATAATTTTCACACTTTTCAAACAAAGATTCAATTTCATAAGCACCCTTAAAAGCAACAAATTCTTCTATTCGTTCCACATCACAGTAATCATATATACCATTAGTATAAGAAGCCAAGGTTTTATTATCATTAAATTTACATGAAAAGGAAGGTGTGGAGCCTTCATCCTAGCACTACTGGCTGTTGGATATCATCTACAATGCACCAGATTTTGCCACATGTACAATCTAGAAGACTCATGGTTGAACTTAAGCATAATGCACAAACCTCAAAACACAAGCACTTCTCCTTTGTTCTAGAATCTTCTGTATCATAATTGCCCAAAAAAATTCTACATGAATTGCCATCATTTGTTTTTACATTATGCTTTACAACGCAGAATTCCATGAATTTTAAAATAGATTAGCTTTTCTATAAAAAATAATTGATTTTGAATGAGATGAACTATAAGAATTAAATGAACATCCACATCATGCATATATGACTCAAAACTTACATGCTATAATGTGTTATTTATTTATAATTTAGTTGCCAAATCTCATGCGTGTAATGCACGTGTACCTTACTAGTCTAAATGGTGTTTGTGTGTGTGTTGTGCGTGTTAAACACATTGTACGTAGTATCATACATGCTTTAGATTCCGAACATCTAGCTAGAGCATACATGTACTATGATTTGAATTCAACATAAAATGGATACATATATTTGAATCTGAGATCATATGTAAATGTTGTTCGTATTTATATAGGAATTTACTAGTCCTATATTCATGTCATGTGTTGTGAAGATAATATCGAGTACAATCCCATTCAAACCAGGAAAATGTACTCAAATTTAGTCCATATGCTAGACAACACGAATTGTTTTTTATTGTTGAGGGAAGTGCAAATTGATTTGGTAATGTACACGTTGTGTTTGTTGTCCTGATTTTTTTAGTTTTTTTGTTGTTGTATTTCAATGCGTTTATGGTAATATAGTAAAACAGGACATGGCTCTCTCTAGTGATGAGGTGCGAATTGTCTTTTTTTGTACACGTTAAGCTTGTTCTCCTGAAATTTCAAGACGCGCCTTGTTATGCCGAAATTTCAAGCTAGCATCTCTGTCTATCATGTTGCGAAACTCCCGCCTCTTCAACACGCGCCTTGTTACCCCAAAATATTTAAGATATATCTTTGTCTTGTTGTGCTCCGAAAACTCCCTCAATCTCAACCCGCGCCTTGCTATCACAAAATTACAACGCGCGCGAAAACTCCCACCTCCTATGAAATCTCGACACACGAAATGCCCGTGATACCCCTGAATCGAAAGAACCGCCTAGCTCAAATCGGTGGTGGTACTTTCGTAACTTACCCCATATTTCGGACAAGCGCGTCCCTAAGCCATGGTTCCCTCCTCCCATCCCATCCGTCGACCCATTCGTACACCGAGGCTGCAAAAACCCGCGAAGCCCCACACCCTCCTCCATCCGCCACCCAGCCGGAGCC
The DNA here is from genome assembly GCA_021437245.1 of Aegilops speltoides. Classification (NCBI taxonomy): domain Eukaryota; kingdom Viridiplantae; phylum Streptophyta; class Magnoliopsida; order Poales; family Poaceae; genus Aegilops; species Aegilops speltoides. Next base: position 202,908,183 of record CM038146.1, on the reverse strand, counting down.
TCTTCCCCGACGACGTCGTCCATAGCAACACCTTGACGTCCCTCATCCACCGCACTAGATGAGGATCCGTCGTCGATCTCATCGTCCCGACGGTTCAGCCACCCCGTCCTCCACCTTCAAGGAGCTTCCTGACGTTCCCCTTGTCTTTCGCACCACCTCCATTCCCACATTGTCGTCTTCACCTGCACCACCGGAAGTGCGGCATCATCACTGTTTCCGCAGATGAAGCTAAGGCCTAATCGGCGCCACCAAAGAGGTTCTACACTAATCTCCGCATTTTCTTCTTGGATCTCACACTGCTGCTGGCGCTCGGTCCCGAGCCGACATGGCGTGGCTCCATCCACGGTGGCGTCGCCGGCCACTTCCTCCACGGCATCACTCCTTCAGCGGCGACATCGACATCAGTAGGAGCTGCTGCAGCTTTGGCTCTCGCTCGCACTGTTGCTCTGCTCTTGCTCTCGGTCCCCTGCCTGGTCTGCTCTTCCTCTTGCTCTTGCTCGTGCTGCTAATCTCGCTCTTTCTTGTGTTGCTGCTCTTGCTCTTGCTCCTGATTGCGCTGCTGCTCTTGCGCGCGCTGCTGCTACACGAGCAGCAGATCCTGCTCTCGCTCGAGCCCCTACAGCTGCTACCCAAGATGCTGCTACACGACCAGCTGCCCCGAATCTCACACGCGCTGCTGCTCTGGGCGCTGATGCTGTTACTAGTGCATTCCATTTTGATAGTAAAATTCAGTTTCGACAGCAAAATTCAGTTTCGACAGTTAAATTCAGCTTCGACAGTTAAATTCAGTTTCGACAGTTAAGTTCAGAGATGATCCGCTGATATATTTTACATCTAGCACTTTGTGGTTATGTGTTTTACATAATCTATTGGAGATGCTACTAGAATTCCACTTAGGCAAATGTTGTCTCTTTTTTCCTGCTTCAGCCCCGTCGTCATACAACTCAGCGGAGCTGCTCCAACGATGAAACCCTCCATCACAGTGGAGCGGTACCCGGGGCTCCATCTCCAGACGTCTAAGATCTTCTTCCCCTCCTCCGACAGCCAAATCAGTCGGACCATCCTCACCGACCAACCCAATCACGCTGAGATCGACATGGCTTCGCCAAAGAGGTTGTACACTTGTTGCATCGCTTTTTTACTCTACACGTTATTATTTTCCACTGAGCACATGTACTAACGTGAAATACGAATAGTTTCTCCTACTATATGACAAGCAGTGAGGTACCAGGCAACTCAGCTATCTGTGATGGACTCTCTTGAACGCCATCATTATTTATCTCTGCGTGTTTGAGTTCTGCATTTGTAGATGGGAGTGGGAGTTGAGCTAGTAGGGCAGTAGTCTGGGTCCAAGGTAGTAGAAGTAGCACAAAAACATTTTTTGAGTGTAGGCTTTTCCCTGCTCAAGCCTACCTACTAGAATCGCCAGTGCTTGAAAGGAAAAGCGAAGGAAAAATAGAGGAATAGGGAAGTTTCCTATGGTACTAGTATTCATGCATTTGGTTCAAAGGAATGGAGCAAAGAAAACTGTAGGATTTGTTCCTTTAGTGTCTCCTTGAAAGAAAAACCATAGGAATTTTAATATCCACTTGTCCTCCTTTTCAAATTCCTATTCATGAAGCACGACACTAAGAGATTGTACCATAATAGCATTATAACCGTACATTTTCTTGTGGTTTGACGTAATCTCACCATGCTTCTTTACATCCTATGATCTTCCAATTCTTGTCAACCAAACACCCAGATTGGCGGAAATCCTGTGTTTTTAAATTCTCTGTTTTGCACATGCATTCCTATCCTATTCCTGTGTATTTCCTATCCCTGCATTTTTAGAATCCTCAAATTCAAACAAGCCCTTACACAATTACTTCTATTACAGATAAGTGTCAAAGAAAACCTTGTGTGGTTTGTCCCGCTCCTGCTGCATTGTGGTCCACCCCAAGTCACCTGCTCCAACGAAGGAAGGGTTTAGCATAGCAGGGATCCTCCCTCCAGACTGTCTTTCACCGCCTCAGATCTTGTTCCCCACTGCCGGCAACCACGACAATTGCATTACCATCATCAACCAAGCAGATGACCTCGAGGACTACACAGGTCGCAAGAGAGGTCGCACTCTATCGTGTCTGCTTATGTTATGCATCACTTAATATTACATGCTACTTTATCGTCCTGTTCACCGATTAGACTCTGAGTCAGCTCCAAAATAATGCTCAAACTTGAGTTTTTAAATGGTCGTGGGGTACATATCGAGGCCGCAATCAATAGTATATATCTACTATTTGGTTAATGTCTGGTGTCTACTATGAGTTTCATGTTGGGTGTGAAACAAACAGTAAAGAAGCCATTATTTGTGTTTTTAACTAAAGCCATTATCTGCCTGCTATCATTGGTTTTGGGTCTATCCACAGGTTGCTACCATCACTCTGGATTTCTGCATGCACTCCCTACATAATTGTGACGCCCGGATAATTAAGCTACAGTGATCCCACGCTAATGGTGCCACGTCATCACAGTTACTACTGCTAATCCATCGTTAGATCAAAATCGGTCCAAAATTCAAATTCAAAGTTTGGTAAATAATAAAAGTTTTCAAACATTAAAATAAAAATGTTTGGTTTGTACTAAATATTACATAGGTAAATATGGTGTAGTAAACACATTTTTATAAAATGCATAAATATTTTAAATTGAATTAAAACAGAAAATGGAAATAAATAAAAGAAAAAGGTAAAACCAATCTAACCAAAAAAAAGAAAAGAAAAGAAAGCAATCACCCCCCACAGGCTCGCCCAACAGACACCGCCCAACCGCCCACGCACCCACCGCTTAACCCCGTCCACTGCATCAAACCCTAACCCTCCCACTTCTCCTCCCGATCCCCCGCGCTCTCTCCCTCCCCGATCTGATCGAGATCGGGCGAACCCGCGATCAAGGCCGCCGACGCCCGCCTGCCGAGCACCGCCCCATCGCATCGCTGCTCGCCTCCGGACTCCTCCTCGCCCTCCTCTCCCTTGCGCGATGCCCTCCCGAAGACGCGGCCACACCTCGTCGCTCGTCGCCGACCCCGTCTCTGGCGCCCATCCCCGACGCCGTCACCTCACCGCCGTCGCCCCGGAGCTGCCACGCCGTCGCCGAACCTCGTCGCCGCCTCGCCGTCTTCCTCCTCGTCTCCTCCTCGCCGGACCACTCCGAGCCGCTGCCCTAGACCCTACTACCCGACGTGAGTCGCGCCCCTCCTCTCTCCCTCGTCTCCCACAGCTGCCAGCGTGCACACATTCTGCGCTGCGCCTGCTGCCACCCCGCGCCTCCACTGTCCCTTGCCCTGGTCGGCGCCCTCCTCCGCCCCAGCCGGCGCCGGAGACCAGTCGGGCTGCAAGACCGTCGCCACGGTGGCCTCGCCCTCTGCGCCACCTCCGGTCACCACCCGCCGTCCCTTGCGGCGGCCTCGCCCTCTCGACTAACGCCTGGCTTGCCGCTGCGTCGCGCCAGCCATACACGGCACGCCCATTCGGTGGCGTTGCGCTGTCGCCTGTGCCCGCTAGCCCCAGACGCCATCACGAGAGGGCCCACTCACGTAACGTTTTAAAAGAAAATAAAAAGGAAAAATAAAATGAATTAGTAAAATAATTAATTAATTAGTAAATTAATTAAGTTAATTAACCATGTTTAGTTAACATAATTAATTAGTTAGTTTAATTAAACAAGAATTGGTTTAGCTAACCCTAATTAAACTAAATGAGAGGATGACAGTGGGTCCCGCTGACCCACATGCCAGTTTGACTCGCCACTGGGTTTGACTCTGCGACGTCATGGTGATGTCATGCTGACATCACCTTTCACTGTTCTGGATAATGTTCAATTTAAATAATTAATTAAATTCCAAAAAGTAATAAAATCTTTAGAAAATCATATCTTTTAATCCGTAACTCGGATGATAAAACTTTATACATGAAAGTTGCTCAGAACGATGATACGAATCTAGATACGCAGCCCGTTCATCCGCCACGCGTCCCTAGCATAGTGAACCTGCAACATTTCACCTCGGTTCATCGATCAAAACATGAAACACCGGGGATACTTTCCCGGTTGTTTCCCCTTTTCGCCGGTATCACCTACTACCGCGTTAGGGCACACCGAACACCGCGTATTGCCTTGTTACACTTTGTGATGCTTTGATTGCCCTGTTATTTATTGTGTTCCCTCTCCGTTACTTCTTTCCGGTAGACCCTGAGAATGCCGGCGACCCCCAGTTCGACTACGGTGTTGGTGACTCGTCCTTCTTGCCAGAGCAACCAGGCAAGCCCCCCCCTTGATCACCAGATATCGCCTATTCTCCTCTATACTGCTTGCATTAGAGTAGTGTAGCATGTTACTGCTTTTCGATAATCCTATTCTGATGCATAGCCTGACATTGTTGCTACATCTGTTGATACCTTACCTGCAATCCTAAATGCTTAGTATAGGATGCTAGTTTATCATCATTGGCCCTACATTCTTGTCGATCGCCTTGCTATACTATTGGGCCGTGATCACTCGGAAGGTGATCACGGTATATACTATACATACATACATACTACGATGGTGACTAAAGTCGGTCTCGCTCAAGAGTACCCGCGAGTGATTCACGGATTGGGGGCTGAAAGGACCTTTGTCCCGACGGCCCTCTGTGTGGATCTTTGTGGCGGAGCGACAGGGCAGGTTGAGACCACCTAGGAGAGAGGTGGGCCTGGCCCTGATCGTTGTCCGCGATTGCTTCATAATAACACGCTTAACGAGATCTTGGTATTTGATCTGAGTCTGGCCATTTGGTCTATACGCACTAACCATCTACGTGGGAGTAGTTATGGGTATCCCGACGTCGTGGTATCAGCCGAAGCCTTCTTGACGTCAGCGACGAGCGGCGCTACCGGATTGGACCGCGAACGTGACTTCCTTTGTAATGGAGGTTGCTAGGTCTGCTTCCGGCGCGCCGCAAGACGTGCGCAGGTGTGCTCGAGCGATGGGCCTGCACTTCGCGCTTAGGTTTAGACCGGCGTGTTTGACCTCTCTGTTGTGCCTAGGTGGGGCTGCGACGTGTTGATCTTCCGAGGCCGGGCATGACCCAGGAAAGTGTGTCCGGCCAAATGGGATCGAGCGTGTTGGGTTATGTGGTGCACCCCTGCACGGAAGATTAATCTATTCGAATAGCCGTGTCCCTCGGTAAAAGGACGACCCGGAGTTGTACCTCGACCTTATGACAACTAGAACCGGATACTTAATAAAACACACCCTTCCAAGTGCCAGATACAACCCGGTGATCGCTCTCTAACAGGGCGCCGAGGAGAGGATCGCCGGGTAGGATTATGCTATGAGATGCTACTTGGTGATGCTACTTGGAGATGCTACTTGAAGGACTTCAATCTACTCTCTTCTACATGCTGCGAGACGGAGGCTGCCAGAAGCGTAGTCTTCGACAGGATTAGCTATCCCCCTCTTATTCTGCTTTCTTTACTGCTTCACCCACCGATATGGCCTCCTTACACATATACCCATGCATATGTAGTGTAGTTCCTTGCTTGCAGTACTTTGGATGAGTACTCACGGTTGCTTTCTCCCCTTTTCCCCTTTTCCTTTCTTTACGGTTGTCGCAACCAGATGTTGGAGCCCAGAGCGACGCCACCGTCGGATTTACTACTACTACACCGGAGGTGCCTACTACTACGTGCGTGTGGCCGATTTACGACCAGAGTAGTTTAGGAGGATCCTGCAGGAGGCTGCGCCTCTTCGATCCAGATCCCAGTTTGTGCTAGCCATCTTATGGCAACTTGTTTAACTTATGTCCGTACTCAGATATTGTTGCTTCCACGACTTCGCCTATGATCGAGCACTTGTATTCGAGCCCTCGAGGCCCCCGGCTTGTATTATGATGCTTGTATGACTTATTTTACTTTTAGAGTTGTGTTGTGATATCTTCCGTGAGTCCTCGATCTTGATCGCATACGCTTGCGTGCATGATTAGTGTACGATTAAATCGGGTCGTCACAAGTTGGTATCGAGCCATTGCTGTAGGAATCCCCTTCCACACTCCTTGGCGAAGTTGAGTCTAGTCATTGCAAAACCTTTACTAACATGGCTGTGTGGCCTATAGGCCCACGCCGCCATTTGGGTGGTATTAGGATCTTTTACTCCTCGACCTTTACTCGACTCGATCTCTCTTCTATTCGGGTTAAATGAATTTTGCTAAATCTAACATTAGGATCTCGTTATCACTTTCACCGGAGAGCCCCTTATTACTAAGGATCGCTCTGCTGCACAACCACAAGATACTCACCGCGTTAACCCGAGAACTTGTCTTCATCGCGTTTGCAATTCCCCTTCCACCGTCAACCCTTATGGATAACTACTTGCAGTTGTTATTCTTACATTCATCCCCAATTAGTCTTGTTATTACAAGGTACCCCGAAATACTCGTCATTGTTTCGATAATCCTTTGAGCTTATTGCCTTGCTGTTCTTTGTCACCTGAATACCCCTTTGGATAATTCTCGCACTTATCGAGTATCCGCTTATCCCCGGTTGTTCATATGCTTTTCAAATTACTTGGAAATACTACCCGATCTTCCGAGTATCCTCTTCAAACTATTGCTCGGCAAATACTTGTCTGCTTGCAATATGGATGCTTTCCATATGTGTAGCAATATTCATTAGTATCCTTTGACACGATCATTTTGATCCTATCGATTCAACATGTGTGTGAAAGCACGCAATCATCAGTTGATCCTTTTAAATTATCTTTCCGCTCGTACATCATTTTTGAACATGAGCTGGTTCTCGACCAAACTATTTGTCGTCAATTGTGCCTCTGGTCTATCCAACTTATCCATCCTTGATCAGAGCGTCTGCTTCTGATCCCTTGTTTTGGAAATCATAATTCCTTTGTTATCCAAGCATCGAATTGTTCAGATGTTCTATAATATGATGCCCGTGCATTTTTCTTCCTCTGGTTGAGTATCGATGCTCACATCAGATCCCTTGTGGACCATCGGTTCCTTTGTTGGATTCTATCCGACAGTGTCCATCATATTGAATAACCTTGAGAACCTTTCCATGGGTATATAATGCCTTTGGTAAATTGTATCATCTGCTTTTGTACTTGCTCTACTATCGAGTATGTGTTAATTACTCCTAAAGTTCGTGGTATATGTTCTAGGAAGCCCCGATGGCTTGAACCTATGCCTTCCTCAATATGTGTGAACTCGAAAGTTTTCACGAGTCGTACTCTTCTGGTATATTGCCAGATAAAATTTCAACACTACAACTTCATTGAACGCGAGAAGTGAATGAAAGGTTGTGCATTGGAGAAGTGGGAGTCGACCTTGAACTTGGTGTTCATGCCCATGGACACGATGTACATCTTCTCATCGAAGCTTCTTTAAAAAATAATTATTCCTTGGTATAAGATCATCTTATATCGGGATCCGCCTTTTGCAATCGTGGTTCCGACCATGTTCTCCTTTAAATACCATTTCTCGTGCAAGTTTAAGCACTTGTCTTCGCAGAGCAATCCCCGATCCAACCTCTACTTTGATCTCATTGAGTATTACCCCGATATCTTGAGATTATCATGGAACGCATAACTTTTATGAGTTCATCAAGTACTACCTCCTCACCGATTCAAATTTTTCACGGCTCGAGTTATTAAAAACTCAAAGACACCGACATCGAATCGAGTTCGCATTGCGATTCAACAAGTATTTGAACCCTTCACTGCTTACAAATTTATTAATCCTTCGAGTCATTCCTAGCCTGATCGGCTATATCATTATCGAGCTAATTTTAACTGTGCTACCTGGTTCTTCTTCCCGAAGCACAATTTTCGACGATGAACTAACCTTACGTTGATCCTCATCGTCATATTATTTCGCCTTGAACAACAAGCTTGGTTTCGAGTTTGTGTCGTACCCATGGTTCCAACAACCTCTTGCTTCATCATTCTTTTGACTTGATGTGATCGCGGATCGATTAAATCTTCAGGCAATCTCTCGACAAATGTGTCGTGATCATTATCAACATTCTGAGCTCTTCCAGAATATCAATCAAATTCATGATGAGAATTTCCATCCTTGCCCCTCGATGATTTGTGTTGTCATCGACTACTTCCTTGCCTTCTTTCCAACACAAAAATTGTTCCTGTTTTGTGTTGTACCTTGAGTTCCTTATTATCCAACTTATGTTCTGATTCTACCGCGGAGTATTACCATCTTTGATATCAAGAATGTTGTGAGGATTGCTCCACCTCTTAAGAATTATTGGTATAGTGATACTTCTCATCATCACCATTCTTCTTGGTCCTCGCGTGATTCAACCGGTACCAACAAGTGAACGGTGCTGTTTGGATTCTGCCTTTCTAGCAACCCTATTGCTTTGAAGTTAATGGTCGGCCATTCATTCTTAGACTATTGATTATTGAATCACTATTCTGACATTGGTCGTGCAGCCCAACCCATATTTCGGGCGCACCTTTCTACCAATGTTTAACTGTGTATGTTTTCCTCCAGCATACCTCATTATATCATTTGATCTGACAAATGTTATCTCCTTGTTCACATAGTGGTGGAAATCCATCCTTTTTGGAAATGTCAATGGATTGTCGCTGAGTCAATCAGCCACCTCCTCACCTCTCCTTGATTAAATGATGAGCTTGTGTGTCGGAACTCGCTCCATAGCTCATTTCCCGAGAAACTTACATTGTCATCTCGTAAATTGTGTTGGACCTTTTCTTCTGAGTTATCCTGACACCAATCGGATCTGAACCTTGGTCAGATATGATGGTTGGAACATATTTCCAAGAATTATAACATTGGTCTTTATATGACCCGGTAAGGTGGGGTCATACCTAGCCCACCAGGCCGGAGACCCTATTGTTATAGTTCCCTTTTGCTATGTTATCCATTCTTCCATGAGGAAACAGTAGGACTTATTCTACAAGTTGTTCCTGATGAATCCTTCATGTATTAAAAGTACGACCTTTGCTCGAAGACCATGTCCATGCTATCTCGAAGCTTGTCTGTGGTACTCCGATCTTCAATAAAAACATTTGGAGCATAATGCTAAATTTTCGTTATCAATTATTCAAACACCGTTGATAATGTCTTGAAATTTCTCTCCCCTTACCTAAAGGGTTTTCTAAATAATATCCTGACATGGATATCATGCTCTGCTTGTCCTTGGGAAGGATATACCCCTGAAATATGTGTTTAAACACATTTTTCTTTCCACTGTTCTGTTTAATTTCATAATCATATTATCCTTTCCATTGTTTGGTTTGACCTTTCTTGAGGTCTATATGACCTAAGCAGTAATATTCTCTTGCTTATGTAAACACCTCGGTGTATAATTCTATCAGTAAGACCCTGTTACTTTTGTTGGTGACATTCCGGTATCCACCGATGGACGAGAACTTTGCCTACCGGTCCGCCTCGTTTCAACGAGCAGGAAAATGGTTCTCTTCGTCCCTCGCCCTTGGTACCAACGATGCTGCCAACATAGCTGACAAGCTATTCACTGACATGCCTCCCTGTCGCGGTTGTGCAAGATGTCACCACCCTTCCTACTTTCAACCCACATGGTGGGCCCATAACCCACAGATCCATAGGATCGAAACCTGACTCTCCTGTACACCTTATTGTCAAAGTTATTCCTCGTCCGTGGCCTCGTATGTAATTCACGAGCCACCTTCAAGTCTGATATCAGACACAATACTTATTCCCGTTGCTTTGAACCCCTTTCACGCCCTATAACAGGCATCGAACATTCCTGCCCGGTTGAAACTTTCCATGATACCGCCTTACTTTGCTCTCGATATTTTCTAAGTTTCAATTCGAGAGTTACTTTCCGCCACCTTCCCCGATGTTATCGACTAGATAGTCAGCCTTACAGATGTCTGTTTCCCTCGAATAACCCCCTTATTCTTTCGTAAGTATGATGGAGTTCCTGAAGAAAGGACGCCGACTTCACCGTGATGACCTGAAGTAGAGAAATGCAGACATCAATGTAATGGATCGACCTCTTCGAGAAGAGCAACCAAGGCCGAGAAGATCCATTAGAATTTCGTAACTAGACCTCCCCCTTCTCCACCTCTTAAATCTCGGGACGAGATTTCTTGTAGTGGAGGAGAATTGTGACGCCCGGATAATTAAGCTACAGTGATCCCACGCTAATGGTGCCACGTCATCACAGTTACTGCTGCTAATCCATCGTTAGATCAAAATCGGTCCAAAATTCAAATTCAAAGTTTGGTAAATAATAAAAGTTTTCAAACATTAAAATAAAAATGTTTGGTTTGTACTAAATATTACATAGGTAAATATGGTGTAGTAAACACATTTTTATAAAATGCATAAATATTTTAAATTGAATTAAAACAGAAAATGGAAATAAATAAAAGAAAAAGGTAAAACCAATCTAACCAAAAAAAAGAAAAGAAAAGAAAGCAATCACCCCCCCCCCACAGGGCTCCGGCCCAGCAGGACACCGGCCCAACCGGCCCACGCACCCACCGCTTAACCCCGGTCCACCAGACCGAAACCCTAACCCCTCCCACTTCTCCCTCCCCGATCCCCCACGCCGCTCTCTCCCTCCCCCCCGATCTGGATCGAGATCGGGCGCAAACTGGCGATCGCGCCATACAGCGCTTCGCCGTTGCCGAGCACCGCCCCATCGCATCGCTGCTCGCCTCCGGACTCCTCCTCGCCTCCTCTCCCTTGCGCGATGCCCTCCAAAGACGCTGCCACACTCGCCGCTGTCGCCGACCCGTCTCTGGCGCCCATCCCCGACGCCGTCACCTCACTGCCGTCGCCCCGGAGCTGCCACGCCGTCGCCGAACCTCGTCGCCGCCTCGCCGTCTTCCTCCTCGTCTCCTCCTCGCCGGACCACTCCGAGCCGCTGCCCTAGACCCTACTACCCGACGTGAGTCGCGCCCCTCCTCTCTCTCCCCTGTCTCCCACGCGCTTCGCCGTGCACACATCTGCGCCTGCCGCTGCCGCGGCCACCCCGCGCCTCCACTGTCCCTTGCCCTGGTCGGCGCCCTCCTCCGCCCACTGGGCCGGAGACCGGTCAGGCTGCGGCGACCGTCGCCACGGTGGCCTCGCCCAAGCGCCACCTCCGGTCACCACCCGCCGTCCCTTGCGCGGCCTCGCCTTGCCTCGACCAACGCCTGGCTTGCCAAGATCGCGCCAAAAGCCCACGGCACGCCCATTCGGGTGGCGTTTGCGCCTGTCGCCCGTGCCCGCTAGCCCCTTCGGGCCACTGACCAGAGGGGCCCAGCTCACAGAACGTTTTAAAAGAAAATAAAAAGGAAAAATAAAAATGAATTAGTAAAATAATTAATTAATTAGTAAATTAATTAAGTTAATTAACCATGTTTAGTTAACATAATTAATTAGTTAGTTTAATTAAACAGTAATTGGTTTAGCTAACCCCTAATTAAACTAAACAGAGGATGACAGGTGGGTCCCGCTGGACCCACATGCCAGGTTTGACTCTGGCCAGCTGGGTTTGACCTGCTGACGTCATGGTGATGTCATGCTGACATCACCTTTCACTGTTCTGGATAATGTTCAATTTAAATAATTAATTAAATTCCAAAAAGTAATAAAATCTTTAGAAAATCATATCTTTTAATCCGTAACTCGGATGATAAAACTTTATACATGAAAGTTGCTCAGAACGACGATACGAATCTAGATACGCAGCCCGTTCATCCGCCACGCGTCCCTAGCATAGTGAACCTGCAACATTTCACCTCCGGTTCATCTGACCGAAAACATGAAACACCGGGGATACTTTCCCGGTTGTTTCCCCTTTTCGCCGGTATCACCTACTACCGCGTTAGGGCACACCGAACACCGCGTATTGCCTTGTTACACTTTGTGATGCTTTGATTGCCCTGTTATTTATTGTGTTCCTCTCCGCTACTTCTTTCCTAGACCACGAGAATGCCGGGCGACCCCGGCCGACTACGGTGTTGGTGACTCGTCCTTCTTGCCAGAGCAACCAGGCAAGCCCCCCCCTTGATCACCAGATATCGCCTATTCTCCTCTATACTGCTTGCATTAGAGTAGTGTAGCATGTTACTGCTTTTCGATAATCCTATTCTGATGCATAGCCTGACATTGTTGCTACATCTGTTGATACCTTACCTGCAATCCTAAATGCTTAGTATAGGATGCTAGTTTATCATCATTGGCCCTACATTCTTGTCGATCGCCTTGCTATACTATTGGGCCGTGATCACTCGGAAGGTGATCACGGTATATACTATACATACATACATACTACGGATGGTGACTAAAGTCGGTCTGCTCAAGAGTACCCATGAGTGATTCACGGATTAAATGAAAGGACCTTTGTCCCGACGGCCCTCTGTGTGGATCTTTGTGGCGGAGCGACAGGGCAGGTTGAGACCACCTAGGAGAGAGGTGGGCCTGGCCCTGATCGTTGTCCGCGATTGCTTCATAATAACACGCTTAACGAGATCTTGGTATTTGATCTGAGTCTGGCCATTTGGTCTATACGCACTAACCATCTACGTGGGAGTAGTTATGGGTATCCCGACGCCGTGGTATCACCGAAGCCTTCTTGACGTCCGACGAGCGGTAGCGCCGGATTGGACCGCGTAACGTGACTTCCTTTGTAATGGAGGTTGCTAGGTCGCTTCGGCCACAAGACGCGTGCGCAGTGTGTGCTCGAGGCGATGGGCCTGCACCCTGCGCTTTAGGTTTAGACCGGCGTGTTTGACCTCTCTGTTGTGCCTAGGTGGGGCTGCGGCGTGTTGATCTTCCGAGGCCGGGCATGACCCAGAAAGTGTGTCCGCCAAATGGGATCGAGCGTGTTGGGTTATGTGGTGCACCCTGCAGGAAGATTAATCTATTCAATAGCCGTGTCCCTCGGTAAAGGACGACCGGAGTTGTACCTCGACCTTATGACAACTAGAACCGGATACTTAATAAAACACACCCTTCCAAGTGCGGATACAACCCGTGATCGCTCTCTAACAGGCGCCGAGGAGAGGATCGCGGGTAGGATTATGCTATGAGATGCTACTTGGTGATGCTACTTGGAGATGCTACTTGAAGGACTTCAATCTACTCTCTTCTACATGTTTGCGAGACGGAGGCTGCGAGCGTAGTCTTCGACGTGATTAGCTATCCCCTCTTATTCTCGCTTTCTGAGCTCAGGTCCATCGATATGGCCTCCTTACACATATACCCATGCATATGTAGTGTAGTTCCTTGCTTGCAGTACTTTGGATGAGTACTCACGGTTGCTTTCTCCCCTTTTCCCCTTTTCCTTTCTTTACGGTTGTCGCAACCAGATGTTGGAGCCCAGAGCGACGCCACCGGCGGCGACTACTACTACTACACGGAGGTGCCTACTACTACGTGCAGTGTGCGGCGACGACCACTCAGAGTAGTTTAGGAGGATCCTGCAGAGGCCCGCGCTTCTTCGATCTGATCCCGGTTTGTGCTAGCCATCTTATGGCAACTTGTTTAACTTATGTCGTACTCAGATATTGTTGCTTCCGCTGACTTCGCCTATGATCGAGCACTTGTATTCGAGCCCTCGAGGCCCCGGCTTGTATTATGATGCTTGTATGACTTATTTTACTTTTAGAGTTGTGTTGTGATATCTTCCCGTGAGTCCCTGATCTTGATCGTACACGTTTGCGTGCATGATTAGTGTACGATTAAATCGGGGGCGTCACAATAATCTCACTATGTTTTATTCCTATGCATGTCAGTAATTGTACACAATCGGACTGAATATGTAGAGCAAAAGAGACGAGCCTTGCGTGACAATAAAATTTCATGCAAACGTCGCTCCATGGTGGGTGTAAAGGCAGCCCCCCTCCACCCATTTCAGATTGTTTCAAGAGGAAGATAACTGTTCTGAGGGGGATTCAGAAGGAGAAGACCACTCCTATTTACCCTCTGAGGTCTTCGATCTAACTTGGCATGCTGATGGTGGTAATATCATGCATATGGTGCCTTGCATTGCTTACTTTATACATCAAATATGTCATCTGCTTACTTTAGACATGCTTTATGTGAATGCCATCTGTTTAGTTTCTTTATCATATATGTGAATCATGCAATGCCATCTTGTTTCGCCAGGCGTCATATATGTGAATTTTGCAATGCCACCCTGGTTAGCCAGTCATCTTATATGTGAATTATATCATGCCATCATTTTTTATTATGTATTAATTTTGTCAACGATTTTAGTACATTCAATTACTCTTCCTGTGCACTAGCCATTCAAAATAGTCATGGAAAAATCTGGAGTGGAAACAAGGTCTTCAGAGCAAACAATGATATCTGACGAAACACATGTCTTGCTGGTTATGAATAGCTCTTCAGAGGAGGATTCAGAGATAGATGACCAGTCCTATTCCCCCCCTCCCCCGTGGTGCATGCTCTAACTTGGCAGGGTTATATTGCTCATATCGTGTCTTGCATTGGCATGTCAGTTGCTTAGTTTAGACATGCTTTCTGTGAATGCCACCTCTTTAGTGTCTAGTTACCATGTATGTGAATTTTGCAATGCCATCTTGTTGCAAGACATTATATACATGAATTATGCAATGCTATCTTGTTGCAAGGCATTATGTATGTGAATTATGCAATGCCATGCTGTTTAGCCAAGCATCATATATATGAATTATATCATGCCATCCTTTTTTGTATCACTCATTGCATTTGTCGACAACATTTGTATATTTAACTGCTCTTCCTGTGCATCAACCATTTGAAGCGGTGATGGAAGTATCTGGAGTGAAAACAAGGTTTTCAGAGTAGACAATGCAACCTACTGAAGCAGATATCTTACTAGTTACAGATAGCTCCTCAGAGGAGGATTCAGAGGCAGATGACCAGTCCTATTATCCCTCTGAGGTGTATGCTCAAACTTGGTAGGGTTATATTACTCATATCATGCATATGTTGTCTTGCAATGCTTAGTTTTTACATCATATACACAATATTGAATGACATCTCCTTAGTTGACACATCATATATGCGATTGCACTCTGCTCACTTGCTTAGTATATAAATCATATATTTGAATTATATCATGCCATGATGTTTACATAGACAGTATGTATCTGAATTATGGCATGCCAACCCATTTTCTAAAGACATAATATAGTTATATCATCTCATCCTGTTTATATAGTCATCATATTTTGAATTATGTCATTCTATCTATGAATTATATCATGCCATCCTGTTTCCATCGATCGGCATGTTTGTGAATTATGGCATGCCAACCACTTTAATAGACACGTCGTATAGTTATATCATGTCATCATGTCTACATAGTCATCATATTATGAAGTATGTCATTCTATCATGTTTAGTTAGCCATCATACATGTGAAATTGTGTCATGCTATCCTGTTTAATTAGCCATCATATATGTGAAACTATGTCATGCTATTTTGTTTGGTTAGACAACATAAATGTGAATTATTTCATGCCCTGTTTTCTTACCTACTATCCATCGCATGTGTCTATCTTACAATGTCTGTACATTCAATTACTTTTCTTGTTTATCATCCATTTGAAGGGGGTGATGGCAGTATTTGTGGGAGTAAAAACACGGTCTTTAGAAAAGATCGTGCTACCTGTCGATGCAGATAGAACCATGGTTGTACTTTCCCATGAACCAGCCCCACCACACATAACCCAGGCTCACGCAGATTGTACCCCTAACCAGTTGGACAGAGAACCAGCTACACCCCTTCTAACCCCAACCCCAGCAATTAGTAACCCAGTTCCAGTTGACACAACACCATCTCCACCACAAAGCACCCAAACACGAGCAGTTAGTAAGGCAACTGCAGTGCCCAAAGCACGAGGACCACCACTCCGAACCCCAAGTCAACGCTTAAAGCAGAAGAAGAATTGTTCTCAGGTCAAGTTCCGTAGCTATGATTCATACTTATTTGCTCTTGCATCACTGTATTTACTAATACGAACTAATTTCAAATTTGAAGGATGCAACTAAAAATCCAATGGCGCAACAGGTATGTTTTAAACCTGTTTCTTTAACGTGTTTGCTGTTGTAACTTGCTCTATGTTGATTTCAGTTTCAATTGAATAAACAGTTATGTTCTCATGCCATGCACATTACAAGTGTTGTGTAGTTTCCCACACTTATATTATGTCAATGTTGCTTTGTCTTAAATACATATGATTTGAACTATCTCTATCTTGATTTGGCAACATGAACTAGAATGATATAGACCATACAAAGGACCAAACTACCCTAAAGGGTTTTCTAAATAATATCCCGACATGAGTCTGCTTCTCCTTGGAAGGAATACCTAAATATGTTTTAAAACATTTTTCCAGCTTAATTTCATAATCATATAATCCTTTCCTTGGTGGATATTTAGAGGTCTAATGACCTAAGCAAAATCTTGTTAAGTAAGCATAAGGTTAATTATAAGAAACCTACTTGTTGGTGACTTCATCCACATGGAAACTTTACAACCGTCGTTTAAGCACCGAGACAACCAAAGGTCTTCCCCTCGCTTTGGTACCAAGTTTCGCCAACTGCACAGCTATCGACCAACTCCTGTCAAACTGTGCAAGATGTCACCAGTTCCTCTTTAACCATGTGGGCTCAACTTCAGTTGATCAAGGATCGAAACCCATTCTGCGACCTTATGTCAAAGTTATTCCGCTGAGCCCTTGTAATTCACGAGCACCTCAATCGTAGCATACAAACTTATCCGTGTGGAACCTTTAACGCCTTAAACAGCCAACCTAGGGCGATACGGCACTAGGCCCCGTTCATAAATATAAGGTAAGAATGTATTCCGTAAATAGTCATACGTGCTTATGGAAAGAACTTGCATGCCATCTTTTGTCCTACCCTCCCGTGGCAGTGGGGTCCTATTGGAAACTAAGGGATATTAAGGCCTCCTTTTAATAGAGAACCGAAACAAAGCATTAGCACACGGTGAGTACATGAACTCCTCAAACTACGGTCATCATCGGGAGTGGTCCCGACTATTTTCACTCCGGGGTTGCCGGATCATAACACATAGTAGGTGACTATAACTTGCAAGAAAGGATCTAGAACATGGATATAATGGTGATAATATAAAGGGTTCAAATCTGAAATTATGGCACCCAGACCCAAAGTGACAAGTGATAACCCACAAGTATAGGGGATCGCAACAGTTTTCGAGGGTAGAGTATTCAACCCAAATTTATAGATTCGACACAAGGGGAGCCAAAGAATATTTGAAGGTATTATCAGCTAAGTTGTTAATTCAACCGCACCTGGAGATTAATTATCTGCAGCAAAGTGATTAATAGCACAGTAGTATGATAGTTTTGATGATAGCAGTAGTAGCAACGGTAACAGTAACAGTGATATCAGTGATATTGTAGTAGTAACGATAGCAGTAGCAACAGTAGTAACTTGGCAGAAACAATATAAGATAAATTCGTAAGCATTGGATCAGTGACTTGTTGGATGATATTCATCATGTGACAGTTATAACATAGGGCAATACGACACTAGCTCCAGTTCATCGATATAATGTAGGCATGTATTCCGTAAATAGTCATACGTGCTTTATTAAAAGAACTTGCATGACATCTTTTGTCCT
This sequence comes from Aegilops speltoides, assembly GCA_021437245.1. Taxonomy (NCBI): domain Eukaryota; kingdom Viridiplantae; phylum Streptophyta; class Magnoliopsida; order Poales; family Poaceae; genus Aegilops; species Aegilops speltoides. The sequence continues at coordinate 202,890,520 of CM038146.1, read as the reverse complement.
ACCCTCCCGTGGCAGCGGGGTCCATATTGGAAACTAAGGGATATTGTGACGCCCCCGATTCAATCATACACTAATCATGCATGCAAACATGTACGGTCAAGATCAGAGACTCACGGGAAGATATCACAACACAACTCTAAAAGTAAAATAAGTCATACAAGCATCATATTACAAGCCAGGGGCATCGAGGGGCTCGAATACAAGTGCTCGACATAAACGAGTCTGGGGAAGCAACAAAATATGAGTACAGACATAAGATACACAAGTTGCCATAAGATGGCTAGCACAACTGGGATACAGATCGAAAGAGGAGCAGGCCTCCTGCTTGGGATCCTCCTAAACTACTCCTGGTCATCGGCGTCCTGAACGTAGTAGTAGGCACCCTCGATGTAGTAGGGGTCGTCATAGACAATGGCGTCTGGCTCCTGTACTCCATCATCTGGTTGCGACGTCTGAGAAGAAGAGGGAAAGGGGGAAAGAGGGAGCAAAGCAACCGTGAGTACTCATCCAAAGTACTCGCAAGCAAGGATCTACACTACATATGCATGGGTATCTGTGTAAAGGGGCAATATCGGTGGACTGAACTGCAGAATGCCAGAATAAGAGGGGGATAGCTAGGCCTGTCGAAGACTACACTTCTGGCAGCCTCCATCTTGCAGCATATAGAAGAGAAGAGGCTTCCAGTGAGCACCTGCATGTTGCGAGGGCGGCCGGTGAGCAGACCTAGCAATCTCCATTACAAAGGAAGTTGCGTTATGCGGTCCAACCCGGCGCGCGCCGCTTAGTCGCTGACGTCAAGAAGGCTTCGGTTGATACCATGACGTTGAGTGCCCATAACTTTTCCCGCATAGTTGGTTAGTGCGTATAGGCCCATGGCCAGACTCAGATCAAATACCAAGATGTTGTTAAGCGTGTTATTATGAAGTAACCGCGGACGCCGACTAGGACCAGGCCCACCTGTCTCCTAGGTGGTCACAACCTGCCCTGTTGCTCCGCCTCAAAGTAGCACTTGGGGGCCGTCGGGAACCCAGGCCCACCACTACCTGGATGGAGCCACCTGTCCTTCAGCCCCCATATCTGAATCACTTGCGGGTACTCTACGAGCCGACCCGACTTTAGTCATCATCTGTATAGGATGTAAGTATGTAAAATATATACCCGTGATCACCTCCTGAGTGATCACGACCCGATAGTATAGAATGGCAGACAGACAAGAATGTAGGGCCACTGATGATAAACAAGCATCCTATACTAAGCATTTAGGATTGCAGATAAGGTATCAACAGTTGTAGCAAGAATGACAGGCTATGCATCAGAATAGGATTAACCGAAAGCAGTAACATGCTACACTACTCTAATGCAAGCAGTAGAGAGAAGGAATAGGCGATATCGGGTGATCAAGGGGGGCTTGCCTGGTTGCTCTGGCAAGAAGGAGGGTCATCGTGGATGTAGTAGATCATGGGGGTATCGGCAGCAGTGTCAGGGTCTACCGGAAAGAAGTAACGGAAGGGGAACACAATAAATAACAGAGCAATCAAAGCATCACAAAGCATAACATGGCAATACGCGGTTCTATGGGTGACCTAACGCGGTACTAGGTGTTACTGGCGAAGAGGGAAAAACATCCGGGAAGGTATTCCCGGTGTTTGACGTTTTGGGACAAACGAACCGGAGGGGGGTTGTTGCATGTTTGCTATGCTAGAGACGTGTGGCGAACAAACAAACTGCGTATTCAGATTCGTCTTGCTTTTCTGAATGTTTTTCATATAAAAACATTTTCATCCGAGTTACAGATTATTTTATATTAATTTTCGAAGTTTTAATAATATTCCAGAATTATTTATTAATTTGATTTTGACAGAAAATACTTCTGTACACAGCAGCAGCTAGTTATTAGCTTGACAGGTGGGGGCCAAGAGCTCCAGTCAATAGTTGACCACTAAGGGTTGACTGGTCAACAGGGTCAATTGGTCCATCTATCACAGAATACATCCAAATAAATAAATAAAAACTAACTTACTTAATGGGGTCCACATGACATTGCGCATTAGACTGAATAAACAACTAAGCTAGCTAACCTAATTAGTACTCCCTCCATTCGAAAATACTCGTCGGAGAAATGGATGTATCTAGATGTATTCTAGTTCTAGATACATTCATTTTTATGCATTTCTTCGAAAAGTATTTCCGGACGGAGGGAGTACTACTTACTAACTAATTAGAGACAGCCGGCTGTACCACTAGATGTGAGGTCGGCCACACACAAACACACGCACACGGCCATGGCCATAGCCATGGCCAGCGGCAGCAGTAGCCGGCTGCAGTAGTAGCAGCGCTACCAGCGGCAGCAGCACGCAACAACAGCAGCGGTAGCTAACACGAGCAGCCGCAAAGTAGCGGCGGCGGCGGCTAGCAGTCCATGAGCAGCAGAGCAGCGCGGCAAGTAACTTGCAAGGCAGCGCAAGGAGCAGCACAGGAGTACAGGAGCTCGGGCGACGGCTAGGTCAAGGGTGGCCGAGAGCGCACGGGTGGGCGTGGGGCGCGCGGGCGCAGGCGGCAGCGGCGAGCGGGCGTGGTGCGCGCGGTAGCGGGTCAGTGTGGCAGCTGGGGAGCGGGCATCACTGCAGGGCTCGGCCATACGTGAGCGAGCATGAGTGTAAGCAGAGTTACAGACGCAGCCATGGGAGGTCGCGGACGATGGCTACCGCGACGAATCGACAACGGGGAGACGGGGTTTCGGAAGAGTGGCTCACAAAGAGGCCGTAGACGAGCTCGGCGAAGCCGGGGACGATCGGAGCAGTGCAGGTCGACGGCAAGATGGCGGCGGCCGAACGGAGATGATGGCGATGGCGACGGCGTCGCGGCGTCCCTGCGTCCCTGCTTGAATCGACGCCCGGGACAGATGAAGGTGACCGTGGCAGAACACCCTGGACGTGTTCGTGCGACGCGGGGTGGCTGGTGGCCGCGGGATCGACGGCGGCGCGTCGGCGATGAAGGCTACGACGGCTTGGGTCGTCGGGGGGCGATGGGGAGGGGGAGGCGGCGCGAGGAGGGAAAATGAGGGGCTAGGGTTTGTCAACGGGGTCGGGGACGAGCTCGACACGGCGACAACGGCGGCCATGGAGGTGTGCATGGCCGCCACGATCCCTCTGCTTTTTTTTTGAGGCAAACGTCACGAGGCTTTATTAAATCGTCACAATGTTTACAGGGACGGAGGGTAGGTTCCCGGGATGGCCTAACCAGACACGGCGACCACCACCGAGAGATAATGCATGCCTCGCTAAGTTGTGAGCTTCATAATTGGAGCTCCTAGACTCATGTTTAAAATTACAGAACTCAAAAACCAAAGAGTGAGCTATTATTTCATGTACAATTGCACCGTAGCTCGCAAGATTGTCCTTCTGTAAGTCTTCCAGGACCACTTTGCAATCCGATGCAACCTCAACCCGCCTCAAATATAGATCATCCGCCAGTGTCAAGGCTTCTCTAATGGCTAGAGATTCGAGAGTCGTTGGGTCTACAATGTTGCTGAAGCCACAAGTTGACGCGTCGATGAACATCCCTTCATGATTTCTACAAATCACTCCAATTGAGCCGAACCCTTGCCTCGATACAGCCACATCAACGTTAATCTTGGCATTCCCCTCCGACGAGGCCAGCCACCGCCTTGGGTTGACGCGTCTCTGCGTCGTCACAGCCGGGGTTTTGGCCACGATCCCTCTTCCAGCACGAGAGGTGGAGGTGGGCTGGTTGTTGCACATAGAGCCCACTAGTACAAACCTAGTTAGGCCTTTTCCCCTTTTTTTTATATATTTGCTTTTCTATGTTCTTTTGTTTTAACTATGTTTTGTATTAAACTTCAGTAGTGTTTCAGTTTTATAAAATAGGAAACTTGCGCCATAAAAAGTGTTACATACTATACCACTGCCCCAAAAAGTTTGGTACTCAACTAACTTAGGTTGTTATTTTTTAAATTATAAAAGGCTTTTAATTAATTGTTTAAGCTACTGTTTTAGTTATTTTTGTGCATTTAAACACTTTACAAAAAGGTTGGCTCACCACCAATATTAACAAAAGATTATTTGCGACAACTTGAACATTTTAGTTTTAAAGTTTGAAAACTTAGTTTGACTTGATTTTAAAATTTGAATTTGAACGGGTTTTGAAACAACGCAAGTTTATCAACAGTAATCGTGGTGACGTGGCATCATTAGTAGAGGGTTATTGTAGCTTAATTATCTGGGCGTCACAATTCTCCTCCACTACAAGAAATCTCGTCCCGAGATTTAGGAGGGGGAGCAAGGGGGAAATTTTGGGTACGAAATTCTATCGAGTCTTCTCGGCCTTGGTTGCCCTCCTTGAAGAGGTCGATCCATGATACATCCCCAACGTATCTATAATTTATGAAGCATTCATGCTATTTTATTATATATTTTGAATGATTATGGGCTTTATTATACACTTTTATATTACTTTTGGGACTAACCTATTAACCGGAGGCCCAGCCCATATTGTTGTTTTATTGCCTGTTTCAGTATTTCGAAGAAAAGAAATATCAAACGGAGTCCAAACAGAATGAAACCTTCGGGAGCGTGATTTTTGGAAAGGATATGATCCGGGAGACTTGGAGTTCAAGCCAGGGAAGGTTCGAGGAAGCCAGGAGATAGGAGGGCGCGCCCACCCCCCGGGCACGCCCCCTATCTCCTGGGCCCCTCGAGGCTCCCCGACCAACTTCTTTCGCCTATATAAGTCCACGTACCCTAAAAACATCGAAGACGAAGATAGGTCGGGAGTTCCGCCGCCGCAAGCCTCTGTAGCCACCAAAAACCTCTCGGGAGCCTGTTCCGGCACCCTGCCGGAGGGGGAACCCATCACCGGTGGCCATCTTCATTATCCCGGATCTCTCCATGACCAGGAGGGAGTAGTTCACCCTCGGGGCTGAGGGTATGTACCAGTAGCTATGTGTTTGATCTCTCTCTCTCTCGTGTTCTCTCTATGGCACGATCTTGATGTATCGCGAGCTTTGCTATTATAGTTGGATCTTATGATGTTTCTTTGGGACACATTAGAGACTTGTATTCTGGTCCAAATTGTTATGAGAGAGACCATCTTCATCCCACCTCCCAAGAATTGATAACCTTAGGTATGTAGGCTGGCCTCGAATTGCAATCTTCACCTTAGATCCCGGGGATAGTACTAAAATGATAGTAACACAAGAGTAAAGTTTTGAATATAAGAATAGTAACGGATACAGAATAGTGATATGAGTGATGTAGCAGTAACTATAGCAGTAGCAACAGTAGTAACTTAGCAAGAACAATATAAGATAAATTCGTAGGCATTGGATCGGTGACTCGTTGGATGATATTCATCATGAGACAGTTACAACCTAGGGCGATACGGCACTAGGCCCCGTTCATAAATATAAGGTAAGAATGTATTCCGTAAATAGTCATACGTGCTTATGGAAAGAACTTGCATGCCATCTTTTGTCCTACCCTCCCGTGGCAGTGGGGTCCTATTGGAAACTAAGGGATATTAAGGCCTCCTTTTAATAGAGAACCGAAACAAAGCATTAGCACACGGTGAGTACATGAACTCCTCAAACTACGGTCATCATCGGGAGTGGTCCCGACTATTTTCACTCCGGTTGCGGATCATAACACATAGTAGGTGACTATAACTTGCAAGAAAGGATCTAGAACATGGATATAATGGTGATAATATAAAGGGTTCAAATCTGAAATTATGGCACCTGCACTCCAAAGTGACAAGTGATAACCCACAAGTATAGGGGATCGCAATCAGCTTTCGAGGGTAGAGTATTCAACCCAAATTTATAGATTCGACACAAGGGGAGCCAAAGAATATTTGAAGGTATTATCAGCTAAGTTGTTAATTCAACCGCACTGGAGATTAATTATCTGCAGCAAAGTGATTAATAGCACAGAGTATGATAGTTTTGATGATAGCAGAGTAGCAACGGTAATAAAGAATAAGATATCATGATATTGTAGTAGTAACGATAGCAAGAAAAAAGAGTAACTTGGCGTAAACAATATAAGATAAATTCGAAGCATTGGATCGTTGACTTGTTGGATGATATTCATCATGTGACAGTTATAACATAGGGCAATACGACACTAGCTCCAGCTCATCGATATAATGTAGGCATGTATTCGTAAATAGTCATACGGCTTTATTAAAAGAACTTGCATGACATCTTTTGTCCTACCCTCCCGTGGCAGCGGGGTCCATATTGGAAACTAAGGGATATTGTGACGCCCCCGATTCAATCATACACTAATCATGCATGCAAACATGTACGGTCAAGATCAGAGACTCACGGGAAGATATCACAACACAACTCTAAAAGTAAAATAAGTCATACAAGCATCATATTACAAGCCAGGGGCATCGAGGGGCTCGAATACAAGTGCTCGACATAAACGAGTCCGGGGAAGCAACAAAATATGAGTACGTATATAAGATACACAAGTTGCCATAAGATGGCTAGCACAACTGCGATACAGACGAAAGAGGAGCAGCCTCCGCTTGGGATCCTCCTAAACTACTCCTCCGTCATCGGCGCCCCGAACGTAGTAGTAGGCACCCTCGATGTAGTAGGGTCGCCATAGACAATGGCGCTCGCTCTCTGATCCATCATCCGTTGCGACGCCCGAGAAGAAGAGGGAAAGGGGAAAGAGGGAGCAAAGCAACCGTGAGTACTCATCCAAAGTACTCGCAAGCAAGGATCTACACTACATATGCATGGGTATCTCGTAAAGGGCAATATCGGTGGACCGAACTGCAGAATGCCGTAATAAGAGGGGATAGCTAGGCTCGCGAAGACTACACTCGGCAGCCTCCATCTTGCAAAGATATAGAAGAGAAGAGGCTTCCAAGGAGCACCGATGTTGCGAGGGCGGCCGTGTGAGCGACCTAGCAATCTCCATTACAAAGGAAGAGTTATGCGGTCCAACCCGGCAAGGCCTTAGTCGCCGACGCCAAGAAGGCTTCGCTGATACCATGACGTTGAGTGCCCATAACTTTTCCCGCATAGTTGGTTAGTGCGATAGGCCCATGGCCGCACTCAGATCAAATACCAAGATGTTGTTGCGGTTATTATGAAGTAATCATGACGCCGACTAGGACCAGCCCACTGCCTCCTAGGTGGTCACAACCTGCCCTGCTTGCTTCGCCTCAAAGTAGCACTTGGGGCGCTGAACCCAGCCCACCACTACCTGGATGGAGCCACCGCCCTTCAAATTTCATATCTCGAATCACTTAGGGTACTCTACGAGCCATTCGACTTTAGTCATCACTCAGATAGGATGTAAGTATAAATATATACCGTGATCACCTCCCGAGTGATCACGACCGATAGTATAGAATGGCGATTGACAAGAATGTAGGGCCACCGATGATAAACAAGCATCCTATACTAAGCATTTAGGATTGCAGATAAGGTATCAACAGCTTGTAGCAAGAATGACAAAGGCTATGCATCGTAATAGGATTAACCGAAGCAAGAATATGTACACTACTCTAATGCAAGCGAGAGAGAAGGAATAGGCGATATCGGGTGATCAAGGGGCTTGGCCTGTTGCTCGGCAAGAAGGAGGGTCATCGTGGATGTAGTAGATCATGGGGGTATCGGCAGCAGGTCGTGGTTCACCGGAAAGAAGTAACTAAGGGGAACACAATAAATAACAGAGCAATCAAAGCATCACAAAGCATAACATGGCAATACGCTGGTTCTATGGGTGACCTAACGCGTACTAGGTGTTATCAGCGAAGAGGGAAAACATCCGGAAGGTATTCCCTGTTTGACGCTTTGGGACAAACGAACCGGAGGGGTGTTGCATGTTTGCTATGCTAGAGACGGTGGCAACAAACAAATCGCAGATTCAGATTCGTTTGCTTTTCTCAATGTTTTTCATATAAAAACATTTCACCGAGTACGATTATTTCATTTAAGTGCAGGTCCGCTAATAATTCCGAATTATTTGCTTGACTATTGACCATCTGCTATACACTCCAACCGGTCTTACGACCGCCATCTGGATAGCTACTGCTGTCGCTATACCAACAGCGCTAGCAACCATTGCTAGAATTACTAAGAGTGCTACTTAAGATGAAGGGTCAACATAGCTTTAATGAATTAAAGTAAGTTACATTAAATATTGTTACATAATTAATTATAGTTAATTAATGAAGTTAATTACCTCCATGTAATTAACGATGTTTAGTGCTATCAATACACTAGTGAGTTTTATCTACATCAATTGTGTACATGTGTTCCCTAATCATTTACTGCATCACATGCTCAGAAACTACACGTCATTGACATCATGTGACTAACTCGACCTGTGGATCAATCCTTAATACGTTGTAATATAAACTTCCGTAAGGTCCATTTAATCCTTAGATGACTATCATTCCCTATCTATATGATTCAACATAACTCTCTTTCAATTGAATCTGATCACAGACCTCTCGGTCACTATCGGACTCAGCCTTGTCGCTTAGATGCATCCTGCTTTATGACCTATCTATTCTTGTTCCGCATGTTACTCGTAGTCCGTCTCACTCCACGTTGCTTGCATGCACATGTGACACGTCTGTACTTGCCGATCCTTAGCAACCCTTATCTACCAGAGTTATCGTATCTCATTCTCCTTAACTGTTGCCATATATGGCCGTGCCACATTTAGCTATCACTTATCTGTATGACTACTTACCACATATTTGCTAATCTAGTGCTACAGTTCGTCATCATCAGAGCTACTTTATGGTCGCATTGCGTATTGCTCAGTCACTTACCCGACGCTTCACGATGCATTATGACCTATTCATCATACCCTAGATAATCTGCGCTTGCTACATTGTTCATAATCACCAGAGCTTAGTACAGATACTGGTTTATCGATAGACTCTTGACCGCGCTAGTCGTGTGCAAGCACTAGGAGTGAGCCCTTGGAGATTGGTCCCGCCTTGATCATTCGTTCACGCTGTCAGATACGGCTGATTGACTGGTCCAGTTCCATTAACGGAAGATCTACTCCCCTCTACTCTCTTGTGATGAATTGAGTTTTCCTCTTGAAGTTATCTATCGGATTGAGTCTTTAAGGATTTGAGAACACTTGATGTATGTCTTGCCGTGCTTATCTGTGGTGACAATGGGATATCACGTGATCCACTTGATGTATGTTTTGGTGATCAACTTGCGGGTTCCGCCCATGAACCTATGCATAGGGTTTGGCACACGTTTTCGTCTTGACTCTCCGGTAGAAACTTTGGGGCACTCTTTGAAGTACTTTGTGTTGGTTGAATACATGAATCTGAGATTGTGTGATGCATATCGTATAATCATGCCCACGAATACTTGAGGTGACAATGGAGTATCTAGGTGACATTAGGGTTTTGGTTGATTTGTGTCTTAAGGTGTTATTCTAGTACGAACTCTTGAATAGATCGATCCGAAAGAATAACTTTGAGGTGCTTTCATACCCTACCATATTCTCTTTGTTTGTTCTCCACTATTAATGGCTTTAGAGTGACTCTTTGTTGCATGTTGAGGGATTGTTATATGATCTATCTATGTTATTATTGTTGAGAGAACTTGCACTAGTGAAAGTATGAACCCTAGGCCTTGTTTCCTACCATTGCAATACCGTTTATGCTCACTTTTATCATTAGTTTCCTTGCTGTTTTTATTATTTCAGATTACAAAAACCTTTATCTATCATCCATATTGCACTTGTATCACCATCTCTTCGCTGAACTAGTGCACCTATACAATTTGCCATTGTATTGGGTGTGTTGGGGACACAAGAGACTCTTTGTTATTTGGTTGCACAGTTGTTTGAGAGAGACCATCTTCATCCTACGCCTCCCACAGATTGATAAACCTTAGGTGATGTAGGGTGGAACCCTAATTCGTCGATCTTTCACGTTTGGAGGGGATCCTACGGAGGGAATACGAAGAACACGCGGAAGCACAAGGGAAAACACGGGGAAAACGAGAGAGAATCACTCAACCAACAAGGGAATCGATCACACAAGTGCTAGATCATCATACACATAAGAGATTCACGAGATCCAAAGTCAACAAAGGTAAGGATACAAAGGAACCGTTCTTCTCCAAGAGGAGGCCTTGATGTTCTTCCCTAGAAGGGTCTTGAATCCGCTTGGGGATCTTCTCCGAAGAGGTCGTGATCTCCGAGGAGAAGTATCCAAGTGGATGAGCAAAGGCTCTCACACAAACATGAGCTAATCCAGTGCTAAAACTGTCTAGAAGAAGGTGGAGGAGTATTTATAGTTTATGTCCACGAAGAGGTAAGTGGGAGGGGATACATGGGCCCTAGGCCCGCATTCTGCTGCTACAGTGTGGCGGTAGTACGTCCATCGAGCGGTAGTATCTTAGCGAGCGGTAGTACCGCTTGGGGTTGCGATAGTACTGCTGAGTGGGGGAGCGGTAGTACCGCTTAGCGAGCGGTAGTACCGCGAGTGGGGGGAGCGGTAGTACCGCTTGCCCTGAGCGGTAGTACCGCGTCTCGGAAGTGCGAACTTCGGCGTTTGTCGGGTTGAGCGGAAGTAGATTTGCGGTAGTTCCGCCCCTCAGCGGTAGTACCGCTTGTGGGGAGCGGTAGTACCGCGAGCTCGTGCGGTAGTACCGTAAGCTCGGGCGGTAGTACCGTGGTTAGCGTTTCTTCTTCTTCTTCTTCGCGTCCATCTTCTCCTTCCGGTCCTTCTTGCTCCTTAGCTTCTTCGAGGTACCTGAGCATGCAAAGTGTATCCGTTTGAGGTAGTAACCATGTCTCATGTGAATCGAAAGGGAATTGTGAGAGGAGTGATGTCACCTCGGTTTCAAGAGCTCTTGCACGTGCTCGAGTCATAGGTCCTTGTGGGGTTGGATGTGTCGATGTAGAGTCCATGGGGATGATGGAAGGATGCTCCGCATCATATCCCTCCTTCAAAGGATCCGACCTCGGATCAAGGTCTTCATCACCATGGAAAGGCGAGAGGTCTTTGACGTTGAAGGTGTCGCTCACGGTGTATTTGTCGCTGGTATGTCGAGCTTGTAGGCGTTGTTGTTGTAGCGTGCTAGCACCTTGAAGGGTCCATCGGCTCGAGGTAGAAGTTTGGACTTGCGTTCGTTGGGGAAGCGTTCCTTGCGAAGGTGTAGCCACACGAGATCGCCTATGTTGAAGATCATGGGTTGCTTGTTGATGTTGAGCTTGGTCGTTAGTCGTTGTACTCGGCGCTCGATGGTGTGTCTTGTATCTTCATGCATCTTCTTGATGTAGCTTGCACGGGCACTTGCGTCGAGGTTGGTACGTTCTTGTAGAGGAAGGGGTAGAATGTCCAATGGGGACAAAGGGTTGAAGCCGTAGACGACCTCGAAGGGAGACTTGCCGGTAGTCGAATGTCTTGCACGGTTGTAGGCGTACTCGGCGATGGGTAGACATGCTTCCCACTCCTTGATGTTCTTCTTGATCAACACGCGAAGTAGAGTGGAGAGCGTCCGGTTCGTCACCTCCGTTTGGCCGTCGGTTTGAGGATGGTATGCGGATGAGAACAAGAGCTTGATTCCGAGCTTGGCGCATAGAGTCTTCCAAAAGTAACTCAAGAACTTGACGTCATGGTCGGAGACGATTGTCTTGATACTCCATGAAGGCGCAAGATTTCCTACAAAAGAGATTTGCAATATGTGAAGCATCGTCTACCTTGTTGCAAGGAATGAAATGTGCCATCTTAGAAAATCGGTCCACAACAACAAACACGGAATCCTTTCCATTTTGAGTTCTAGGCAAACCAAGTACAAAATCCATGCTAATGTCTTCCCAAGGTTGATAAGGAATAGGAAGAGGCATGTAAAGACCATGAGATTGAGCTTTTGACTTAGCTTTGCGGCATGTAGAGCATCGGGTGGTAAAGCGAGAGACATCTCGAAACATCTTTGGCCAAAAGTAGTTCTTGGAGAGCGTGGCGAAGGTCTTGTCGCGTCCAAAATGTCCCATGAGTCCACCTCCATGAGCCTCTTGCAAAAGTAGCAAACGAAGAGAAGACTCGGAATGCATAGTTTGTTAGCTCTCATAAGATAACCATCCTTGAGGTAATATTGTTCCCAAGATGTATGTGTCAAACATTTAGCATAATGAGGTGCAAAAGATGGATCACTAGCATACAAATCTTTTATGTGCTCAAAGCCAATAACATTCAACTCAAGTTGGGTGACAAGCGTGCATATGCGTGAAAGTGCATCGGCAACTACATTTTCCTTGCCCTTAATGTACTTGATCACATATGGAAAAGATTCAATAAATTCACTCCATTTAGCATGACGCTTGTTCAATTTAGTTTGACCTTTTAAGTACTTAAGCGTTTCATGATCGGTATGGATGACAAACTCATGAGGCCTAAGATAATGTTCCCAAACATGTAGTACACGCACTAAAGCATACAATTCTTTGTCATACACGGGATAGTTAAGTTGAGCACCGGAGAGTTTTTCACTAAAATAAGCAATGACTCGTTTTTCTTGCATTAAAACTCCGCCAATTCCGGTACCACTTGCATCACAATGAACCTCAAAAGTTTTGTCGGTTGGGCAAAGCAAGAATTGGAGCATGAGTAAGCAAAGACTTGAGCTCATCAAAAGCGTTTGATTGCAAAGGTCCCCAAATAAAAGGAGTATTCTTCTTACTCAAAGCATGCAAAGGGGCTGCAATAGTGCTAAAGTTTTTCACAAAGCGGCGATAAAAACCTGCAAGACCAAGGAAACTTCGTACTTGTTGCAAATTGGTGGGTTGGGGCCAAGTTTTAATTGCTTTGATCTTAGTTTCATCAACATGGACACCCTTGGAGGAGACAACGAAACCCAGGAAAACCACTTTGTCAACTCCAAAAGTGCATTTCTTCAAGTTTGCATAAAGACTTTCCTTTCGAAGCGTTTGCAAAACAAGCTTAACGTGATCAAGATGCTCTTTCATGGTTTTGCTAAACACAAGAATGTCATCAAAGTAAACCACAACAAAGATTCCAATATAAGGTCTAAGCACATGATGCATAAGTCGCACAAAAGTTCCGGAGCTTCCGACAAACCCATGGGCATAACCAACCATTCATATAAGCCAAATTTTGTTTTGAAAGCAGTTTTCCATTCATCACCCTCATGAATGCGGATTTGATAATAGCCACTTTTAAGATCAATTTTTGAGAAAAGTTGGCTCCACTAAGTTCATCAAGCATATCATCTAAGCGAGGAATGGGATGCCTATAGCGCACGGTGATAGCATTTATGGGTCTACAATCGAGCACAAGCGGAAACTTCCATCGGGCTTGGGCACAAGTATAACGGAACGGCACAAGGGCTTAAGCTTTCACGCACATGACCGTTGTCGAGTAGTTGTTGTACTTTCCCTTGAATCTCCTTGGTTTCTTCGGGATTGACCCGGTATGGAGCTTTGTTTGGAAGTGGCGCTCCGGGAATGAGGTCGATTCGATGCTCAATGCCTCGTAGAGGAGGTAGACCCGGAGGTAGCTCATCGGGAAAACATCTTGAAATTCCTGTAAAGAGATTGAAACACCAAAGGTAGCTCATGAGTGGTGTTAGTTTGTTGTTCTCCATCCTTGCACACTAGGACAAAGTGCATCACACTCGATGGGTTCTCACACACTTCTCTCATCTCATGTTTGGTGGCGAATAGTATGAGGTTTTTCTCTAGGCTAAGAGGCGCCAAATTTGGCTTGTGGCTCTCACTCACTTTTTGGTGGCTCACTTTCTCACTCTTCTCTCTTTGGTTGGTGGCTTGTTTGTCGGCTATCACTTGACTAGGAGACATAGGTCGAGGACATATTCTTTGCCTTTCATCTTGAAGCTATAGTGGTTTGTACGCCCATTGTGGTAGACACCACGGTCGAATTGCCATGGCCGACCAAGGAGGAGGTGGCAAACGGTCATTGGGACCACATCACACTCCAAAGTGTCCTCGTATGCACCGATTTTGAAGGATACTTGGACCGTATGCTCAACTCAGATAGTGCGGAGTCACTTAGCCATTGAACCTTGTATGGTTGCGGACGCTTCTTCTTGACCAATTGGAGCTTGGAGCATAGTTCTTCGCTTGCCAAGTTGTGGCAACTACCTCCATCGATGATGACCTTGACGGATCTCCCATTGATGCCGGCCTTTGTGTGGAAGATGTGGCATCGTTGGTCTTCTTCTTGGTGATGTTGAAGTGTCAAGACTTTGGAGACAACAAGAGCGGGGCTTGTATCTTCATCACAAAAGACTTGATCATCTTCATCCTCGTTGATGCGCCGGTGCATGGCCACTTGCTCAATAGCGTCCATTTCATCTTCACTCATTGAGTCGTAGGTGCCATCGTCGTTGAGGATCATGGTGCGCTTGTTGGTGCATTCATATGACTTGTGGCCTCGGCCGCCGCAAGTGAAACACTTGAAGGAGCTTGTCTTGACGGTCTCATTGGTTGGAGTAGATGATGAAGCACGCGGCTTGAAGTTGCTTGTAGTAGGAGGAAGACGACTTGAACTTGTGGAAGTTTTCTTGTAACTTGACTTGTCGTCGTTGCTTGGAGAAGGCTTGATTGATGTCGAAGTTGGAGTAGTTGTTGAAGCTTGGTTGTTGGAGAAGCCGTGTATCTTGGAGGAGTACTTGGCGTACTTGAAGTCATCTTGTACTTGACGTTCGCCTTTGTAGCTTGATGCACGAGCTCAATGAGGTTGGAGTAGGGTTGGAAGTCGGCGATCTTCTTGATGGGATGATTGAGTCCATTCAAGAATCGTGCCATTGTTTGCTCCTCATCTTCCTTGACATTGGCTCGAATCATGGCAATCTCCATTTCTTTGTAGTATTCTTCAACACTCTTTGTTCCTTGCTTGAGTAGTTGTAGCTTCTTGAAGAGATCACGGTTGTAGTAGGTGGGCACGAAACGTGCTCGCATGACATCCTTCATTTGAGCCCAAGTGGTGATTGGAGGTTCACCTCTTGCTTGTCGGCGCTCAAGGACTTGTTCCCACCATATGAGCACATAGTCTTGGAACTCAAGTGATGCCATAGCGATCTTCTTCTCTTCCTCATAGTTGTGCAAACGAAAGATTTTGTCGACCTTCAATGCCCATGAGAGGTACTCTTCGGGATCATTGGTTCCATTGAACTTGGGCATTGTGAACTTGAGCTTGCCATAGCGATGTTCTTCATTGTTTTGAGGTCGATGTTGATGATGACGTTCTTGACGTGGAGGGTAATCATCCTCATGTTGCTCTCGGCGAGGAGGAAGTCCATGATCAACTTGCTCTTGTTGACCTTGAGGTTGAGGATAATCTTGAGGAGCTTGACGTTGCGCACGCCGATGGTAGTTCCTCTCTTGGATTTCTTCTCGAAGGGCTTCCTCTTGAATGCGCCTTTCACGATTGCGGTTGGCGATAGCTCGGCTTGATGCTTGGAGGGCGCGTTCCGCCTCAAGAGCTTGTGCTTCGTTGTTGTTGTTGAAGACGTTGGGCCTCGGCGTCTTGTTGTTGTTGGTTTAGGCGCTTCGTTCTTGTTCTTGTTGGCGACGAAGACGTTGTCGTTCTTGAGCTTGAGCAAACGCTACTTGGTTTGATTGAGGACGAGGAACTTGTTCATCCACTTGCTCTTGGGAATTCTTGTCGTGTAGCGGGTTGCGAGATGCATGACGGTCTTGACGCGCGGCTCGTCGAAGAGTGTTCGATGACGGTGTACTTGTGTCGGAGAAGGAGTCGTCGGAGTGGTGACTTGAGTGGCTCCGTCTTGAGTGTGAAGAGGTAGAAGTACGCCGGTTCACCAACAAGGCGCGGATCTCGTCCATTCTTGCATCATTCTCTTTCTTGTGTGCGTCGAGTTTGTTGTCGAAGTAATCTCTTGTACGCTTCTCGAGAGTCGCAAGTCGGTGGAGAGGTTGTCGATCGTCGCTCATTGCTTGTTGCTCTTGATGGAGAGCTCGTTCTACCGAAGAGGTGGCTCTTGGTGACGAGGGATGACATGTCGCCGTCTTGCTCGATGAAGAGTGGGTTTGTAGAAGAACTTGGCCTATCCATCATTTCAAGCAAATTGTGAGTGGTAGAAAGAGAAGAACTAATACCAATGTACCTTTGACCGAAGTTGAAGATGAATCAAGTTCACTCAAATGCGGACAATGAAATAGCACTATTGGTACCGATCCTTGTCGATTCTCACACCTACACAAGTAAAAGCTTTTGGTGGAGCTTGGTTAGGATGGTGGCACAAAATTGATTGTAATCGTTAGCTTGACTCAAAAATGTTGAAAAAGATTCGCAAATTCGCAAATGTAACAAGTAGACCAAGCAAGTAGTGGTACACGGAAACACACACAAAATAGATAAATGGGATTGTGCAAACCAAAAGTGAGCCAAAATGTGGAATCCACGAAAATGCTCTTGTTGCACAATACTAGAGAGACGCTAGCACGATTGCACAATAGGCGGATACGGAACTTGTGCACAACCTACTAGGCAAAAATGCAACGATCTCTATCCCAAGTATGCTATATGTATGGTATTTCGGTGCAATGATCCAAGATGATCTTATATGACAATCTTAATGTAGTATGATGCTATGGTTCTTGCTTATAAGCTCTTTGCTTATCTTTCTCTTTGCTTAAAAGCTTGGGTGGCTCTTTCTCTTTTGAGCTCTTTTCTTATGCAAACTTCTCGAACCAAGATAGCAATTGTGTATGCGATGACAACTTTGTGACACACAAGTGGATCTCAAGATATGCACCACTATGCTATGGTATGTATGCTATGGAGTATGATCCCTAATGTGCACAAGTTACGTTGCCGGCAATACTCAATGGCTAGTCTCGATGGGTAAGCAACGCAAAAGATGGGCTATGTTGGTTATCAATGCAATTGCAAGAGAGTATGACACGATACCAAGGTGATATCAAGACGAAAGTGATACCAAAGTGTCTGTGTCCGGTCGTAGTAGTCGCCGACGAGGATGAGCTGTCGTGATGTCGGTGTCGAACCGCACTGGATAGCCAAACACAAAAGGACACGGTTACGACAACTCAATTTCGTAAAGCACAACAGGTTCAAATAGTCGGAGTCGGTGGCGGCAAAGCTATGGTGGGGGTATGTGGGAATGGTGGTGGTATGCGGAAGTGAAAAGTGGTTTGGGCGAAAAATTGGGCGGGCGGAAGTATCATGACCGGGTGCGGTAATACCGCGATAGGTTCTTGTAGTACCGCGTAGTACAGGAGCGGTAGTACCGCAGGTCGGGCGGTAGTACCATGAGTCGGGGAAATCGCAGATGAGCAGGATTTGGGCGATTTTGGGCGAAATGGGTGATTTCGGGTCAAAATTGATGGATTTTGTGGATGGAAAGAGGGAAACTTGGGGAGATGCTAGATCGACTAAACCAAGCAAATCCACGGATCAAAATCAACAAAACATCATCAAACTAACAAATCACAAAAAATTTTGGGGCTATTTTTGTGGGGATTTTCGGGTTTTAGGACGAAAACAACAAAATCAAGCTAGAAAACACGGGTAGGGGCTCCAAAACGTGATCAACGTGGCTCATGATACCATAATGATGTAGGTGGAACCCTAATTCGCCGATCTTTCACGTTTGGAGGATCCTACGGAGGAATACGAAGAACACGCGGAAGCACAAGGGAAAACACGGGAAAACGAGAGAATCACTCAACCAACAAGGGAATCGATCACACAAGTGCTAGATCATCATACACATAAGAGATTCACGAGATCCAAAGTCAACAAAGGTAAGGATACAAAGGAACCGTTCTTCTCCAAGAGGAGGCCTTGATGTTCTTCCCTAGAAGGGGTCTTGAATCCGCTTGGGGGATCTTCTCCGAAGAGGTCGTGATCTCCGAGGAGAAGTATCCAAGTGGATGAGCAAAGGCTCTCACACAAACATGAGCTAATCCAGTGCTAAAACTGTCTAGAAGAAGGTGGAGGAGTATTTATAGTTTATGTCCACGAAGAGGTAAGTGGGAGGGGGATACATGGGCCCTAGGCCCGCATTCTCACAGCAGCAGAGGGCGGTAGTACAAATCCATCGAGCGGTAGTACCGCTTAGCGAGCGGTAGTACCGCTTGGGGTTGCGGTAGTACCGCGAGTGGGGGGAGCGGTAGTACCGCTTGGCAGGAGCGGTAGTACCGCTTGTGTTGGAGCGGTAGTACCGCTTGCCCTGAGCGGTAGTACCGCGTCTCGGAAGTCGAACTTCGGCGTTTGTCGGGTTGAGCGGAAGTAGATTTGCGGTAGTTCCGCCCCTCAGCGGTAGTACCGCTTGTGGGGAGCGGTAGTACCGCGAGCTCGTGCGGTAGTACCGTAAGCTCGGGCGGTAGTACCGTGGTTAGCGTTTCTTCTTCTTCTTCTTCGCGTCCATCTTCTCCTTCCGGTCCTTCTTGCTCCTTAGCTTCTTCGAGGTACCTGAGCATGCAAAGTGTATCCGTTTGAGGTAGTAACCATGTCTCATGTGAATCGAAAGGGAATTGTGAGAGGAGTGATGTCACCTCGGTTTCAAGAGCTCTTGCACGTGCTCGAGTCATAGGTCCTTGTGGGGTTGGATGTGTCGATGTAGAGTCCATGGGGATGATGGAAGGATGCTCCGCATCATTAGGTCATCCACTTGAGGGAAATTTGCTATTGTCCTACAAACCTGTGCACTTGCAGGCCCAACAACGTCTACAAGAAGAAGGTTGTGTAGTAGACATCAAGCTCTTTTCTGGCGCCGTTGCTGGGGAGGTGAGTGCTTGAAGGTATATCTTCAGATCTTGCAGTTGAATTTTTTTCTTGTTTTATCACTAGTTTAGTTTATAAAAGAAAACTACAAAAAAATGGAGTTAAGTTTGTCTCATACGCTTCATCTTTTTAATATCTTTCGGGAGTTTGATGAAAAGGAAAATTGTGCTCAAGTGCTAGAAGAAGAAATATATAGAATGCTTGATACTAAATCTTTGAATGATGAGCATGATTGCAATGTTGTTAGTATGAACTCTTTGAATATCACTAATGATGATTGCACTAGTTATGATGAAAATATCTCTTATAAGCATGTCGATTTTTGTGGAGTAGATTGGGTTTGCATGTACACCCCAAATATGGAAAATAGATATTGCAAGAGGCATAAATATTTAGAAACTAAAGGGTTGCAAGAAAGGCTAGATAAGAGTGCTGAGAATTTAAGATTTCTTTACCGTTGTGAACTTTACAATGAACGTGGTCATTTACATCTCCAATGCAAATGGTTTCAGGATCGAATCGTGTCCAAAAACTATGATGATTTGATTTCCCTTGCTCATTATAATGAACTTAGTTCACTTTTGGGTTATGAAGAATTGAAACGTGCAACTAAGCTTATTCCAAAATTTAATCTTGCGCATTTCCTTGATATTGATTTAGAGGAGATTTATTTTTTTGTGCGGTGAATTGCATTGAAAATCCTTATATTGCCAATCACCTAAAGAAAAGAAAGCAAATGGAAGATGATGATAATACTAATGAAAGGGAAGAGACTTCCCAATATCCTCCTATTATTTCTTATAATGAGTCAGGTAACGAGGAGGAGCTTTCTATTCAACCAATCTCGTCAATAAAGAGCTCAAAGAAGAAGGTTGAACCCACACATAATGTGAAGAAGAGAAAGAAAAAAGGGAGCAACAAACGTAAAAAGGTATCTCTCCCGAATGATGTTGCTCCTACTACTCATTGTGATGATGATAATTGCTATACTATTGGTGCTATCCATACTATTAATGATGAGAGTGATTATGCTTATGATATGAAAAGGCCCAAGCTTGGGGAAGCTATGTTTGATGAGGGTGACATATTTGAGAGTATATTTACTAAAATTAATGTTTGTCCCAATCTTGGGGATGCTACGTTTAATGAAGATGATATTTTTAGCATCCCAAGTTTTGATAAGCAAATTTTTATGATGATAGCATGCCTCTTACCTATGATGATTATACTGATGAAAGTGGGTTTGGAAGAGTGTCAACTTTAGGAAGTAGTGATCCCACTATTTTGGAGTATATTGAATTTTATTGTGATGAATATGAAAGTGGATTTGGAAGAGTGTCAACTTTACTTAGTGATTCCACTATCTTGGGAGAGGTTTCAATTGATTATGATGAGAACAAAGTTGCTACTTATGATGATTATTGTGATGGAACTTATGCTATAAAAAGTAGTGATGATTATGTTTATAAAACTTGTCATGGTTATGGTTACCCTTTTCTGAACATTACTATTTTAATATAGAAACAATTTTTAGTGTTCAAGTCTCTTATGATACTCCCACTATTTCGAATGAGAAGAATTTTGCTTATGTGGAGAGTAGTAAATTTTCTATGCATGTAGATCATGAAAAGAATGCTTTAGGTGCTGGTTATATTGTTGAATTCATTCATGATGCTACTGAAAATTATTATGAGGGAGGAACATATGCTTGTAGGAATTGCAATAATATCAAGTTTCCTCCCTATGTGCTTAAAATCTTGAAGCTATACTTGTGTTACCTTCCTATGCTTGTTGATTATTGTTCCCATAAGTTGTTTGCTCACAAAATCCCTATGCATAGGAAGTGGGTTAGGCTTAAATGTGCTAGTCATATGCTTCATGATGCTCCCGTTATGTTTCAATTCTTATCTTTTATGTGAGGATCATTGCCATTATCATGCCTACCTAGAAAGGCATTAAACAAAAGCGCTTGTTGGGAGACAACCCAATATCTACCCTTACTGTTTTTGTGTGTACACATGATTATGCTACTATACTAATCATGTCTTATAGCTTTTGTTTCAATAAAGTGCCAAGTAAGACCTTTAGGATAGCTTACGGTGATAGTTGTGTTGATCCTGCTGAGAATCAGAAACTTTTGCACCCAGTAAATTAGTTTTATTAATTCACAGGAACGTGATTTTGATCTGACTTGTTTTGCTCTGGATTGGTAAACAAATTGCTTAGGACTTCCTAATTTTGTGGGATTTTTGGAGTTCCAGAATATACGTTTGATACAGATTACTCCAGACTGTTCTGTTTTTGACAGATTCTGTTTTCTATGTGTTGTTTGCTTATTTTGATGAATCTATGAGTAGTATCGGAGGGTATGAACCATAGATAAGTTGGAGTACAGTAGATATTACACAAATATGAATTTAGAATGAGTTCACAACAGTACCTAAGTGGTGGTTTTATTTTCTTATACTAACGGAGCTTACGAGTTTTCTGTTGAGTTTTGTGTTCTGGAGTTTTCAAGTTTAGGGTAAAGATTCGATGGACAATGGAATAAGGAGTGGCAAGAGCCTAAGCTTGGGGATTCCCAAGGCACCCCAAGGCAATATTAAAGGACAACCAAGAGCCTAAGCTTGGGATGCCCCGGAAGGCATCCCCTCTTTCGTCCTCGTTCATCGGTAACTTTACTTGGAGCTATATTTTTATTCACCACATGATATGTGTTTTGCTTGGAGCGTCATTTTCTTTTGTTAGTATTTGCTTTTTGTTATTTAGAATAATGTTTTGCATCTTTATTTTCAATAAAAATGTCAAGGATAGCCTTTACCATGCTTATTTTGCTAGTATACATGTTGCTGTTTGAAAACAGAAAGTTTACCGCTGTTGCAAAAATTACCTAGAAAAGTCAGAGAATGATATAATGTTGAAACTTTTTGCATATTGAGCTCTGATAATTTTACTACAGTGGGAATTTTCTTTAATAATTTTTGGAGTTAGGTAAGTTTGATGAATCTTGCATTCTTTACAGACTATACTGTTTTGGCAGATTGCTGTTATGGTTGCATTGTTTGCATATGTTTGCTTGTTTAATGATTCTATTTGAGGATAGGAGTGTTAAATATGCAGAGGCATTTAGTATGCAATGTTGAATAATAATTTTAGTGATTTGTTACAGTAGAAAATGATAAGGTTTGCATTGGTTTATACTAACTTATCTCACGAGTTCTTGTTGAGTTTGGTGTGGATGAAGCTTTTGATAAAAAGAGAAACCATGATATAAGAGGAATTAAGGAGACACAAAAGTTCAAGCTCGGGGATGCACAAGGCACTCCAAGATAATATTTCAAGAAGTCTCAAGCATCTAAGCTTGGGGATTCCCCGGTAGGCATCCCACCTTTCTTCTTCAACAATTACCGGTTAGTATCGGTTGAACCCAAGTTTTTTGCTTCTTCACATGAGTTGTGCTATCCTTGCAATGTCATTTTATTTTATTTTGCTTGATGTTTGAATAAAATACCAAGATTTTAAATTCTTTAATGAGAGAGAGTCTTCACATAGCTACATAATTATTTAGCTACTCTTTGATCTTCACTTATATCTTTTTGGAGTAGTTTGTCATTTACTCGTGTGCTTCACTTATATCCTATGAGTAAATGGTTGAATGAGTTGAATGTCATAAATCTGAAATTATATATGTTTCATTTGCTTATCCCATGGGGAGTAATGACTTCACATCTAAAAAGTAGAGGTTGTAAATTTATTGAAGGTTAGCAAGCATTGTATTGGTCATTTGAACAATTCATGAAAGAATATTGAAGGAAGAGAGATTTCACATATAAATATACTATCTTAGACATCTTTTATAATTGTGAGTACTCATTAAGTATGACATGCTAAAGAGTTGATGTTGGACAAGGAAGACAACGTAATGGGTTATGTTTTCTCACATCTCAGTTAAAGTATATTGTCATGGATCATTCAAACATGTTGATCTTGCCTTTCCCCCTCATGCTAGCCAAATTCCTTGCACCAAGTAGAGATACTACGTGTGCTTCCAAATATCCTTAAACCCAGTTTTGCCATGAGAGTCCACCATATCTACCTATGAATTGAGTAAAATCCTTCAAGTAAGTTGTCATCGGTGCAAGAAATAAAAATTGCTCTCTAAATATGTATGATCTATTAGTGTGAAGAAAATAAGCTTTATACGATCTTGTTATGGAAGCAGTAAAAGTGACGGACTGCATAATAAAGGTCCATATACAAGTGGCAATATAAAGTGACGTTCTTTTGCATTAAGATTTGTTGGGGAACGTAGTAATTTCAAAAAATTTCCTACGCACAAGATCATGGTGATGATATAGCAACGAGAGGGGAGAGTGTATGTCCACGTACCCTCGTAGACCGTAAGCGGAAGCGTTAGCACAACACGGTTGATGTAGTCGTATGTCTTCACGATCCGACCGATCCAAGCACCAAACGTACGGAGCCTCCGAGTTCAGCACACGTTCAGCTCGATGACGTCCCTCGAACTCCGATCTAGCCGAGTGTCGAGGGAGAGTTCCGTCAGCACGACGGCGTGGTGACGATCTTGATGTTCTACCGGCGCAGGGCTTCGCCTAAGCTTCGCGACGATATGACCGAGGTGGAATATGGTGGAAGGGGGCACCGCACACGGCTAAGGAACGATCTGTAGATCAACTTGTGTGTCTATGGGGTGCCCCCCGCCCCCGTATATAAAGGATTCAGGGGGGAGGAGGCCGCCGGCCTAGGGGGTGCGCCAAGGGGGGGAGTCCTACTCCCACCGGGAGTAGGACTCCCCTTTTCCAAATTGGAGTAGGAGAGAAGGAGGAAAGAGGGGAGGAGGAGAAGGAAAGGGGGGCGCCGCCCCCTTCCCTTGTCCTATTTGGACTAGGAGGGGGAGGGGCGCGCGGCCCCCTCCTTGCTCCTTCCTCTTCTCCCTCTTGGCCCATGTAGGCCCATTAACCTCCCGGGGGGTTCCGGTAACCTCCCGGTACTCCGGTAAAATGCCGTTTTCACCCGGAACCATTCCGATGTCCAAATATAGGCTTCCAATAAATCAATCTTTATGTCTCGACCAATCCGAGACTCCTCATCATGTCCGTGATCACATCCGGGACTCCGAACAAACTTCCGTACATCAAAACTTATAAACTCATAATAAAACTGTCATCGAAACGTTAAGCGTGCGGACCCTACGGGTTCGAGAACTATGTAGACATGACCTAAAACCATTCTCGGTCAATAACCAATAGCGGGACCTGGATGCCCATATTGGTTCCTACATATTCTACGAAGATCTTTATCGGTCAAACCGCATAACAACATACTTTGTTCCCTTTGTCATCGGTATGTTACTTGCCCGAGATTTGATCGTCGGTATCCAATACCTAGTTCAATCTCGTTACCGGCAAGTCTCTTTACTCGTTCCGTAATACGTCATCTCATAACTAACTCATTAGTTACATGCTTGCAAGTCTTAGGTGATGAGTATTACCGAGAGGGCCCAGAGATACCTCTCCGACAATCGGAGTGACAAATCCTAATCTCGAATTATGCCAACCCAACATGTACCTTTGGAAACACCTGTAGAGCACCTTTATAATCACCCAGTTACATTGTGACGTTTGGTAGTACACAAAGTGTTCTTCCGGTAAATGGGAGTTGCACAATCTCATAGTTGCAGGAACTTTGTATAAGTCATGAAGAAAGCAATAGCAGTATACTAAACGATCAAGTGCTAGGCTAACAGAATGGGTCATGTCAATCACATCATTCTCTTAATGATGTGATCCCACTAATTAAATGACAACACATATGGTTAGGAAACATAACCATCTTTGATTAATGAGCTAGTCAAGTAGAGGCATACTAGTGACTATAGTTTTGTCTATGTATTCACACATGTATTATGTTTCCGGTTAATACAATTCTAGCATGAATAATAAACATTTATCATGATATGAGGAAATAAATAATAACTTTATTATTGCCTCTAGGGCATTTTCCTTCAGTCTCCCACTTGCACTAGAGTCAATAATCTAGATTACATTGTAATGATTCTAACACCCATGGAGTCTTGGTGCTGATCATGTTTTGCTCGTGAGAGAGGCTTAGTCAACGGGTCTGCAACATTCAGATCTGTATGTATCTTGCAAATCTCTATGTCTCCCACTTGGACTTGGTCCCTAATGGAATTGAAGCGTCTCTTGATGTGCTTGGTCCTCTTGTGAAATCTGGATTCCTTTGCCAAAGCAATTGCACCAAGATTGTCACGAAGATCTTCATTGGTCCCGATGCACTAGGTATGACACCTAGATCGGAAATGAACTCCTTCATCCGCACTCCTTCATTTGCTGCTTGAAGCAGCTATGTACTCCGCTTCACATGTAGATCCCGCCACGACGCTTTGTTTAGAACTGCACCAACTTACAGCTCCACCGCTTAATATAAACACGATCCGGTTTGCGATTTAGAATCGTCCGGATCGATGTCAAAGCTTGCATCGACGTAACCATTTACGACTAGCTCTTTGTCACCTCCATATACGAAAACATATCCTTAGTCCTTTTAGGTATTTCAGATGTTCTTGACCGCTGTCCAATGATCCACTCTGGATTACTTTGGTACCTTCCTGCCAAGCTTATTGCTAAGCATACGTCGGTCTGGTACACAAGATTGCATACATGATAGAGCCTATGGCTGAAGCATAGGAACATTTTTCATTTTCTCTCTATCTTCTGCTGTGGTCGGGCATTGAGTTTGACTCAACTTCACACCTTGTAGCAGGCAAGAATCCTTTCTTTGCTCGATCCATTTTGAACTTTTTCAAAATTTTGTCAAGGTATGTGCTTTGTGAAAGTCCTATTAAGCGTCTTGATCTATCTCTATAGATCTTTATGCCCAATATGTAAGCAGCTTCACCGAGGTCTTTCATTGAAAAACTTTTATTCAAGTATCCCTTTATGCTATCCAGAAATTCTATATCATTTCCAATTAATAATATGTCATCAACATATAAAACTAGAAATGCTACAGAGCTCCCACTCACTTTCTTGTAAATACAGGCTTCTCCAAAAGTCTGTATAAAACCATATGCTTTGATCACACTGTCAAAACGTTTATTCCAACTCCGAGATGCTTGCACCAGTCCATAAATGGAACGTTGGAGCTTGCACACTTTTTCAAAGACCTTTTGGATCAACAAAACCTTCCGCTGCATCATATACAACTCTTCTTCTAGAAATCCATTCAAGAATGCAGTTTTGACATCCATTTGCCAAATTTCATAATCATGAAATGCAGCAATAGCCAACATGATTCGGACAAACTTAAGCATCGCTACGGGTGAGAAAGTCTCATCGTAGTCAACCCCTTGAACTTGTCGAAAACCTTTCACAACAAGTCGAGCTTTATAGACAGTAACATTACCATCAGCGTCAGTCTTCTTCTTAAAGATCCATTTATTCTCAATGGCTTGCCGATCATCGGGCAAGTCAACCAAAGTCCATACTTTGTTTTCATACATGGATCCCATCTCAGATTTCATGGCCTCTGGCCATTTTGCGGAATCTGGGCTCATCATTGCTTCCTCATAGTTCGTAGGTTCATCATGGTCAAGTAACATGATTTCCAGAATAGGTTTACCGTACCACTCTGGTGCGGATCTTACTCTGGTAGACCTACGAGGTTCAGCAGAAACTTGATCTGAAGTTTCATGATCAATATCATTAGCTTCCTCACTAATTGGTGTAGTTGTCATGGGAACCGGTTCTCGTGATGAACTACCTTCCAATAAGGGAGTAGATACAGTTATCTCATCAAGTTCTACTTTCCTCCCACTCACTTCTTTCGAGAGAAATTCTTTCTCTAGAAAGGATCCATTCTTAGCAACGAATGTCTTGCCTTCGGATCTGTGATAGAAGGTGTACCCATGATCTCTTTTGGGTATCCTATGAAGACACATTTCTCGATTTGGCTTCGAGCTTATCTGGTTGAAGTTTCTTCACATAAGCGTCGCAGCCCCAAACTTTAAGAAACGACAACTTTGGTTTCTTGCCAAACCATAGTTCATAAGGCGTCGTCTCAACGGATTTTGATGGTGCCCTATTTAACGTGAATGCGGCCGTCTCTAAAGCATAACCCCAAAACGATAGCGGTAAATCGGTAAGAGACATCATAGATCGCACCATATCAAGTAAAGTACGATTACGATGTTGACACACCATTTCGTTGTGGTGTTCCAGGTGGCATGAGTTGCGAAACTATTCCGCATTATTTCAAATGTAAACCAAACTCGTAACTCAAATATTATCCTCCACGATCAGATCGTAGAAACTTTATTTTCTTGTTACGATGATTTTCTACTTCACTCTGAAATTCTTTGAACTTTTCAAATGTTTCAGACTTGTGCTTCATTAAGTAGATATACCCATATCTGCTCAAATCATCTGTGAAGGTGAGAAAATAAATCCGCCACGAGCCTCAACATTCATCGGACCACATACATCTGTATGTATGATTTCCAACAAATCTGTTGCTCTCTCCATAGTTCCGGAGAACGGTGTTTTAGTCATCTTGCCCATGAGGCACGGTTCGCAAGTACCAAGTGATTCATAATCAAGTGATTCCAGAAGTCCATCAGTATGGAGTTTCTTCATGCGTTTTACACCGGTATGATCTAAACGGCAGTGCCACAAGTAAGTTGCACTATCATTATCAACTCTGCATCTTTTGGCTTCAACATTATGAATATGTGTATCATTACTATCGAGATTAAATAAAAATAGACCACTCTTTAAGGGTGCATGACCATAAAAGATATTACTCATATAAATAGAACAACCATTATTCTCTGATTTAAATGAATAACCCTCTCGCATCAAACAAGATCCAGATATAATGTTCATGCTCAACGCTGGCAGCAAATAACAATTATTCAAGTCTAAAACTAATCCCGATGGTAGATGTAGAGGTAGTGTGCCGACCGCGATCACATCGACTTTGGAACCGTTTCCCACGCGCATCGTCACCTCGTTCTTGGCCAGTGCTCGCTTATTCCGTAGTCCCTGTTTCGAGTTGCAAATATTAGCAATGTAACCAGATGAAATACCAGTGCTACTACGAGCTCTAGTTAGGTACACATCAATAACATGTATATCACATATACCTTTGTTTACTTTGCCATCCTTCTTATCCGCCAAATACTTGGGGCAGTTCCGCTTCCAAGGACGATGCCGCTTGCGTAGAAGCACTCGGCTTCGTGCTTAGGTCCGGACTTGGGTTTCTTCTCTTGAGCAGCAACTTGCTTGCCATTCTTTTGAAGTTCCCTTCTTCTTCCCTTTGCCCTTCTTCTTGAAACTAGTGGTCTTGTTGACCATCAACACTTGATGCTCCTTCTTGATTTCTACCTCCGCGCTTTCAAAGATCGCGAAGAGCTCGAATAGTCTTGTTCATCCCTTGCATATTATAGTTCATCACGAAGCTCTTGTAGCTTGGTGGCGTGATTGAAGAATTCATCAATGACACTATCATCGTGAAGATTAACTCCCGTTGAATCAAGTGATTGTTATACCCGCACATTCGAGTATATGTTCACCGACGTAACTATTCTCCTCCATCTTGCAGCTATAGAACTTATTGGAGACTTCATATCTCTCAATCCGGGCATTTTCTTGGAATATTAACTTCAACTCTGGAACATCTCACATGCTCCATGACTTTCAAAACGTCGTTGAAGACCCGGTTCTAAGCCGTAAAGCATGGCACACTCGAACTATAGAGTAGTCATCATCTTTGCTCGCCAGACGTTCTTAACGTCGTCGGTTACATCGATGAGCGTGCTCGGCACCCAGCGGTGCTTCGGGACGTAACTCTTCAGGCAGCAATGAGGATAATCCTCGAATTACGGACCCAGTTCGTGTAATTGCTACCATCATCTTTCAACTTTGCTTTCTCAAGGAACGCATTAAAATTCAACGGAACAACAAAGACGAGCCATCTATCTACAAACAAACATAGACAAGCAAGATACTATCAGGTACTAAGTTCATGATAAATTTAAGTTCAATTAATCATATTACGTAAGAACTCCCACTTAGACAGACATCTCTCTAGTCATCTAAGTGATCACGTGATCCAAATCAACTAAACCATAACCGATCGTCACGTGATATGGAGTAGTTTTCAATGGTGAACATCATTATGTTGATCATATCTACTATATGATTCACGCTCGACCTTTCGGTCTCCGTGTTCTGAGGCCATATCTGCATATGTTAGGCTCGTCAAGTTTAACTTGAGTATTCTGCATGTGCAAAACTGGCTTGCACCCGTTGTAGATGGACGTAGAGCTTATCACACCCGATCATCACGTGGTGTCTCGGCACGACGAACTTTGGCAACGGTGCATACTCAGGGAGAACACTACTTGATAATTTTAGTGAGAGATCATCTTAAAATGCTACCGTCAATCAAAGCAAGATAAGATGCATAAAGGATAAACATCACATGCAATCAATATAAGTGATATGATATGGCCATCATCATCTTGTGCTTGTGATCTCCATCTTCGAAGCACCGTCATGATCACCATCGCCACCGCGCGACACCTTGATCTCCATTGTAGCATCATTGTCGTTACGCCATCTATTGCTTCTACGACTATCACTACCGCTTAGTGATAAAGTAAAGCAATTACTGAATGCGTTGCATTTCATACAATAAAGCGACAACCATATGGCTCCAGCCAGTTGCCGATAACTTCGGTTACAAAACATGATCATCTCATACAATAAAATATAGCATCACGTCTTGACCATATCACATCACAACATGCCCTGCAAAAACAAGTTAGACGTCCTCTACTTTGTTGTTGCAAATTTTACGTGGCTGCTACGGGCTTAGCAAGAACCGTTCTTACCTACGCATCAAAACCACAACGATAGTTTGTCAAATAGACTCCGTTTTAACCTTCACAAGGACCGGGCGTAGCCACACTCGGTTCAACTAAAGTGAGAGAGACAGACACCCGCCAGCCACCTTTAAGCACGAGTGCTCGTAACGGTCAAACTAGTCTCGCGTAAGCGTACGCGTAATGTCGGTCCGGGCCGATTCATCTCACAATACCGCTGAACCAAAGTATGACATGCTGGTAGGCAGTATGACTTATATCGTCCACAACTCACTTGTGTTCTACTCGTGCATATAACATTAACGCATAAAACCTAGGCTCTGATACCACTATTGGGGAACGTAGTAATTTCAAAAAAATTCCTACGCACACGCAAGATCATGGTGATGATATAGCAACGAGAGGGGAGAGTGTATGTCCACGTACCCTCGTAGACCGTAAGCGGAAGCGTTAGCACAACGCGTTGATGTAGTCGACGCCTTCACGATCCGACCGATCCAAGCACCGAACGTAACGGAGCCTCCGAGTTCAGCACACGTTCAGCTCGATGACGTCCCTCGAACTCCGATCCAGCCGAGTGTCGAGGGAGAGTTCCACAAGACGACGGCGTGGTGACGATCTTGATGTTCTACCGGCGCGAGGGCTTCGCTTAAGCTTCATGACGATATGACCGAGGTGGAATATGGTGGAAGGGGGCACCGCACACGGCTAAGGAACGATCCGTAGATCAACTTGTGTGTCTATGGGGTGCCCCCCGCCCCCGTATATAAAGGAGCCAGGGGGGAGGAGGCCGCCGGCCTAGGGGGCGCGCCAACTATTCGGACTAGGAGGGGGAGGGGCGCGCGGCCCCCTCCTTGCTCCTTCCTCTTCTCCCTCTTGGCCCATGTAGGCCCATTAACCTCCCGGGGGGTTCCGGTAACCTCCCGGTACTCCGGTAAAATGCCGTTTTCACCCGGAACCATTCCGATGTCCAAATGTAGGCTTCCAATAAATCAATCTTTATGTCTCGACCATTCCGAGACTCCTCGTCATGTCCGTGATCACATCCGGGACTCCGAACAAACTTCGGTACATCAAAACTTATAAACTCATAATAAAACTGTCATCGAAACGTTAAGCGTGCGGACCCTACGGGTTCGAGAACTATGTAGACATGACCTAAAACCATTCTCGGTCAATAACCAATAGCGGGACCTGGATGCCCATGTTCGTTCCTACATATTCTACGAAGATCTTTATCGGTCAAACCGCATAACAACATACTTTGTTCCCTTTGTCATCGGTATGTTACTTGCCCAAGATTTGATCGTCGGTATCCAATACCTAGTTCAATCTCGTTACCGCAAGTCTCTTTACTCGTTCCGTACGTCATCTCATAACTAACTCATTAGTTACATGCTTGCAAGGCTTAGGTGATGAGTATTACCGAGAGGGCCCAGAGATACCTCTCCGACAATCGGAGTGACAAATCCTAATCTCGAATTATGCCAACCCAACATGTACCTTTGGAAACACCAGAGCACCTTTATAATCACCCGATTACGCTGTGACGTTTGGTAGCACACAAAGTGTTCTTCCGTAAACGGAGTTGCACAATCTCATAGTTGCGGAACTTTGTATAAGTCATGAAGAAAGCAATAGCAAGATAGTAAACGATCAAGTGCTAGGCTAACAGAATGGGTCATGTCAATCACATCATTCTCTTAATGATGTGATCCCACTAATTAAATGACAACACATGTCTATGGTTAGGAAACATAACCATCTTTGATTAATGAGCTAGTCAAGTAGAGGCATACTAGTGACTATAGTTTTGTCTATGTATTCACACATGTATTATGTTTCCGGTTAATACAATTCTAGCATGAATAATAAACATTTATCATGATATGAGGAAATAAATAATAACTTTATTATTGCCTCTAGGGCATATTTCCTTCAAGATTTTGTGCATCCAACCATAAAAGCACATGACAACCTCTGCTTCCCTCTGCGAAGGGCCTATCTTTTACTTTATGTCTTTTACTTTATGCAAGAGTCAAGGTGATCTTCACCTTTCCCTTTTTCATTTTATTCTTTGGCAAGCACCTCGTGTTGGAAAGATCATGATATATATATCCAACTGGATGTAAGTTAGCATGAACTATTATTGTTGGCATCACCCAAAGGTGAATACGTTGGGAGGCAACACTATAAGCCCCTATCTTTCTCAGTGTCCTATTAAAACTCCATAACCATTAGTATTGCGTGAGTGTTAGCAATTGTAGAAGACTATATGATAGTTGAGTATGTGGAGTTTGCTAAATCAAAGTTCTGACATAGACCCCTCCTGAAAATAAGATGAATTGTAATTGTTTGATGACTAAGAATGAAGTTTGCTAGTTTTCAAGAAAGTTTATGGTCTATGCTTTAACATGTGAATAGCTTGTTACTTGATCTGGAGAAGTTTTATGAGATGAACTACTGTTATGACATATAATCATGCTAGAAAAGGTGATTGAAATTATCATTGATTAAACTTGTGCACCTTCTAGCATTCACACTTCATAAATTCTTTCTTTTATCATTTACCTACTCGAGGACGAGTAGGAATAAAGCTTGGGGATGCTGATACGTCTCCAACGTATCCATATTTTATGAAGCATTCATGCTATTTTATTATCTATTTTGAATGATTACGGGCTTTATTATACACTTTTATATTACTTTTGGGACTAACCTATTAACCGAAGGCCCAACCCATATTGATGTTTTATTGCCTGTTTCAGTATTTCGAAGAAAAGGAATATCAAACGGAGTCCAAACGGAATGAAACCTTCGGGAGTGTGACTTTTGGACAGGATATGATCCGGGAGACTTGGAGTTCAAGCCATGGAGTGTTCGAGAAGCCAGAGATAGGAGGCGCGCCAACCCCCGGCGCGCCCCTGCCTCTCTGGGCCTCGAGGCTCCCCGACCGACTTCTTTCGCCTATATAAGTCCACGTACCCTAAAAACATCGAAGACGAAGATAGATCGGGAGTTCCGCTGCCGCAAGCCTCTGTAGCCACCTAAAACATCTCGGGAGCCTGTTCTGGCACCCTGCCGGAGGGGGAACCCATCACCGGTGGCCATATTCATCATCCCGGAGCTCTCCATGACGAGGAGGGAGTAGTTCACCCTCGGGGCCAAGGGTATGTACCAGTAGTTATGTGTTTGATCTCTCTCTCTCTCTCGTGTTCTCTCTACGGCACGATCTTGATGTATCGCGAGCTTTGCTATTATAGTTGGATCTTATGATGTTTCTCCCCCTCTACACTCTTTTGATGAATTGAGTTTTCCTCTTGAAGTTATCTTATCGGATTGAGTATTTAAGGATTTGAGAACACTTGATTTATGTCTTGCCGTGCTTATCTGTGGTGACAATGGGATATCACGTGATCCACTTGATGTATGTTTTGGTGATCAACTTGCGGGTTCCGCCCATGAACCTATGCATAGGGGTTGGCACATGTTTTCGTCTTGACTCTCCGGTAGAAACTTTGGGGCACTCTTTGAAGTACTTTGTGTTGGTTGAATAGATGAATCTGAGATTGTGTGATGCATATCGTATAATCATGCCCACGGATACTTGAGGTGACAATGGAGTATCTAGGTGACATTAGGGTTTTGGTTGATTTGTGTCTTAAGGTGTTATTCTAGTACGAACTGTTGAATAGATCGATGTGAAAGAATAACTTTGAGGTGGTTTCATACCCTACCATAATCTCTTTGTTTGTTCTCCGCTATTAGTGGCTTTGGAGTGACTCTTTGTTGCATATTGAGGGATTGTTATATGATCTATCTATGTTAATATTGTTGAGAGAACTTGCACTAGTGAAAGTATGAACCCTAGGCCTTGTTTCCTACCATTGCAACACCGTTTACGCTCACTTTTATCATTAGTTACCTTGCTGTTTTTATAATTTCAGATTACAAAAACCTTTATCTATCATCCATATTGCACTTGTATCACCATCTCTTCGCCGAACTAGTGCACCTATACAATTTACCATTGTATTGGGTGTGTTGGGGACACAAGAGGCTCTTTGTTATTTGGTTGCAGGGTTGTTTGAGAGAGACCATCTTCATCCTACGCCTCCCACGGATTGATAAACCTTAGGTCATCCACTTGAGGGAAATTTGCTACTGTCCTACAAACCTGTGCACTTGCAGCCCCAACAACGTCTACAAGAAGAAGGTTGTGTAGTAGACATCAATCCACTACGTGTATTTCTTTGTTTCTCCGCTCCATGTCATCATGATGAAATCGTCATCCTTTCTTTGGAGTCTTCGTCGTACTTATGAATAGGCAAGGGGCAGCTTGACAATGATAGGATGATATAAGGGGTATTCATATGGGATTATCCCATGAATGAACTCATGTGTATCTCTCGAGTTGGACAAATGGAACACATCAAGAGCAAGAAGGTACAATAAGAAGTTTCAAGCGGACAGGCAATTGTTCGATGCCTGAAACAAAGTGTGAAAGGGGTCTAGAGCAACGAGAATAAGTATTGCGTCTGATATCAGAATTGATGATCTCTCGGAAGGTGGCTCGTGAATTACATATGAGGTCATGCACGAGGAATAACTTTGGGAACAAGGGGGCACTACTAGGAAAAGGGCTATAGATGATATGGACACTAATGGTGCACCACACATGTGGTGCGCCACTACTATATGCTAATGGCGCACCACATCCATGGTGCGCCACTAGTAACAAATTTTTTTATGTTTTTTTCAAAACTAGTAATGGCGCACCAGGGGATAGTGCGCCATTACTAGTTAAACTAGTAATGGCGCACCACATCCACGGTGCGCCACTAGTAATTGTTTTTTATTTTTTTCATAACTAGTAATGGCGCACCGTGTGTGTGGTGCGCCATTACTAGTTGAACTAGTAATGGCGCACCACACCCACGGTGAGCCACTAGTAATTTTTTTTTCATTTTTTTTCAATTTGTTTTATTTTTTTCATAACTAGTAATGGCGCACCGTGTGTGTGGTGCATCATTACTAGTTGAACTAGTAATGGCGCACCACTCCCACGGTGCGCCATTACTAACTTGGCCCGAAAAATCCACCGAATGCACCCCCCTGGGACCGCCTTTTCAGTTTTAAAAAAATAAAAGAAAATGATGGAAATGTCAAAAAATAAAAGAAAATAAGTTTCCCATGTGATATGTGGTCTACTTGTTGGGAAAATTTACAAATATGAATTTCGACTTTATTTGCAAAATCTCTCTGGAATTTGTAAAATGGGCATAACTTTTGCATACAAACTCGGATTAAAAAGTTTTTTATATGAAAAATCATCTATTCGAAAAGTTACATCTGAATTTAACCGGGGAAACCCCGTTAAACATTTTCAGAATCCTCAAAAACCTAACAGAAAAAAGTTACAGGGCTTTTAAGATCTAGAGGGGGGAAATGGAAAAAAAATCAAACTTACTAGTGGCACACCATTTGCTAGGTGCGCCACTAGTAATAGAAAAAAATTGGTTTCGAATTTTTTTTGGATTTTTTTTCAAAATATGATACCTAATATGACCGGGAAGTTTGAAATATTTTTCAAAATTTCATCATACTCATAAACATGAAGAAAGTCCTAGACATCAACAAGGTTTAATAGGATTGATATGATAGATATATCGACAAGTGCCCGTTAAGTGAGGTGGTGCTGGGGTCGGATAGAATTGTGAAGTTAAGCGTGCTCGGGCTGGAGTAGTGTGAGGATGAGTGACCTTCCGGGAAGTTTGACCACTTAGTGCGATTTGACTTGAGTTAAGCATATTGACCCGAGATTAAGCCATAGTGTGGTGCGCCATTACTAAGTCAGAAAGTAATGGCGCGCCGTGGGATATACTAATGGCGCACTGCCTGGTGCGCCATTAGAATACTAGATACTAATGGCGCACCTGTGGTGCGCCATTAGTAAAAAATTCTAATGGCGTGATGCTAGTGGCGCACCTGTAGTGTGCCATTAGTAGCGAAAATAGGTGCGCCACTAGCAGGCCTTTTCCTAGTAGTGGGGGTGTACAGGAGAGTCAGGTTTTGATCCAGCGGAACTGTGGGTTATGGGTCCACCATGTGGGTTAAAAGTAGGAAGGGCCGAGACGTCTTGCATGATCATGTAAGCAAGGCATGTCAGAGGATAGCGTGTCATTTATGTCGGTAACAACATCGGTACCAAGGGCGAGAACGAAGAGAACCATTTTCCTGCTTGTTGAACGAGGTGGACCAATAGGCAAAGTTCACGTCCATCGGTAGTTACCGGAATGTCATCAACAATAGTAAAAGGGTCTTATTGACAGAGTGGTACAACGAGGTGCTTACCTAAGCAACGAATTAACATTGCTCAATTAAGTCAGATTATAAGAAAGGTTAAACAAACAATGGAAAGGAAAAGTGATTAGTATAATAATCAGATCAAATGGAAAGGAAAAAGAGGTTATACTCGAGTATCGAGAGTATATCTTCCCCATCCATGTCAGGACAGCAAGTAGAGGACCAATTAAATAAAGGGGCAAGGGATTTCATGATGTTACCCATACAACGGTGTTTGGATAATCGAAACAATTAACATTGTGCTTCCAATGTTCTTATTAAAGATCGGAGTACCACGGACAAGCTTTGAGATAGCATTGACATGGGCTTGAAGAAAAGGTTAGACTTTGGATACACAAAGGATCCATTAGGAACAAGTTATAGAATAATTCTTACAATTTCCTCATGGAAGAATGGCTCACCTTGCTAAAAAGGAAACTGTAACAATAGGTCCTCCGGCCAGGTGTGCTAGGCATGACACCACCTTACCGGGTTATATAAAGACCAATGTTATAACTCTTTGCAAATATGTTCCAACCATTATATCTGACTGAGATTCAGATCTGATTGGTGTTAGGATACCTCAGACTCATGATGCCTGAAAAGGAAGGGGTGCAACACAATTTGACGAGATGGAGTTGCAAGATTCTCGAGAAATGAACTATGGAAGGAAGTTCTGACTCATGAGTTCATCATTAAACCAAGGAGAAGATGAGGAGGTGGCTGATGAACTCAGCGACAATTCATTGATATTTCCAAAAGATGGATTTCCATAATTATGTGAACAAAGAGATAACATTTGTTCGATCAAATGATATAAGGATGTATGCTCGAGGAAAACATACACAATTAAACATTTGCTGAAAGGTGCACCCGAAATATGGGCTTAGGTAGCATGATCAATGTTAGAATGGTGATTCGATAACCAATAGTCTAAGAATGAACTATCGATCATTAACTTCAAAGCAATAGGGTTGCTAGAAGTACAGAATCCAAACAACACCGCTCACTTGTTGGTATCCCGGTTAGAATCAACATGGGGACCAAGAAATGAACGAAGATGGCGAGAAGTATTACCATGTCTAGAATTCTCAAGATATGGAACAATTCTCACAACATCCTCGACATACAAATGGTAATATTTCAAGGTAGAACACAATATAAGATAGATAACAAGGAAATCAAGATACAACTCAAAACATGAACAAGTTTGTGTTGGGGGAAGGCAAGAATGTTGTCGATGATGATACGTCTCCAACGTATCTACTTTTCCAAACACGTTGCCCTTGTTTTGGACTCTAACTTGCATGATTTGAATGAAACTAACCCGGACTGACGATGTTATCAGCAGAACTGCCATGATGTTGTTTTATGTGTAGAAAAGAGAAGTTCTCGGAGGGGGACCTGAAAATCCACAGAGGGACTTTTTGGAAAATTTAAAAAATATTGGAGAAAGAATCAAGACCAGGGGTCCCACAACCTGTCCACGAGACAGGGGGCGCGCCCCCTCCCCCTGGGCGCGCCCCCTATCTTGTGGGCCCCCTGGACCTCCACCGACCTCAACTCCAACTCCATATATTCACGTTCGGGAGACAAAAAATCAGAGAGAAAGTTTCATCATGTTTTACGACACGGAGCCGCCGCCAAGCCCTAATCTCTCTCGGGAGGGCTGATTTGGAGTCCGTTCGGGGCTCTGAAGAGGGGGATTCGTCGTCGTCGTCATCATCAACCATCCTCCATCACCAATTTCATGATGCTCACCGCTGTGCGTGGGTAATTCCATCGTAGGCTTGCTGGACGGTGATGGGTTGGATGAGATTTACCATGTAATCAAGTTAGTTTTGTTAGGGTTTGATCCCTAGTATCCACTATGTTCTGAGATTGATGTTGCTATGACTTTGCTATGCTTAATGCTTGTCACTAGGGCCCGAGTGCCATGATTTCAGATCTGAACCTATTATGTTTTCATGAATATATGTGTGTTCTTGATCCTATCTTGCAAGTCTATAGTCACCTATTATGTGTTATGATCCGACAACCCCGAAGTGACAATAATCGGGATACTTCTCGGTGATGACCATAGTTTGAGGAGTTCATGTATTCACTATGTGCTAATGCTTTGTTCTAGTTCTCTATTAAAAGGAGGCCTTAATATCCTTTAGTTTCCACTAGGACCCCGCTGCCACGGGATGGTAGGACAAAAGATGCCATGCAAGTTTTTTCCATAAGCACGTATGACTATTTACGGAATACATGCCTACATTACATTGATGAACTGGAGCTAGTTCTGTGTCACCCTATGTTATAGCTATTACATGAGGAATCGCATCCGACATAATTATCCATCACTGATCCATTGCCTATGGGCTTTTCACATATTGTTCTTCGCTTATTTACTTTTCTGTTGCTATTGTTACAATCACTACAAAACCCAAAAATATTACTTTTGCTACTGTTACCTTTATTATCATATTTCTTTGCTACTAAATACTTTGTTGGAGATACTAAGTTATCCAGGTGTGGTTGAATTGACAACTCAACTGCTAATACTCAAGAATATTCTTTGGCTCCCCTTGTGTCGAATCGATAAATTTGGGTTGAATACTTTACCCTCGAAAGCTGTTGCGATCCCCTCAACTTGTGGGTTATCAAGACTAATTTCTGGCACTGTTGCCGGGGAGCATAGCTCTACTCTCTGAGTCGCTTGGGATTTATATCTGTTGATCACTATGAACAACTTGAAAGACGACAGAACTACGATTTTTCCCTCAACTATGAGGGGAGGTAAGGAACTGCCATCTAGCTCTGCACTAGATTCTCCTTCTGTTTTGAGTAAGCTTGCGACACCTAAACCTGCTACTGCTATACGAGGGGAGGTAAGGAACTGTCATCTAGCTCTGCACTAGATTCTCCTTCTGTTTTGAGTAAGCTTGCGACACCTAAACTTGCCACTGCTATGAATTCTGATATGCCGTATTGATGATGCCACTTCTGCTATGCATGATACTTATGATGAAACTACTTCTGTGCGTGATACTACTTTGCCATTAGGTGAATTTCTTGATGAACAACTTGCTAGAGTTAGGGGGAATGAAATTATTGAAGATGCTATTATTGATGATAGTGATGATGAAAGTTCTCCCAATGTTTATGAATTGCCTGTTGTTCCTGAGGGTTATGTTATGAATGAAGAAGATGCTAGAGCTATGTTTGCTTGCAATGATAGATATGATCTTAAGAAATTATTAGCTAAATGGAAGCAGCAGTCTCTTAATGCTAGAATGAAACCTGACCATGCTTTTGCTACTTCACCTATCTGTGTTACTAATAAGGATTATGAATTCTCTGTTGATCCTGAAATTATTACTTTAGTTGAATCTGATCCTTTTTATGGCCTTGAGTCTGAAACTGTTGTGGCACATCTTACCAAGTTGAATGATATATAGCTACCTTGTTTACTCATGATGATAAATCTCGCTATTTTTATATCCTTAAGATATTTCCGTTCTCGTTAAAGGGTGATGCTAAGACTTGGTACAATTCTCTTGCTCCTGGTTGTGTGCGTAGTCCCCAGGATATGATTTATTACTTCTCTGCTAAATATTTCCTGCTCATAAGAAACAAGCTGCCTTATGGAAATATATAATTTTGTGCAAATCAAAGAAGAGAGTCTCCCACAAGCTTGGGAGAGGCTTCTCCGGTTACTTAATGCTTTGCCTGATCATCCTCTCAAGAAAAATGAAATACTTGATATATTTTATAGTGGACTAACTGATGCTTCCAAGGACTACTTGGATAGTTTTGTTGGTTGTGTTTTCAGGGAAAGAACAGTCGACGAAGCTGAATTACTATTGAATAATATGTTGACTAATGAAAATAATTGGACTCTTCGTGAGCCAATTCCTGAGGCAATTCCTAAACCAATTGAGCCAACTCCTGAGCCTATTCCTAAACCCACTCTGAAGAAGAGAGTTGTTTTATTTCTCAGTCCCGAAGATATGCAAGAGGCAAAGAAATCAATGAAAGAAAAAGGTATTAAAGCTGAAGATGTTAAGAATTTACCTCCTATTGAAGAAATACATGGTCTTAATATACCGCCTGTTGAAGAACCACATTGTCTTGATAACCTGACACAGGTAGTAAAGGTAAATTCTCTCTATAGATATGATAAAGTTGAAATCCCCTCTACTAAATTTGATAGCCCATGCTTAGATGAATTTGATGACTTTATGGCTAGACAAGAAAGTTTTAATGCTTATGTTGGTAGAGAGTTAAAGAATAACGCTTTCGAGATAGGACGCGTGAGCGATAATATGGCTAGAGTTAAAGGTGAACTCAAACTCATTAGCAAATATACTTCTATGGTTGCTACTCAAGCTGAGCAAGTACTCAAAGCTCAAAATGATTTGCTTGATGAATTAAATAATAAAAATGACTTTGCTGTTAGAGTGGCTACTGGAACTGGTAGAATGGCTCAGGAACCTTTGTATCCTGAAGGCCACCCTAAGAGAATCGAGCAAGATTCTCAGAGAAATAATTTAGAGGCACCTAGTTCTTCTAAAAAGAAGAAAAAGAAAAACGATTGAACTTTGCATGCTTCTAGTGAACCTACTGTAGACACACCTGAGAATCCCAATGATATTTCTATCTCTGATGCTGAAACACAATCAGGTGATGAACATGAACCTAGTGATAATGTTAGTGATAATGTTCATGTTGGTGCTCAACCTAGCAAAAACAATGAAGTAGAGATCGAACCTGCTGTTGATCTTGATAACCCACAATCAAAGAATCAACGTTATGATAAGAGAGATTTTGTTGCTAGGAAACACGGTAGAGAGAGAGAACCATGGGTTTAGAAACCCATGACCTTTCCTCCTAAACCATCCAAGACAAAGGATGATGAGGATTTTGAGCGCTTTGCTGAAATGATTAGACCTATTTTCTTATGTATGCGCTTAACTGATATGCTTAAAGTAAATCCTTATGCTAAATATATGAAGGATATCATCACAAATAAAAGAAAGATACCAGAAGCCGAAATTTCCACCATGCTTGCTAATTACACTTTTAAGGGTGGGATACCAAAGAAACTCGGAGATCCGGGTGTACCAACTATACCATGCTCCATTAAAAGAAATTATGTTAGAATTGCTCTATGTGATCTTGGAGACGGTGTTAGTGTTATGCCTCTCTCTTTATATCGTAGACTTGAACTGAATAAGTTGACACCTGCTGAAATATCTTTGCAAATAGCTGATAAATCAACTGCTATACCTGTCGGTATTTGTGAGGATGTGCCTGTTGTGGTTCCAAATGTCACTATCTTAACGGACTTTGTTATTCTTGATATTCCCGAGGACGATAGTATGTCGATTATCCTTGGTAGACCTTTTTTGAATATTGCAGGGTCTGTTATTGATTGCAACAAAGGCAATGTCACTTTTCATGTTAATGGTAATGAGCATACGGTACACTTTCCCAGGAAACAATCTCAAGTTCATAGCATCAATTCTATTGGAAAAGTTCCAACTATTATTATTGGAGGTTTTGAATTTCCTCTCCCTACATTCAAGAAAAAGTATGATATTCTAATTGTTGGGGATTTTCATATCCCTGTTGAGGTAACTTAGTGTTATTCGAAATTTCTCCGGTTCCGTGTTATTCGGAATGAGTTTGTTAACAAGACTTGATCAACCTTGTTAGTGGATTCATTTTGATGATCATGAGATGGATGAAACTAGAAGGCACAACCTTCTGTACCCTCTTTTACTTTCTGTTATTTAGAATAAATAAAGCAAAAATAGTATTATCTGTCTGTTTTCTGAATTATCCGTGCATTAAAAAATATCTCGAAAATAAAAGTGCTCCAAATGCCCTGCAAATTTAGTATGATTTTTTATGGAATATTTGAGGATTTTAGGCACTGAAAACACTTCAGGAGGGTCAACCACCAGGCCACGAGATTGGAGGGCGCGCCCACCCCCCTAGGCACGCCCCCCTGTCTCATGGGCCCCTGGTGGCCCCCTCCACTTATGCCAGCACCCACACACTTCATCTTCTACCCAAAAAAATCCCCATCCAGCTCAAGCACGAGTTCTAGCTCATTTTGCTGCAATTTTCGATCTCCTTGCTCAAAGCTCCATTCACAAAACTGCTTTGGGAGATTGTTGCTTGGTATGTGACTCCTCCATTGGTCCAATTAGTTTTTGTTCTAGTGCTTTATTCATTGCAAATTTTTGCTGCATAGGTGACCATGTTCTTGAGCTTGCATGTTAAATTTATGAGGTCCCAAGCAATTCTAATGCATGATATAGGCTCTAGGCACTTGTAGGAGTAGTTGCTACCAATCTTGTTTAGTTTTATTCACTTTTATTTTGAAGTTACTAATATTTCAGAATTATTTCAGAAAAAGAATTATGCTTAGAAGAATGTACTAAGGTGGTTCCTCGGTGAAGAAAAGGCCCAGGATTGCCACACGTGAGCAAGATGTTGAATTGCCGAGGGACGCGGATGTACGAGCTTGTGAGTGGCCATCC
Organism: Aegilops speltoides; assembly: GCA_021437245.1. NCBI lineage: Eukaryota > Viridiplantae > Streptophyta > Magnoliopsida > Poales > Poaceae > Aegilops > Aegilops speltoides. Next base: position 202,847,929 of record CM038146.1, on the reverse strand, counting down.
GATAATTTTATGGTCGAAGCAGGCTTTAAGGAGGAGTTTGACGTGTTTGTGCGTAATGCCGAGCTGGAGGACTTCTTACAAGATAAGTGTCCTCAGTACTATCAATTGACTAACTCCTTCGTGCGGAGGTTTAAATATAACTGTGCGCGTAATTCTCCTAGTGTCATATTTGATATTTATGATACATCTTATACCATGGACTTAGAGGATTTCACAACTGCTTGCAAACTCCCACAGTGCGGTAATATTAATGATCCTCACAAATCTGAATTTAGAGATTTTCTTGCTAGTATTACTATGGGAGAATCCAGGGATATTGCACAAGCTACCATAGGGAGCATTCATTTTCCTACTATACATTATTTTGCTCTCTTTATTGGTAGATGCATTAACGGTAAAGACGAAGCATGTCACATGTGCGTCCCTGATCTTTGTGTCCTCAAGAGTGTTGTGTCAGGTTATAAAGGTTATAACTTGGGGGCAATAGTTGCACGTAGGTTGCAGAATAATAGTAGAAAGGGAGATTTATTTGGAGGAATTTATGCAACCCGTGTGGCTAATTATCTTGGTATAGCCCCACGAGAGGGAGATGTGTTGATACCTCCTGTTTATTTGGATTATGAAGCTATGGTCAATCATCATTTTTTAAGGAGGAATGAACAATTCCTCCAATATCGACTAATCTATGACAGACGCAACGTCGTCCATGTTACTCTTCCTGCTCCCCACCTTTTTGATTATTAGGCAAAAGGAAGATATGTTGTCACCAGGGAGGAAGCATCTAAACACGAGGGGGGAGCGGAGGCAGCTGCCAACACGCCGCAGCTCAGGAGGCGGTTGCCGCCACATCTCAGTATGACCCCAGTTTCACTTACGGATATCAGCCAGGCGGTCCTTGGTACTAGACCAACTTAGGCCAAAAGCCTAAGCTTGGGGGAGTACGTATTTCTCACCGACTTTACATTCATGTTCACACACTAGTCATCGGTGCTCATACTCTTTCATTGTATTATCCATGCTAGTTTAAATTTTCTTTTTCACTTTCTTCTTGTGTGCTTGATAAACCTTAAGAAAAAACAAAAAAATTAGTTAGTTCCATGCTTGTAGTATAAATTAAAATGAAAACCCAAAAAGATTTCTAGTTCTTCTTCTTACTTGTTGGGAGCTTTCCCGTGTAAATAGTTTTATTTTCTTTTCTTTCCTTTGGGGGTCGAGAAGACCATATTGAAAACATTTAGTGGCTCTCATATGCATGATTGTTTATTTAACTTAGAGCCCATATTACTTGTCTTCTCTCTTGAGTTGAGTGCTTGCAGATTGCAGCTTAGTCCAATGCACATGCACAATTATTATTATACACATCGTTCGGTCGTGCAAGTGAAAGGCAATAATGACGATATATGATGGACTTATTGAGATGAGAAAAGCTGGTATGAACTCGACCTCTCTTGTTTATGTAAATATGATGAGTTCATCGTTTCTGAGTCAGCCTATTATGAGGTAAACATATTTGCAATGACATTTAGAGATTATAGTTGCTTGTGCCATGCTTGATTAGCTATGAGTTATAATGGTTTACCTTGCGTGCCAACATGCTATTAGAATGATTATGATGTGGTATGATGGGATGGTATCCTCCTTTGAATGTATTGAGTGACTCGACTTGGCACATGTTTACGCATGTAGTTGAAACAAATCAACATAGCCTTCATGATATTTATGTTCATGGTGGATTATGTCCTACTCATGCTTGTATTCGGTGTGAATTAATTATAATGCATGTTTATGACTGTTGTCGCTCTCTCAGTTGGTCGCTTCCCAGTCTTTTGCTAGCCTTCACCTGTACTAAGTGGGAATACTGCTTGTGCATCCAAACTCCTTAAACCCCAAAGTTGTTCCATATGAGTCCACTATACCTTCCTATATGCGGTATTTACCTGCCGTTCCAAGCAAATTTGTATGTGCCAAACTCCAAACCTTCAAATGAAATTATGTTTTGTATGCTTGAGCAGCTCATGTTTCAACTAGGGCTGCCTATATCTTCCATGCTAGGTGGGTTATTCTCAAGAGGAGTGGACTCCGCTCCTCATTCACGAGAAAGGGCCGGTAACCGGGATGCCTAGTCTCATGATCCAAAAAGATCAAAGAAAATCAAAATACTTAAACAAAACTCCCCCAGGGCTGTTGTTAGTTGGAGGCACTCGTTGTTTCGAGCAAGCCATGGATTGATGCTTGTTGGTGGTTTGGCGGAGTATAAACCTTTACCATTCTGTTTGGGAACTGCCTATAATGCATGTAGTCTGGAAGATATAGCCATCTCATAGTTGTTGCGTCGACAGCAAAAGTATGCCGCTCAAAATGTTATTCAAACTCTATTTTAAAATCGAGCTCTGGCACCTCTACAAATCCCTGCTTCCCTCTGCGAAGGGCCTATCTATTTACTTTGAATCATCACCCTTCTTATTAAAAAGCACCCGCTGGAGAGCACACTGTCATTTGCATTCATTACCATTGGTTTATATTGGGTATGACTTGACTGGATCTATTTTACCATGAATTACAATGTTTAGTCAGTCCTTTATCTTTAAAGGTGCTCTGCATTTATGTTTTGCGGTCTCAGAAAGGGTTGGCGAGATACCATTTTGTTATATCATGTTATGATCGTTTTGAGAAAGTGTTCTCATCCGAGTTTTATTATTATGGCTCACTAGCTGATTATGCTATTGATATGAGTAATTGTGAGACCAAAGTGTTATTGTGAGTATGGCTAGTTCATAGTATTTGCTGAAACTTGAATGTTGGCTTTTCATGTTTACAACAACAAGAGCAAACAGAGTTTGTAAAAGTTTTTCTTTATCACTTTCAGTTTATCAACTGAATTGCTTGAGGACAAGCAAAGGTTTAAGCTTGGGGGAGTTGATATGTCTCCAACGTATCTACTTTTCCAAACACTTTTGCCCTTGTTTTGGACTCTAACTTGCATGATTTGAATGAAACTAACCCGGACTGACGCTGTTTTCAGCAGAACCATGATGTTGTTTTATGTGTAGAAAAAGAAAAGTTCTCGGAATGACCTGAAAATCCACGGAGGGACTTTTTGGAAAATATAAAAAATATTGGGAAAGAATCAAGACCAGGGGGGCCACACCCTGTCCACGAGACTGGGGGGCGCGCCCCCTCCCCCTGGGCGTGCCCCCCTATCTTGTGGGCCCCCTGGACCTCCACCGACCTCAACGCCAACTCCATATATTCACGTTCGGGGAGAAAAAATCAGAGAGAAAGTTTCATCACATTTTACGACACGTAGCCGCCGCCAAGCCCTAGTCTTTCTCGGGAGGGCTGATCTGGAGTCCATTCGGGGCTCCGGAGAGGGGGATTCGTCGCCGTCGTCATCATCAACCATCCTCCATCACCAATTTCATGATGCTCACCGCCGTGCGTGAGTAATTCCATCGTAGGCTTGCTGGACGGTGATGGGTTGGATGAGATTTACCATGTAATCAAGTTGGTTTTGTTAGGGTTTGATCCCTAGTATGCACTGTGTTCTGAGATTGATGTTGCTATGACTTTGCTAGGCTTAATGCTTGTCACTAGGGCCTGAGTGCCATGATTTCAGATATGAACCTATTATGTTTTCATGAATATATGTGTGTTCTTGATCCGATCTTGCAAGTCTATAGTCACCTATTATGTGATATGATCCGACAACCCTGAAGTGACAATAATTGGGATACTACTCGGTGATGACCGTAGTTTGAGGAGTTCATGTATTCACTATGTGCTAATGCTTTGTTCCGGTTCTCTATTAAAAGGAGGCCTTAATATCCCTTAGTTTCAGCTAGGACCCCGCTACCACGGGAGGGTAGGACAAAAGATGTCATGCAAGTTCTTTTCCATAAGCACGTATGACTATTTACGGAATACATGCCTACATTATATTGATGAACTGGAGCTAGTTCTGTGTCACCCTATGTTATAGCTATTACATGAGGAATCACATCCAGCATAATTATCCATCACTGATCCATTGCCTACGAGCTTTTCACATATTGTTGTTTGCTTATTTACTTTTCCGTTGCTATTGTTACAATCACTACAAAACCCAAAAATATTACTTTTGCTACTATTACTGTCGGTGTCAAAACTGGCGGATCTCGGGTAGGGGGTCCCGAACTGTGCGTCTAGGCGGATGGTAACAGGAGACAAGGGACACAATGTTTTTACCCAGGTTCGGGCCCTCTCGATGGAGGTAAAACCCTACGTCCTGCTTGATTAATATTGATGATATGGGTAGTACAAGAGTAGATCTACCACGAGATCAAGGAGGCTAAACCCTATAAGCTATCCTATGGTATGATTGTTGAGATGTATGTTGTCCTATGGACTAAAGCCCTCCGGTTTATATAGACACCGGAGGAGGCTAGGGTTACAGAGAGTCGGTTACAATGGTAGGAGATCTACATATCCGTATTGCCAAGCTTGCCTTCCACGCCAAGGAAAGTACCATCCGGAGACGAGCCAGAGTCTTCAATCTTGTATCTTCGTAGTCTTGGAGTCCGGCGGATATTGATAGTCCGGCTGTCCGGACACCCCCTAGTCCAGGACTCCCTCAGTAGCCCCTGAACCAGTCTTCAATGACGATAAGTCCGGCACGCATAATGTTTGGCATTGCAAGGCGGGTTCCTCCCTTGAATAATCCAGAGAAGATCATGAACACCAGGATAGTGTCCGGCTCTGCAAAAATAACTTCCACATTCCACCGTAGAGAGAATAAAATGTACACTTAGCTCAATCTGCTGACATATTATGCGGCGTGACATCACCCCGCAACCAAGCCTTTGTTTGAATTACTATACCACCTCAGCACGTTTAGCGAAGCGGTTTCTTTGGCACGTCCTGTCGAAGCAGAGATCGTGTTCCCCTTATTCCGGGATCCTCATCAATACGTGCGTGGGTAACCCAACCGTTCCCGTCGCCACGCCTCCTCTATCGAAGGGGAATCCCAAACGGTCACGGAGACAGCCCTTGGTATTTCTTCCCCTTTATAAGAGGACCAAGGCCTGTCCTTGTTCTTCAATCTCGCATCAAATCTCTTCTTCGCTCCCAGTTCCAACACCCAGAGCCTCAGATTCGAGCACCTCGGATCCTTAATCATGTCCGGCTCCGACCTCCAGGGCCGGTGGATGCCCTCCTCCGTCACGGAGGAGGACATACTGAAGTTGCGCGAGGCCAAGTACCTGGCCTACGAGGTTTCGCACAGGTTGTCTGCCCTGTGCCAGCCCCCGAGCCCGGTGAATACGTCATTTTCGTATCCCACCTCCGCCGGGGTTTAGGCTTCCCGACGGATCCCTTCGTGAGAGGGCTCCTGTTCTACTATGGGCTGGACTTTCACGACTTGGCTCCAGAGTCTATCCTCCATATCTCCGCATTCATTATCGTTTATAAGCCTTCCTCGCGTTATCCCCACTTCGCCTATGGTGAAGACCTTCAAGGTGGAGCCGAAGATGGTCGGGGGGCGTCAAGCGGAGTGCGATGGGGCGACCATAAGCAAGAAGGTCGATGCCCCGTGGCCTGAGGGTTCCTTCCAAGAGGAACTCGGACTGTGGCAGCAGGAGTGGTTCTATATCACCACTCCAAGGGGCAGCAGGCAAAAGCCGCCGCCCTCATTCCGCCCGGGACCTCCACGCCAACTGATGTTGTGGGTCAACCAAGGGCTCAACTGGGGGCCGTCCGAAGACGTGCCCTCACTGCAGGGCCAGATTCGAGATATCCAAGCGAGGAGATCGACCTGATCAAGGTGATGCGAGTTATGCTAATCGGGCATCTTCGCCTGCAAACGCCGTCCTCTCCGTCTATGGGAATTCAACCCGGAGGGACCTCGGATTCTCCAACACTTCATGGGTGCGACACCTGTGGAGATGTACAAGTTGTTCTTCGGACCGCAGGTGGCATGTCCGGATTTAGCCGAGGATGCAGGCCTAAGCGCGATCGCCTTGGATACTCGGGTAAGTAGCTCGAGTCCGGACATTCATTTACGTGCCTTTCTAGAGTTCGCATCCCCACCCTTTGTTCTTTACAGAATGGGTGGCGCAATCAAGGCTGATAAGGTGTCCGCCCCCCTCGAGAGACCGCCCGGAGCCCGTGCTGGTCGAGAATGTTGGAGGTTGCCCCCACGTAAGGGGCGGCGGGAAAATAGAGGAGCTAGTATTTCGCCCAAAGGCGCATCAAGAGGGGGGAAACAAGAACCCCTCCCTTCAGGGGGAGAAGAGGACCGCCTCCGAAGATCCGGAGGCCAAATCCCCTAAGCGTGGGAAGAGATCTTTCCCCGGGGGGTCCGGCGCCCGGAAAGGATCCGGACGCACAATCATCACCAAAGGATCGGCCCTCCAGCGAGCCGTGAGTATGAAAGAGGGAGTTAATTAGTAAGGAAATACCTTCCATTGCGCTTCTGTAGGTAACCGAAATATGTATATTGCAGTTCGGATCTGGAGCCTTCTCAGATGAGTTCATCTTTGGGGGACCTTCTTCCGGAGATGATGGAGAGCGATACGCCTCCGTCCGCAGCGCCGCCAGATGAGGCAGGCGAACCCGAAGTGTCATCACGGAGGGTATCCCCGAGTCCGGAGGGGCCAGAGAGTTCGGCACCTACTAGTGTTTGGCCGGGAGAACTGAAGAATCTGCTTGAGAGGGCGTCCATTTCAGAAGATCACAGTGCGTTAATGCGTATGGTGATCGGAAGGATTTCGTCCGCCGAAAGCAGATTGCGTAATGCCGCCATAAGTTTGCTGGCGGGATTTAAGGTATGCGAAAATGACGCACCCCTTTGTCTTTTCACAGTTTTGCATATAACAATGCGCCCTGTATAGATAGTAGCCCCTGAGAGTCAGTAGGTTGTCGGAAACGACAGCGTACGGAGGATCGAAATCTAAAGTAATTAATTCCGTCCTTCCTATGCAGGTGGCGGATAGTCCGGGGGCTAGCCGGACTAGCGAGTTTGCAGAACTGACTCGGCAACTTGACTTGGCAGATGAAGACATCGCACTTGTCAACAAGCGACTTGACGAGTCGCAAGGTAAAAAAGTTCTCCGCAGCCGCTTTATTAAGGGGGTCGAAGCCCACCTATGATAAATTATATGTTGTTCGTACGGACGGTGCTGCTGCTGTGGAGAGCCTTCGTGCTGAACTTGCTCTAGCTAAGGAGCAAGCCCGAAGGAGTGACGCGGCTGCCTCGATGGCGGGCGAGGAGTTGAAAGCCGAAAAGGCTGCGCACTGCCTAAGTAGGGCGGAGGTGGCCGAATTGGCCGTGAAATTAAAGGATGCTACCGACCGCAATGAGGCTCTTGAAAAGGAGCGCTTATCAGAGCGGGAAGACCTGAAGAAGGCCACCGCCGAAGCCAAGGATGCCCGCTCTGCAATGCGGGCTATGAAGGAGGAACTGCGCCAGGCCGAAGAGATCGTGGCTGGCAAGCCTATTCTGCTGCGTCGCCGGTTTATGGATGCGAAGTATGCTCAATTTGGCGGTGTGGAGTCCGGAGGATCCGTATATGGACTTAGCTGCAAGTCGGCCGATGCCGCTAAGCACTTCCGGAGCTGGGGGATCACGAGACGTAAGAGCTATCTTGGTCTCAATTCCACAGTCCGGATCGCTCCCTTCCGTTGACGGACGGTTGGCGAATGGGCGAGCTAAATAGATTGTCCGGACTTGCCATGGTGACATCGTGGCTCATGTCTGGCCAGAGAGGCCCAAGGCGACGAGCTATTTCGGCTTACTGCAGCAATTCCTTGGAGCGGTGCCGCATATAAAGGAGGTGAAGCGGTCGGCCTGCATCGAGGGCACGCGGATGGCTCTTGCCCGTGTGAAGGTGCATTGTCCGGAGATGGATGCCACCGCTGTTGCCGCCCAGGGTCTGGATGAAAGCCGGCTCCCTGCCGAGCACTACTTCGGAGAAGTCATGCGCGGCGCTCGTATAATAGAGTCGCAGTGCTCGAAGAATGTAATGTTCAAATGAACGCATTAGCTTGTAAATCGATGATTATGTTATAACTGCTTTTTATACTTGTGCGTCCAAGTAAAACTTCTGTGCGGCCGTTTACGTATACTTGTGTATAACTTGAAAGATGGCAGTCTTGACATTACGCGCACAAGGTGCTGGGGTGTTCGCAAAAATAGCGCGTTTCACACTTAATCCGGCGTCTCGATCCTGTTATAAGGAGGTGGTAGCGTAGCGAACTAGGCAATCCGGACTATAATGCTTTATCACTTTCAATTAGCGGTGGAGCTCGAGGGTGGGGCTACGATATAGCCCTTGTGGCACCGCACATCTCCGTATTCGAGTGCGTATGTGCTGACCGAAACGGTCCTTCGTCAGCGAAATTCTAAACATTCGATAGTCGATCGAGTGGTTGACGAGTCTCATTGTATCATCATGATCGGTTTTGGCTTTCTCTCTTGAGGTGCTCGCCCGGCCGAACCGGGCACAATCGCGGTAGTTCTCCGGTGCGCGTTAGCCGATGATCTGAGCGTAAGGCAGCAAAACACGTGCGCCGCAAACCCAACATTTGACCAAAGACATGATTCGAGCTGATGCATATAATGCCTAACTTCGAGACGCGAACACCCCTAAGGTGTTCGGTCTTTATAATAATGGGCGAATGATGCCCTAAGCCCTAGTGTCCGAGTGCGGGCATGGTCTTCGACGCGCCGATGCCAAAGCGTCGAGCTCCGCTTTGGCTATAGGAAGAAACCAAGGAGAGTAACAACAAGAGACAAGAAAAAGGTCTACGCAGGTCTTAATCTGAAAAGAATCCTTGCAACGGGTCCCTCTTGCGTCTGCGCTGTGTCTCCGTTGCGCCGTTATCTGGACGGGTATGCACGTTGTTCATCTGTAGAAAAGAGAGGAACGTTTAGTTTTAGAAACAATTAGATGCGAAAAATATGTAAAATAAGAAATATAAATAATTAAAGCAAGGTTTATATGAAACCGCGATTGTTTGTCTTGCCGCAGCCCCTCGTGAAGGGGTATGCGGCTAGGGAGCCCTAGCTTTCTTTGAGGCGGATTCGTCTATCCGAGTCCGGGGTCCTTAAGTGACCCTCGATCGAAATGGCGCCACGCGGACCGGGCATCTTGAGTATAAGAGACGCGTAATGCGGTATGGCGTTGAAGCGGACAAAAGCCTTTCGTCCCAAGAGTGCTTGATATTCACTTTCAAATGGGACGATATGAAAAATTAATTTTTCGCGTCGAAAATTGTTCGTCGATCCAAACACGACTTCTAGTAATATAGAGCCTGTGCATTGGCGTAAGGGCCTGGCGTCACTCCTTTGAAGGAAGTGCGGCTGTGTCGAATTTTGGTAGGGTCTATCCCCATCCTACGGATTGTGTTTGAATATAGCAGGTTTAAGTCACTGCCTCCGTCCATTAGGACGTTAGTGAATTGTAATCCGTCTATTATGGGATTCAATATCAAGGGAGTCCGTCCCGCGTTTCGAACGCTTCTGGAATAGTCCAGGTGGTCGAAAGTGATTGGTTTTGATATCCAATCTCTACGGTCTGCTGGGTTGGACCGTGCGAAGCTCTTTTTAGAAAGTGCCGCACTATTTTTTCGTGTTATCACATGAAGTGAGTTTATTGCTTTGACCCCTTGTGGGAAAGTCTTTTGTTTTCCAGTTCCCTGCTGGCGGGGTTTATCTTCTTCGCTTGACGCGTCGAGCCCCTTGTGTTCGGCATTTAATCGGCCGGACTGTTTAAAAACCCAACAATCCCTGTGGGTGTGATTTGCAGGCCTTCTGGGGGTACTGTTGATTTGACATATCCGACCCAAAATTTTGTTTAAGTTGGACAATTCGTCACTGTCATCCTTAAGAGGCTGTGTTTTGTTATTGGGCCGCGAGCTTTTGAATCCGGCGTTGACTGTCGTGCTCTTTGGGCTTTTCTCTTTATTCCGGCGCTGCTCTTTTCTGCGCCGTGATTTTCCGTTTCCATCTCTTATCTTGAATGTACTTGGGTCGCTGGTGCTGCTTCTTGCTAGCCAGCTATCCTCTCCCGCACAGAAGCGGGTCATGAGGCTTGTTAGTGCAGACATTGTCCTCGGTTTCTCTTGACCGAGGTGCCTGGCGAGCCATTCGTCTCGGAGATTGTGCTTGAAAGCTGCTAAGGCTTCGGCGTCCGGACAGTCGACTATTTGGTTCTTTTTAGTAAGAAACTTGTTCCAGAATTTCCGCGCTGACTCTCCGGGCTGTTGAGTTATATGACTTAAATCATCTGCATCCGGAGGACGGACATAAGTTCCTTGAAAATTCGCTCTAAACGCTTCCTCGAGCTCTTCCCAACTTCCAACAAGAGTTTTCTCGGGAGGCTTTTGAGCCAATGACGGGCTGGCCCTTTGAGCTTGAGGGTAGATATTTTATGGCATGGAGATCGTCTCCTCTGGCCATGTGTATATGCAGTATATAATCTTCTATCCAGACTCCAGGGTCTGTTGTTCCATCGTAGGCCTCTATGTTCATGGGTTTAAACCCTGCTGGGAATTCATGGTCCAGCACCTCGTCGGTGAAACATAGTGGGTGTGTGGCGCCCCTGTACTTGTATGTGTTGCTATCATCGGACGCTTGACGTGTTACTTTGCTTCCTGGGGCCTTCTTTTTGGGTCCGTAGATGGACCTGGCTGGGCCATTTGACGGTGGAGGCTCTATGGCCTCCTCGTCGAATTCTGGTAGCAGCTTACGCTTCGGGTAGCTCTTCGATTGGTGGCCATTGCCGTATTTATCTGCGGTTTTGAGTACTTTGCTCTATCTTATTCTGAGCGTGTCTTCCGCTGTTTTGAGCTTCCGCTTTTCCTTCTTCAGGCTTCTTGCTGTGGCGATGAGCCTGCGCTTAAAAAGCTCTTGTTCGATGGGGTCCTCGGGCACGGCGAGTTAAATCGTCATTGAGGCTTGCTTCGTCTTCGGAGGAGGCATATAGTTATGATCCTCAACCTCTTCGTCGCCGCCCTCTTGTGAGGGCTTGCTACGCATCCTCCTGCGTTGAGTCTTCTTTGGAGGGATTGTCTTCGGCACTCTCGGGGTGTTGTTATCTCTGTGCGTAATCTCTATTTTTCTTTGTGGCGGGATTTAGGCGGCGCCACGGCGCCGGGCGCTTGGGCTGTTTCTTTAAGGAGTCTCGCCTCCGCGCTTCTTCGCCATCCCCATCTTTCGGGGTGTCCACCATATATATGTTGTATGTGACGCCCTCGATTCAATCGTACACTAATCATGCACGCAAATGTGTACGATCAAGATCAAGGACTCACGGGAAAATATCACAACACAACTCTAGACACAAATTAAAATAATACAAGCTTTATATTACAAGCCAGGGGCCTCGAGGGCTCGAATACATAAGCTCGAATACACAAGAGTCACCCGAAGCAACAATATCTGAGTACAGACATAAGTTAGACAAGTTTGCCTTAAGAAGGCTAGCACAAAAGCATCTACGATCGAAAAGGCAAGGCCTCCTGCCTGGGAGCCTCCTAACTACTCCTGGTCGTCGCGGTCTTCATGAGGTAGTAGGCACCCTCGTGGTAGTAGTAGTCTTAAATCAAAGGTGGCGTCGGATCCTGGCTCCGACATCTGGTTGCATCAACCGGAAAGAAGAAGAAAGGGGGAAAAGGGGGAGCAAAGCAACCGTGAGTACTCATCCAAAGTACTCGCAAGCAAGGATCTACACAACATATGCATCGGTATCAATGAAATGGGCTGTATATGTGGATTGGGCTGCAGAAATGCCAGAATAGAGAGAAGGCCTAGTCCTATCGAAGACTAGCATCTTCTGGAAACCACCATCTTGCAGCAACCGGAGGGAGTAGAGTAGAATAAAGTAAAGTAGTAGAAGTGTTATCAACCTCGGCCGGAGATCCTTTCTCGACTCCCTGCGAGAAAAGCATCCCAGAGCCATACTATCCAGTTATCATCACAATCCAATTCTCATCACCATCCAGTTCTAGTTGTATCGATCGGGATACAACTCCAAGTGTCCGTTACCGTAGGACAGGCTATGCATAGATTAGTTCTTCCCTGCAGGGGTGCACCAACTTACCCACCACGCTCGCTTAACTCCGGCCGGACACACTTTCCTGGGTCATGCCCGGCCTCGGCCAAACAATACGCCGCAACCCGACCTAGGCTTAATAGAGAGGCCAGCACGCCAGACTAAACCTATGCCCCCAAGGGTCATGGGCCATCTCCCCGGGAACTCCTGCGTTGCGTCTGCGGCGGTGAGCGCACCTAGCTACCTCCTTAAAAGGAAGAAGCTTACCAGTCCAACCCGGCGCGCCCGCCTGTCACCGACGTCTAATATGCTTCGCTGATGCATCTGACGCAGAACGCCCATACTATGCCCACGTGATGGTTAGTGCTATCGGGCCGAGGCCCCTCGGATCAAATATCCAAATCGTAGTGGATTAGGAGCACGCGGTAACAAGCGAGACTCACGAAGATGTGACCCGTTGCCCGCCTCGAGGACTTGCGGCAAGGGCTAAGAATGCCCGGCCACGCCTCGTAATTATCTCTCGGGCACCTTCCAGGTCAACCCGACTCCACATCACTCGCAATTATGCTCGCGCGGGTACCCCTCAGGGCGGACCCGTCTTTAGTAACATGGTTCAGTGTAAAGTCATAGTAATCATAGTAACTGTGTGTCTAAACATCAAGGGTAAAACCCAAGGAATCACCCCCGGTGAACTCCACTCAATGTAATCATCAAGGTGAACGTAAGAGGAATCACCCTCGAAGTTCACACTTGAGGGGGTTGCACGACAGAGTCGTATCGGAAGTGGTTAAGGAGGAAATCACCCTCGATGACCACGACCGAATGACTACACTACAGGGTTAACATCAGAAGTGCTGAAGAGGTTCACCCTCGGTACTCAATAGTAACCCAGCAGTGTCGAGCAACTAATGGGAAAGTGATGTGCGGTGTCGGGGCCTGGTCTTCGATCCCGTTGATCGGGTCTTCAATGATGAAGCAGGGGCAACAAGGACAAGGTGGGGGTCACTGTGGGATCACTAACCAACCTATACTAAGCAGTTTAGGATAAGCAGGTAAGGTACAACAACAGATACAAAAGCAGGCTATGCATCAGAATAGGAGCAATCAATAACAATAGCAAAATCTAATGCAAGCATGAGAGAATGGAATGGGCGATATCGGGATGATCAAAGGGGGGGCTTGCCTGGTAGCTCTGGCAAGGAGGGGTTGTCGACGACGTAGTCGATCACGAGGCGGCATCGGTCTCGGGGTCTACCGGAGAGAAGAGGGGAAAGAAACAGTAAATACATAGCAAGCAAGTGCATAACAGGACCATAGGCAGAGCTAGACGTGTTCTACCGCGGTGCTACGATACCGCGAGGAGGGAAGTCAATCGGGAATGTTTTCCGGTTAGGACTGTATCAAGCAGATGACCGGAGGAATGTTCCATGTTCAGCATGCTAGGGGCATGTGACAGATGAACGGACCGCGCATTCAGATTCCTTGGATTTTTCTGAGCAACTTTCATATAGAAAACATTTTCATCCGAGTTACGGTTTAATTTCTATGAATTTTCAAAGTTTAAACAAATATCCTGGAATTATTTATACTAACAGAAAAGGAATATGACGTCAGCATGACGTAGGAGTGACGTCAGCAGTCAACAGTCCGGTTGACTGGTCAAAACTGACACGGGGGACCCACCTGTCAGCCTCTGTTACTTAACAGAGCTTATTTTAAACTAAACTGAGGTTAATTAGCTGATGGGTCCCACATGTTAGTGGCTAATTAGCTAAACTAATTACTTTTAATTGTAAAAACCATTTTAGTTATTATTTAAGCGGTGGGGCTGGCTCGTCAGTGGCACTGTACCGCCATGTCAGCGTGTTGACTGGGTCAACCCAGTCAACGGGGCCCTAAGGCCCATTGGCAGTGAGCCAGGGGTGGGGCCCGCCCAGCCACGTCGGCGGCGGCCGGCGTCTCGCCGCCGGGATGCTAGAACACGGCGGAGCCGCTCGGGCCTCGCCGGAAACGCGCTAGGGGCGGCTGTTTCGCGTGCGGTTGGCACCATTCGGACGCGCGCATGATTCCGTTTCGGGTGGTGGTGGTGGCTCGCCCGGGGATGGCCGGAATAACCATCGGCGGCGAGCACGAGCGGCGGCGGCGTTCGGAGTCATGTCGGGAATGGGCTAGGGGCACAGGAGGGCGAGAGGAAGGGTTGGTCGGCTCACAGGAACACCAGAGCACGATGGAGGGCTCGAGCAGGGGGCCACAGCGAGGAGTGGCCACGACGGTGATCTGTGAGGCGACGGTGAGGTATGGCGGTTGCGGCGAGCGAGCTAGAGATGGAGGCGGCCTCGTGGGAGAAGGGAGAGGGGAGGAGCTCACGGGTGGGCGCCACGAAGGCCCGGCGAAATGTGAGGCCTTGATGGTGGTGGTCGGTCAGCGGCGGCGGCAGTCAGGAGAGGAAGACGAAAGGATCCGGCGCTGGGGTGGCTCCGCCTTGAGGTTGTTAGCGCAGACGGCAAGCAGCGAGCAGCTGCGGGGCTCGTGGACACATCGGGGCGAGGAGGGCCAGTGGCGCGATAAGCGCAACAACAGCAGCGACATCAAGTCGAGGCGAGTGGATCTGGAGAAGGGGCGAGGCGAGAGGAGAGAGGAGAGGCGTCCAGGGGAGTGGGGGCGGGAGCCCAAGGGGTCGAGGGCGTCGCCTTATCCCTTCCCGACGGGACGGCGACAGGTTCGGTGGCGACCAAGAGCCTTGATCGGCTGGGTCGGGTGAACAGAGAGAGAGGAGGCGACCGAGGAGGTGGGCTGCTGGGTTGGGCCGCCCAGATGACTAAGGCCCAGGGGGGTCAGGGGGGTTTTTCTTTTTCTTTTACCTTTGCTCTTTTCTTTTTACAGAAAAAGCATGGTAATATTTGGGCTGCCAAAAGGATTTTGTAAAATGTGGGACTTGGCCACATAATTACATTGCAATAGTTAGCACTGCCACAAAAAGGTTGTGAGGCTTTTGAAATAGTTTGAAATTTTTATAAAGTAAAAAGGCATTTAAACTATTGTTTTAGCCACGGCTTTAATTGCTTTAGGCCATTTAAACACCTTGCAAAATGTTGGTTCACCACCAATATTAACAAATGACTATTTGCCACAAGATGAACATTTTAGATCTCCTGTCTGACAAATAAGAGTTTTTGACTTTAGATTGGATTTGAATTTGAATCGGTGATTTGGATCAAGTGAAGATTAGCAACAGTAACAATGATGACAAGGCATCATTAGATGGGGATTACTGTAGCATGATTCTCGGGGTGTTACAAATCTCCTCCACTACAAGAAATCTCGTCCCGAGATTTAAGAGCTGGAGTAAGGGAGAAAGACTCGGGAAGGACGGAGCTCAACACAAGATAGGTACCTGGGGGCTATCTCGGTGAACATGGCATAGAGGCATCTCTCGAGTTGAAATCCAAGAAAGTCATCAAGAGCAAGGTAAGAAGGTGCAATAAGAAGCTTCAACTTGGTAGGCAATCATTCATTGCCTAGAACAAGGGGTGAAAGGGGTTCAGGGCATCGAGGATAAGTATGGCGTTTGATACCAGAATAGATCAATAGGAATGTGGCTCATGAATTACATACGAAGTCAAGCGCAAGGAATAACTTTGGCAATAGGGGTGTACAGGAGAGTCAGGTTTTGATCCTGTGGAACTGCGGGTTATGGGCCCACCATGTGGGGAAAAAAAGGGAAGGTGTTGACATCTTGCACGGTCATGATAGCAAGATATGTCAGGGAATAGTCTTTCAGTTATGTCGGCAACAACATCGGTACCAAGGGCGAGGGACAAAGAGAACCATTTTCCTGCTCGTAATATGAGGCAGACCAGTAGGCAAAGTTCTCGCCCATCGGTTGTTACCGGAATGTCATCAACAATAGTAACAAGGTCTTACTGACAGAGTTGTACACCGAGGTGCTTACTTAAGCAGGGATTTATCTCTGCTCAGACAAGTTAGATGACAAGAAAGGTGAAACAAAACAATGGAAAGGAAAATGTGATTATTATGATAACCATACCAATTGAAAGGAAAGATGTTTATACCCAAGTGTTAGAGTATAACTTTCCCAAGGAAAGGCAGAGCATGATAGGGCTCCAAGTATTAAGCCGTTTAGACAAAGGGGCAAGGAATTTATGATGTTTACCCATACAACGGTGTTTAGATAATTGATCAAGAACAGTTAGCATTGCGCTCCCAATGTTCTTGTTGATGATCGGAGTACCACACACATGCTTGGGATAGTGTTGACATGGTCATCGGGAAAGGTCGGACTTCAGATACACAAAGGATCCATCGAACAACTTATAAAATAAGCCATACAATTTCAGCAAGAAAAAGATGAGGATGGGGCCCACGGGCTCAAAGAACAATTCATCAAGGGGCAAGGATGGTATTTCTCATCATGAATTCGGTTGATATCCTAGAAAATTTTGGAATGATGATGATGATCACGACACATTTGTCGAGAGGTTTCATGAAGATGTAATCGATCAACAACGACATTAAGCAAAAGAAATGATGAAGCGTAAGGTTATTCGAACCACGAGTACGACACAAACTCGAAAGCAAGCTTGCTGTTCATGGCAAAATGGTATGACGAGGAAGATCGACATAAGCTTAGCTCGTCGTCGAAAATTGTGCTCCGGAAAGGACCTGGTAGCACAGTTAAAATTTAGCATGATAATGATATAACCGATCAAGCTAGGAATGATGTGATGGAGTATCATTCCAATGAGAATTCATAAGAGGTAGTGCAATGACACAATATCCTTGAGATAACAGGGGCCAATACTCGAGGTAGATAAAAATAGAGGTTGCGGAGATGCATTGGTCTGCAGAAGACAAGTGATTTAACTTGTCCGGGAAATGGAGTTAAGGAGAAACTATGGTCGGAACCACGGTTATGAATGATCAAACCACCGATACAAGATGAACTTATAACAAGAGGTAATCATTTTTGCGAGCAGCTTCCACGATAAGTTCTACATCGGGTCCATGGGCATGAACACAAGGGTTCAAGGTCGACTCCCACTTCTTCAATGCATAATCTTTCATTCACTCCTCGTTTCGAAGAAATTGTAGTGCAGAGGATTTATCTGGCGAAGTACCAGAAGAGTAAGACTCGTGAGAACTCTCGGGTTCACTCGGATTATGGAAGGCATATGTTCAACCCATCGGGGCATTTTTACGAATCTATACAACCATCAACCAAGCAAAAGATACGAGTTCAAAAAGCAAAGTATCAGAGTAAAAGCAGATGATACAATTTACCGAAGGTATTATGTATCAGGGGAAAACTCACAAGACTTTGGATGTGAAGGACATTGTTGGATAACAACCCAGCACTGGATCTGGCGATTCACGGCAGAGTTGATGTGAGTATCGGTAATCAATCAGATGAAGAAGGGGATGCAAAGGCATCGGCTTATAGAAACGTCTGAATGATTCGATGCTTGGGTACACAGGAATTATGATTTCAAGACGAAGGATCAGAAGCAGAGGCTCTGATCAAAAGATGAGTAAGTTGAATAGACTTAGAGGTGCACCCGATCAAATCTTGATTGGGCAAGAACCAGCTCATATTCGAAACAATGTCTGAGCCGGAAAGAAAATTTCCAAGGATTGATTGATGATCGTGTGCATTCTCACACATGCTGAATCAATAGGATCAAAATGTTAATCCCAAAGGATTTTAACGAATATCGCTAGACAAATGGAATTAACCAGAAAGCAAGTATGCAAGAATTCCAAGAGCAACAAGTTGTAGAGGATTTTCGAAGATCAAATAGTATTTCGAAGAATTTTGCGAATCACACGAACAACTGAGGATGAACTGATCCTCGGTGAGTGCGAGGAATTATTCGTAGGGGGTATTCATGGGGCAAAGAACTGCAAGGCAGTAAGCTCAAAGGATTCTCGAAACAATAGAGAATTTCGGGGCATCTTGTAATATCAGAAGCAACTAGGGATGAAGGTACAAGCGGCAAGGATGTTATTCAAGGGGATTATCGGTGGTCGAAACGCAAGGCGGTTAGTGCAGGTCTCGAGAAACATCGAGGAGTATCCGCAGAATCTTCTAGCGAAACAGCGATCATCAATAATGTCGAGGCTCTCCGGAGGAAGTGGGTACGAGAACCTAATGTCGAGTTTAGTAAAATGGTTAACCGAATAGAAGAGAGATCGAGACCCGTAGTATAGACGAGGAATAAAAGATCCTAATACCACCCAATGGTGGCGTGGGCCGTAAGCCACACAGCCAATGTTAGTAAAAGTTTTTCGGTGACTAGACTCAACTTCGCCAAGGAGTTGGAAAGGGGCTACCTACAGCGATCAGCTCGATACCAACTTGTGACGCCCTCGATTCAATCAGACACTAATCATGCACACAAATGTGTACGATCAAGATCAAGGACTCACGGGAAGATATCACAACACAACTCTAGACACAAATTAAAATAATACAAGCTTTATATTACAAGCCAGGGGCCTCGAGGGCTCGAATACATAAGCTCGAATACACAAGAGTTAGCGGAAGCAACAATATCTGAGTACAGACATAAGTTAGACAAGTTTGCCTTAAGAAGGCTAGCACAAAAGCATCTACGATCGAAAAGGCAAGGCCTCCTGCCTGGGAGCCTCCTAACTACTCCTGGTCGTCGCGGTCTTCATGAGGTAGTAGGCACCCTCGTGGTAGTAGTAGTCTTCGTCAAAGGTGGCGTCTGGATCCTGGGCTCCGACATCTGGTTGCATCAACCGGAAAGAAGAAGAAAGGGGGAAAAGGGGGAGCAAAGCAACCGTGAGTACTCATCCAAAGTACTGCAAGCAAGGATCTACACAACATATGCATCGGTATCAATGAAATGGGCAGTATATGTGGATTGGGCTCGTAAATGCGAGAATAGAGAGAAGGCCTAGTCCTATCGAAGACTAGCATCTTCCGAAACCACCATCTTGCAAAGAACCGGAGGGAGTAGAGTAGAATAAAGTAAAGTAGTAGAAGTGTTATCAACCTCGGCGGAGATCCTTTCTCGACTCCCTGCGAGAAAAGCATCCCGAGCCATACTATCCAGCTTATCATCACAATCCAATTCTCATCACCATCCGGTTCTAGTTGTATCGATCGGGATACAACTCCAAGTGTCCGCTACCGTAGGGACAGGCTATGCATAGATTAGTTCTTCCTGCAGGGTGCACCAACTTACCCACCACGCCGCTTAACTCGGCGGACACACTTTCTGGGTCATGCCCGCCTCGGCCAAACAATACGCCGCAACCCGACCTAGGCTTAATAGAGAGGCCAAGACGCCGACTAAACC
Source organism: Aegilops speltoides (assembly GCA_021437245.1). Classification (NCBI taxonomy): domain Eukaryota; kingdom Viridiplantae; phylum Streptophyta; class Magnoliopsida; order Poales; family Poaceae; genus Aegilops; species Aegilops speltoides. Next base: position 202,828,554 of record CM038146.1, on the reverse strand, counting down.
TATGCCCCGGGGGTCATGGGCCATCTCCCGAACTCTCACGACGTTGACGCTGTGGCGGTGAGCGAACCTAGCTACCTCCTTAAAGGAAGAAGCTTACCGGTCCAACCCGGCGCGCCGCTCGTCACGACGTCTAATAAGCTTCGCTGATGCATACGACGCAGAACGCCCATACTATGCCCACGTGATGGTTAGTGCTATCGGGCGAGAGGCCCTCGGATCAAATATCCAAATCGTAGTGGATTAGGAGCACGCGGTAACAAGCGAGACTCACGAAAGATGTGACCCGTTGCCCGTCTCGAGGACTTGCGGCAAGGGCTAAGAATGCCCGCCACGCCTCGTAATTATCTCTCGGGCACCTTCCGGTCAACCCGACTCCACATCACTACGCAATTATGCTCGCTGGTACCCTCGATGGACCCGTCTTTAGTAACATGGTTCAAATGTAAAGTCATAGTAATCATAGTAACTGTGTGTCTAAACATCAAGGGTAAAACCCAAGGAATCACCCCGTGAACTCCACTCAATGTAATCATCAAGGTGAGCGTAAGAGGAATCACCCTCGAAGTTCACACTTGAGGGGGGTTGCACGTCGTAGTCGATCGAAGTGGTTAAGGAGGAAATCACCCTCGATGACCACGAGCGAATGACTACACTGAGGTTAACATCGGCGTCTTTGAGGTTCACCCTTGGTACTCAATAGTAACCCAAAGCGAGGTCGAGCAACTAATGGGAAAGTGATGTGCGGTGTCGGGGCCTGGTCTTCGATCCCGTTGATCGGGTCTTCAATGATGAAGCAGGGGCAACAAGGACAAGGTGGGGGTCACTGTGGGATCACTAACCAACCTATACTAAGCAGTTTAGGATAAGCAGGTAAGGTACAACAACAGATACAAAAGCAGGCTATGCATCAGAATAGGAGCAATCAATAACAATAGCAAAATCTAATGCAAGCATGAGAGAATGGAATGGGCGATATCGGGATGATCAAAGGGGGCTTGCACGGTAGCTCGGCAAGGAGGGGTTGTCGACGCGTAGTCGAAACACAGAGCAACATCGGTCTCGGGGTCTACCGAGAGAAGAGGGAAAAAACAGTAAATACATAGCAAACAAGTGCATAACAGGACCATAGGCGAGCTAGACGTGTTCTACGCGGTGCTACACGATACCGGGCGAGGAGGGAAGTCAACCGAATGTTTTCCTGTTCGGACCAGATCAAGCAGATGACCGGAGGGGAATGTTCCATGTTCAGCATGCCAGGACATGTGATGATGAGCGGACCGCGTATTCAGATTCGTTGGATTTTTCTCGAGCAACTTTCATATAGAAAACATTTTCATCCGAGTTACAGTTTAATTTCTATGAATTTTCAAAGTTTAAACAAATATCCTGGAATTATTTATACTAACAGAAAAGGAATATGACGTCAGCATGACGTAGGAGTGACGTCAGCAGTCAACAGTCTGGTTGGTGGTCAAAATCGACACGGGGACCCACTGCCACCTCTGTTATATGAGCTTATTTTAAACTAAACTAAGGTTAATTAGCTGATGGGTCCCACATGTTAGTGGCTAATTAGCTAAACTAATTACTTTTAATTGTAAAAACCATTTTAGATATTATTTAAGCGGTGGGGCTGGCTCGTCAGTGGCTCTGTACCGCCGTGTCAGCGTGTTGACTGGGTCAACCCAGTCAACGAGGCCCTAAGGCCCACTGGCAGTGAGCCAGGGGTGGGGCCCGCCCAGCCACGTCGGCGGCGGCCGGCGTCTCGCCGCCGGGATGCTAGAACACGGCGGAGCCGCTCGGGCCTCGCCGGAAACGCGTTAGGGGCGGCCGTTTCGCGTGCGGTTGGCACCATTCGGACGCGCGCACGATTCCATTTCGGGTGGTGGTGGTGGCTCGCCCGGGGATGGCCGGAATAACCATCGGCGGCGAGCACAAGCGGCGGCGGCGTTCGGAGTCATGTCGGGAATGGGCTAGGGGGCACAGGAGGCGAGAGGAAGGGTTGGTCGGGCTCCTGGGAACACCAGGAGCACGATGGAGGGCTCGGACGGGGGCCACAGCAGGAGTGGCCACGACGGTGATGCAGCAGGGCGACGGTGAGGTATGGCGGTTGCGGCGAGCGAGCTAGAGAGGGAGGCGGCCTACGTGGGAGAAGGGAGAGGGGGAGGAGCTCACCGGGTGGGCGCCGCGAAGGCCAGCAGTAACAGAGGCGCTTGATGGTGGTGGCGGAGTCGAAGCGCGGCGGCAACGACCGGGAGGAAGACGAAGGGGATCCGGCGCTGGGGTGGCTCCCGCCTTGAGGTTGTTGGCGCAGACGAAGCAGCAGACGGCTGCGGGGCTCGTGGACACATCGGGGGGGCGAGGAGGACCCGGTGGCCGCGATGGCGCAGCAACGCGGCAGCGACAGTGCGTCGGGGCGAGGTGGATCTGGAGAAGGGGGCGAGGCCAGAGGGAGAGAGGGAGAGGGGGCGTCCAGGGGGAGTGAGTGGGCGCGGGGAGCCCAAGGGGTCGAGGGGACGTCGCCCTTATCCCTTCCCCGATGGGGACGGCGAGGAGTTGGTGGCGACCGTGGCGCAATCGGCTGGGTCGGGTGAACAGAGAGGAGGGAGGCGACCGAGGGAGGTGGGCTGCTGGGTTGGGCCGCCCAGATGACTAAGGCCCAGGGGGGTCAGGGGTGTTTTTCTTTTTCTTTTACCTTTGCTCTTTTCTTTTCTGTAAAAAGCATGGTAATATTTGGGCTGCCAAAAGGATTTTGTAAAATGTGGGACTTGGCCACATAATTACATTGCAAAAGTTAGCACCGCCACAAAAGGTTGTGAGGCTTTTGAAATAGTTTGAAATTTTATAAAGTAAAAGGCATTTAAACTATTGTTTTAGCCACGGCTTTAATTGCTTTAGGCCATTTAAACACCTTGCAAAAATGTTGGTTCACCACCAATATTAACAAATGACTATTTGCCACAAGATGAACATTTTAGATCTCCTGTCTGACAAATAAGAGTTTTTGACTTTAGATTGGATTTGAATTTGAATCGGTGATTTGGATCAAGTGAAGATTAGCAACAGTAACAATGATGACAAGGCATCATTAGATGGGGATTACTGTAGCATGATTCTCGGGGTGTTACATCATATGACGAGGTGGTCTTCGAGTGCCCTATAGGCGCTGGCTCCTGTTCGTCTCCGGCATCGTCGTCCATGGCGTCGATGTCGTCGGAGTCGAAGTCTAGCATGTCGGTTAAATCATCGATAGTGGCTACAAAGTGGGTGGTGGGTGGGATCTGAATTTCTTCGTCGTCCGTACCCCAACCATCCTGGCCATAGTCCGGCCAGGACTCTCCTGATAGCTAGAGATGCTTTAGTGAATTCAGGATATCGCCAAAAGGCGAGTGTTGGAAGATGTCCGCGGCGGTGAATTCCATAACCGGCGCCCAATCCGGATTGATTGGTAGGGGCGCGGGAGGTTCGGAGTCCGGCGAGGAGTCCGGCGTCTCGGATTCACGAGTTTCGCAGGGGACAAGGTCAGTGTTCGGCTCCATCGCCGTGGATGTTGAAGCCCGGGCGGCGTCTATCCACCGCCCTCGATCTGGGCGATCGGCTCGGGCTAATGGCGAAGCGGATCCGAAAAGCGCCACCAAGGTACTGTTCGTGGCAGAGCTAGATCGTGCCCATCGTCCAAGGCGGCGCGCTTTGGTCAGGCTCGGTCCGTCGAAGATCAAGTCTCCGCGACATCGGCCGTGAAGTTTAAGCTTCAAATCGACTCGACGGCCAGGGCGAAGCTTCGATCTGCTCCAGATGGCCAAGTGGATTGCCCGCAGATCGGCGGTTACCGAATCTGAAGATCTGTCCGGGAGAAAAGTCTCGCCCGACATCGCTGCTTGGTTGAAGATGCCATCAAGCCTATCGGTGACGACACGAGGAACTCTCAATGAAAGCACCAATGTCGGTGTCAAACCGCAGATCTCGGTAGGGGTCCCGAACTGTGCATCTAGGCGGATGGTAACAGGAGACAAGGGACACAATGTTTTTACCTGTGTTCGGCCCCTCGATGGAGGTAAAACCCTATGTCCCGCTTGATTAATATTGATGATATGGGTAGTACAAGAGTAGATCTACCACGAGATCAAGGAGGCTAAACCCTAGAAGCTAGCCTATGGTATGATTGTTGAGATGTATGTTGTCCCACGGACTAAAGCCCTCCGGTTTATATAGACACCGGAGGAGGCTAGGGTTACACAGAGTCGGTTACAATGGTAGGAGATCAACATATCCGTATTGCCAAGCTTGCCTTCCACGCCAAGGAAAGTACCATCCAGACACGAGCCGGAGTCTTCAATCTTGTATCTTCGTAGTCTTGGAGTCCGGCGGATATTGATAGTCCGGCTGTCCGGACACCCCCTAGTCCAGGACTCCCTCAGTTACCTTTATTATCATATTACTTTGCTACTAAATACTTTGCTGCAGATACAAAGTTATCCAGGTGTGGTTGAACTGACAACTCAACTGCTAATACTCAAGAATATTCTTTGGCTCCCCTTGTGTCGAATCAATAAATTTGGGTTGAATACTTTACCCACTAAAGTTGTTGCGATCCCCTACACTTGTGGGTTATGAAGACTAATTTCTGGCGCCATTGCCGGGAAGCATAACTCTATTCTCTAAGTCACTTGGGATTATATCTGTTGATCACTATGGAGAACTTGAAAGACAAAATCTCGCTATTTATAACGCTCAGATAATCAAGCTACAGTGAACCTCTGCTAATGATGCCACGTCACCTCGATTACTGTTGCTAATCTCATGTTAGTTCGAAACCTGTTCAAATTCAAATTTGGAATAAAGTCAAACAATGAAAGTTTTCAAATATCAAAACAAAAATGTTCTAGTTGTAGCAAATAAATCCTGATTAACATTGGTGAAGAAACCACATTACTAAAAAGTGTTTAAGGTCATCAAAATAATTAAAACAATAGCAAAACATTTAATTGAGTACCTTTTCCAATGATTTAAAATATTAAATTATTTTATTTAGTTGTCCAAAAATTAGGTGGCAATGGTATATTTAAACATACTAAATTTAGATGCTGTTCTCACATTTTATAAATCGTAATAAAATTAAAATTTGAAAGAAACAAAAAAGGGAATAAATAGAAAGGAAAAAAGAAAGAAAGAGAAAAGACCCCCCCCCCCTTCCCGGCCAACCGACCCAAGAGGCATGCCCAGTTGGCCACTTCGGCCGGCCCACCCCGCACCTCCCCTGGCCTATATGGCCTCTATCCCCACTCCCTCCCTCGATTCCCCCTGGATCGAGATCGACCCCTCCACTCTCCCCTCATGCCTCGCTCCTCTCGCTCCCTCCCGATCCGGATCGGGGCACAACGGCGCCCCCTCGCCGCCGTTCCGCTAAGGTCGCCGCCCCTCCCGGACTCCTCCGCGCCCCTTCTCTCACCTCCACCGACTGGATCGGGGCAGCACCCCGCTGCCCACCTCAGCGGGCGCCTCCCGTCCCCGCCACCAGGCTGGCGCCTCTTGTCGAACCCACCAAGTCACCGGACAATGCCGGCAGGGTCCCGCCGGCACGCACCAAACCCGGCAGCGGCTGCTTCCGGCGAGTCGCCCCGCTCTGACGCCCTCCAACGCCAGCAGGCCGCCGGCCACGACCACCACGTCGCAGGAACGCTTCCTCGCCGGACCTCTTCCCCACCCTGTGTCGTCCCCGTCCTCCTCCTCGACACCCGCTGCCTTGTCCCTACGGCCTGCGGTGAGGCTCCGGCCTTATCGACGAAAAAGGGTTCCCCCCGGTTTGTATTACAAAGCAACCAACCAAGACAACCGACGATAGGGGCTGGGGCGGAAGCAGCACAAACACGCCCAAAAAGAAAGGAAAGAGAAAAAAGAAAAGAAACAAATGCCGATAATGGCGGATCGACAAAAGCGACGAAGCCTCGTGACCGCTACGTCCACCGGAGATCACCCACCAAGCTCCGAGACTCCGAAGCGCCGGTACCCAACAACACCTCCAAGAAGGGACGCGACGATGACGACGCTGCTGCCAAGGGTTTCCCCCAGTACATGGCGAGGAGAGAGGAAGGGTAGCCCCGACGCCCTCCAGGAAGGTCCGGCGGCACCCTCAGGCGCCACCGCGTCGGTGTTGGCCAAGCCAACAAAGATTTCTCCCGATCCCAGCCTCTACCACAGGCACTCCGGAGCTCGCCACCAGACCGACCACCACCCTACGCCAACACGAACACGAAGCTTCCCACACTGTCTCACTACAAAGACCGCTAAGATGGTCTCTGACAAAGAGAAGAGGAGCCGACTAGGCAACAACACCATTGGCATACAGAGGGCCCCACCTCCACCGTCCATGACGGTAGCCGCCGGACGCCATGGCAGAGCCTACTGGCCCGTGGCCCCACGGGCCCGCCAGGCCCTCAAAGACCCGGACAGCTCCGCCTCCACAAGAAGCAAGCTGAACGCCGCCCGGCGTCGACCAGCCCAAGCCGCTCCCCAGCCTCCCCATACAGAGCGTCGTGGTCGCGCGGAGCCGACCCGCAAGGACCAAGAAGGAACCCTGCGGGCCCAGATCTGGGCCGGGGACGCGCCCCGGCCAGCCAACACCACCGGACCACCCCGCCGCCAAAGGTGGCACCACCAAGGCGAGCACCGCCGGCCTCCACACAAGGACGCCGGACCGCCACCAGCCGAAGTGCACCGTCGCCGGCCATCACCGCCGAGTAGGGAGGACTGCGCTGGGAAGGGCAGCCCACCGCCGCGAAGATCACGCGGCCGAGGGCCGGCGGCGAGGGCCGACGGTGGCGGGAGGAGTTGCGCACGGGAGGAGCTGGAGGCGCCGGAGGCGAGCCCCGGCCGCCTCGCTCGGGAGGCGGGCGGGGCACGGGCGAGGAGGAGGGGGGAAGGAGAGGGGAACGGGGAGGGGGTGGCGGCTCGGCGGGCTCCGGCCGCCCAGGCGGCGGCTCCTCCTGGGAGCTGGCGGCGGCGGGGAACCCTAGGGAGCGGGGGAGAGCGGGCCGTGAAAGGTTCCGGCCTTATCTCCTCCCTCTCCCCCCATCGACGGCCGACATACAAGCTACCATCGCTGCTGCACGCCGCAGCCACCCGCGGCCCTGTCGTTGCTCTGCTGCTCCTTGTACTGCTGCTACTTTGGTGTTTTGCGCTGCTGCCTCCTTGTTGTTGTCTGCGTGCTGCCTAGCTGCTGCTTTGGTGCTTCTTCTGCCTGCTCCTACCCAGCTTTTGTTGCTCACGTCGTAGCCGCCCAGCCCACGCGCATCTCCGAGTGCTCCTGTACGCTCCCGTGCGATGGCCATGGCTTGCCTGTGCTATATGCACGGCCGTGTGTGATGCCGGTTGGCTCTCTATACATGCGGCCAACCCACTAAACAAGGGCCTAATTAAAAGATTGTTAGGTGTACTTAGTGATAAGTTAGCTTGTAGTCCATGGTAAGTGGGACCCCCCAATTAAATTAGTTAGATGATTTATTGACACATGTGCCAATGACATGTGGGGCCTAGCCCCCAGAACGATTATATAAAAATAATAATAATAATAAATTCAATTAATTAATTAGCTAAATTAATCCAGTTTAATTAACCTAATTAGCTAATTAACCTAATTAACTATTGTTAATTAACTAAACAGTCAACGGCATGTGGGACCCACACGTCAGTTTGACTCAGTCAACGCCTTTTTGACTGCTGACGTCATGATGACATCAGCATACATTATTCTGAATAATGTTAGAATTAAATAGATAAATAAATTTAGAAAATGATTAAAACTTTAGAAAAACATAGAAAATAAACCGTAGCTCGGATGAAAATGTTTTCTACATGAAACTTGCTCAGAACGACGAGACGAATCTGAATACGTAGCCCGTTCGTCCGCCACACACCACTAGCATAGCAAACATGCAACTTTCCCCCTCCGGTTCATCTGTCCGAAAACGCGAAACACCGGGAATACTTTTCGGGATGTTTTCCCCCTTTGTCGGTATCACCTACTACCGCGTTAGGGCACACCTAGCACCACGTATTGCCATGTTGCGCTTTGTATTGTTTTGATTGCTCTATTATTTATTTGTGTTCCCCCTCCGTTACTTCTTTCTGGTAGACCTCGAGACCTCCGTCGATACCCCGTGATCGACTACATCAACGACGACCCCTCCTTGCCAGAACAACCAGGCAAGCCCCCCCCCCATCACCAGATATCGCCTATTCTTCTCTATACTGCTTGCATTAGAGTAGTGTAGCATGTTACTGTTCGGTTACTCCTATTCTGTTGCATAGCCTGTCATTGTTGCTACAGTCATTGATACCTTACCTGCAATCCTTAATGCTTAGTATATGATGCTAGTATATCATCATTGGCCCTACATTCTTGTTAGTCTGCCTTGCTATACTATTGGGCCGTGATCACTCGGGAGGTGATCACGGGTATATACTATACATATATACATATTATACATATGGTGACTAAAGTCGGGTCGGCTCGTTGAGTGCCCGCGAGTGATTCACGGATTGGGGGCTGAAAGGACCTTTGTCCCGACGGCCCTCTGTGTGGATCTTTGTGGCGTAGCGACAGGGCAGGTTGAGACCACCTAGGCGAGAGGTGGGCCTGGCCCTGGCCGGCGTTCGCGGTTGCTTCATAAAAACACGCTTAATGAGATCTTGATATTTGATCTGAGTCTGGCCACTGGCCTATACGCACTAACCAACTACGCGGGAAAGATATAGGCACTCGACATCATGGTATCAGCTGAAGCCTTCGCGATGTCGGCAACTGAGCGGCGCGCGCCGGATTGGACTGGAACGCCTGCTCTTGTATTAGGGAGTCTAGGTCTGCTTTTGGCCGCCCTCGCAACGTGCAGGTGTGCAATGGGCGATGGGCCCAGACCCCTGCGCCATAGGAGTTAGACCGGCGTGCTGATCTCTCTGTTGTGCCTAGGTGGGGCTGCGACGTGTTGATCTTCCGAGGCCAGACATGACCCAGGAAAGTGTGTCCGGCCAAATGGGATCGAGCGTGTTGGGTTATGTGGTGCACCCCTGCAGGGAAGTTTATCTATTAGAATAGCCGTGTCCCTCAGTAAAAGGACGACCCGGAGTTGTACCTTGAACTTATGACAACTAGAACCGGATACTTAATAAAACACACCAAGAAAAGTTCCACAAACAACCCGGTGATCGCTTTTCCACAGGGCGACGAGGGGAGGATCGCCGGGTAGGAGTATGCTATACGATGCTACTTGGAGGACTTCAATCAACTCTCTTCTACATTCTGCAAGACGGAGGCTGCCAGAAGCGTAGTCTTTGATAGGACTAGCTACCCCCCTATTATTCTGGCATTCTATAGTTCAGTCCATCGATATTGCCTCTTTACACATATACCCATGCATATGTAGTGTAGATCCTTGCTTGCGAGTACTTTGGATGAGTACTCACGGTTGCTTTGCTCCTCTTTTCCCCTTTTCCCTCTTCTTCCTAGATGCCACAACCAGACGTTGGAGCCCAGGAGCTAGATGCCGCCATCGACGACGACTCCTACTACACTGGAGGTGCCTACTACTACGTGCAGGCCGCTGACGACGACCAGAAGTAGCTAGGAGGATCCCAGGCAGGAGGCCTGCGCCTCTTTCGATCTGTATTCCAGTTTGTGCTAGCCATCTTATGGCAACTTGTTTAACTTATGTCTGTACTCAGATATTGTTGCTTCCGCTGACTCGTTTATGTCGAGCACTTGTATTGGAGCCCTCAAGGCCCCTGTCTTGTATTATGATGCTTGTATGACTTATTTATGTTTTAGAGTTGTGTTGTGATATCTTCCCGTGAGTCCCTGATCTTGATCATACACGTTTGCGTGCATGATTAGTGTACGATTGAATCGGGGGCGTCACAAGTTGGTATCAGAGCCGACTTCCTGTAGGAATCCCCCTTCCACACTTATTGGCCGACGTCGAGTCTAGTCATTGCAAACTTTTTACTAACATGGTTGTGTGGCTTATAGGCCCATGTCGCCATTGGGTGGTATTAGGATCTTTTACTCCTCGTCTATACTCTGGGACTCTGATCTCTCTTCTATTCGGGGTAAATGATTTTGCTAACACTAACTCTAGGTTCTCGTAACTATTTCTCCCGCAGAGCCCTCAATCGGGAAGATCACTTGCTTCGTCAGAAGATTCTGAGGATATCCCTCGATATTTCCCCGAGACCCTTGTGCTCATCACCTTCGCAATTCACTGCCACCGATATATCCCTATGGATATCTGCATGCACTTGTCATTCTCAATCATTTCTCGTCGCTCTTGTTGTTACAAGATGCCTCGAAATATTCGCCGTTGTCCCGAGAATCCTTTGAGTTTACTGTCTTGCAGTTTTGGTTCTCATGAAAACCCTTACGGGTTTTTCCTCACATTTATTGAGGATCTATTCTTCTCAATTGTTCATGTGTCTCACATAATTCTTCGGAATACTTTTTGATCTTTTGAAAATCCTCTGCAACCTGTTATTCTTGAAATTCTTGCCTTCTTGCATTATGGTTAATTCCATATGACTAGTAGTCCTCGTTAACATCCCTTGTCTTTGTCATTTTGAGCCTATTGATTCAATATGTGCGGACGCACGCAGTTATTAGGTTATCCTTTTTAAAAAAATTATCTTTCCGACTCAGACGTCATCCTGGACATGAGTTGGTTCTCGGCAATTCAAACCTTTATTAATGTCCAACTAAGTGTTTTCAACTTATCCATCCTTGATCAGAGCGTCTGCTTCTGATCCTTCATTTTGGAAACCATAACTTATTTCTATTTAAGCATCAGACTAATCAGGTGATTCTTGAATCTGATCCTCTGCATTCTTTCTTCCTCTGAGTGAGTACTGATACTCACATCAGCTCCATTGTGGATCGCCCGATCCATTGTTGGATTTTTTTATCCGACAGTGTCCTTCATATTCAATCACCTTGTGAGATCTCCCCCTGATACATAATGCCTTTGGTACATTATATCCTCTGCTTGACCAATCATGCTCTACTTTCGAGCTTGTGTATTTACTTTTGAAGCTTGTGGTATATGTTACTAAGATGCCCGATGGGTTGAACCTATGCCTTCCACTAATCCGTGAGAACCCGAAATTGTTCACAATTCATACTCTTTCGGTGTTCTACCAAATAAAATTTCAACACTATAGTTTTATCAAAGCGAGAGGTGAATGAACTGTTATGCATTAAAGAAGTGGGAGTCGACCTTGAACTTTGTGTTCATGCCCATGAAAATGATGTAGACCGTCTCGGAAGCTTCTTGCAAATGATTATCCAGCTGTATGATTCTTTTGGTATTCTTGAAATTGATTCCTTATAGTTATGGTTTCGACCATGCTGTCCTGATCTAATATATCTGAAGGGAATTCAAACCAGTGCCTCGTCTAATTTTTGGCAAGGTTGAAGTATCTACTGTCACAGGTCAATGACCCGGTTCTACTTCTATCATGTTCTACCTTCGAGTATTACACCCTGGTATCTCGAAGATGTCTTGCCATTGCACCACATCTTACTAACTTTATTGATGTAATGTATTTCCTTGTCGTACTCACTCTACGGGTTCTGGGTTGTTGTGAACCGAGGACACCGACTAGTGAATTTCTTTCGCACTACAAATCAAATACCCCTAGTATTTTACTAGGAAATTCTGAACTCAACCTGGTCATTCCTAGACTATCGGCTGCATCCTGGTCTTGCTATCTTTGACTATGCTACCTCATCCTTCTCTGCTGCACGAATTCTTCAGTGTGTGAGCACGACTTATGTCGAGCTTTCAACATCATGTTGCTTGTCTTGAAAGGCAACCTTGGTTCCGAGCTCGCATCTTATATATTGATCCTATAACTTGCCACTTCGTCATTCCCTTGCTTGTTGTCGTTGTTGTTTGATTGCATCCTCTCGAAACCTCCCAACAAATGTGTCAGATCACCTTCAACACTTTGACTTCTTCCGAGATGTCAGTTGCGTTCATGATGAGAAATACCCTCCTTGCCCTTGATGATTTTTATTATCATCGACAACACCCTTGACTTCCTTTCATCCCGAACTTGTCCACATTATGAATACAACTTGCTCCCAGCTAGTGTTGTGTTCTGCCTTGAAGTATTACTGTCTTTTATGTCAAGGATGTTGTGAGGATTACTCCACCTCTTAAAAATTCTTGATGCAGTAATACTTCTCGCCATCTCCGTTCATATCTTGGTCCTGAGTTGTTTCTAACCGGATTACCAACCATTGAACTATGATGTGTGAATTCAAAACTTCTAGTAACCCTATTGCGTTGAAGTTAGTGGTTAACATTTCATTCTTAGACCATTGGTTATCGAATCACCATTCTAACATCGGTCATGCTACATAAGCCCATATTTAAGGTGCACCTTTCAACTGATGTTTAATTGGGGATGTTTTCCTCGAGCATACATCATTATATCATTTGACCTGACAAATGTTATCTCCTTGTTCACATAATTGTGAGAATCCTTCTTGTTGGAAATCTCGATGAATTGTCGCTGAGACCAGCGGCCACCTCATCATCCTCTCCTTGGGATACTGATGAACACTTGTTTTGGAACTCGCTCCCATAGTTCATTTCCTGAGAATCTTACATTGTCTTCTCGTCAATTTGTGTTGCACCTTTCTTCTCAGGCATCCCATGTATGAGGCATCCTGGCACCAATCAGATCTGAATCTCAGTCAGATATGATGGTTGAAACATATTTTCAAGAATTATAACATTGATCCTCATATGACCCGATAAGGTGATGTCTTGCCTAGCACACCTGACCGGAGGACCTATTATTATAGTTTCCTTTTTAGCAAGGTTATCCATTCTTCCATGAGGAAAATTGTAAGACTTATTCTATAAGTTGTTTCCGACGGATCCTTTGTGTATCCAAAGTCTGACATTTGCTTGAAGACCATGTCAATGCTATCTCAAAGCATGTCTGTGGTAATCCGATCTTCAATAAGAGCATTTGAAGCACAATGTAAAAATTTCCTTATCAATTATCCAAACACCGTTGTATGGATAATGTCATGAAATCTTCTCTCCCCTCATCTAAAGGGTTTTCTATTGATATCTTGCCATGGATATTGTCAGGACCCCGACTCAATGCCACATCGATCTAGCATGTAACACCTCATATCACTTTGCGGCCTCACGCACGGTATCCCCACGGGTGTCGCCTTACCTTTGCCCGGGACCATTTGCGCCTTTTGGCACACGTATATGATAGTGTCGCTAGCATCCATATGATAAGGAGCCCGGGATGACATGGCTAGTCGTAAACCCAAAGTGGCACAAACTTACAGGACAGCATCCATGACCCAAAGATCGAACGAGTCGGTCATCGACAAGTGAATCAAGGCTGTAGCACTGGGCTAGCAGGACTCGGTGAACCGGATCAGAAGGGCTAACAGGACTCCGGTATTCATCGCGTGACATTTCCTCGAAGGGACAGACACAGGAACGAAGAAGGACACATGCCGGCCAGCCTAAGTGTTCCGGAGCAGTAGCAAGCTACCATGGCTTAGTGGAAGCACTAGGAGACATTTCCCGGTAAGAGAGGCTACTAAGAATAAACAACTAGATAGTCAGATCCCACACATACCAAGCATTTCAATAACATACACACAATATGCTCGACATGTGTAAATACAACATGGCATCACAACATGACTCTACGACTCAAGTATTTTATTCAATAGGCTCCGAGGAGCGAGATATTACAAACATAGGTCTCATGACCCAACATTCAGAGCATACAAATCAAAACACATGCGGAAGCTTAACATGTCTGAGTACAAGACATCTACAAAAGAAAAAGGCTGAGAAGCCTGATTATCTACCAGATCCTGCCGAGGGCACAAGATCGTAGCTGAGGTAACAAGCTAAACGTCGAAGTCCACGTGGAACTACTAGTGAGACTGAAGTCTCTCTGCAAAAACATAAAATAGGCAAACGTGAGTACAAATGTACCCAGCAAGACTTACATCAGAACTATCTACATATGCATCATTATCAACAAAGGGGATGGTGGAGTTTAACAGCAGCAAGCCAGCTTTGACTCGGTGGCTATCCTAAACTACGACGGCAAGTAACTCTTTTGAGGTGGCGCACACGAGTCCACATATTCACCGTATCAATACACCACTATGGATCCGCTCCCGTCTCCCTACGGGAACGCCATCCATAGCACTCACGCTTATCTTGCGCATTTTAGAGTATCCACTTTCACTTGTCTATGAACTGTACAAGGGGTCCAAGTTTTCATATCCGAGGAATCCGACTATTCGAGTAGATAATGATAACCCTACAGGGGTGTACTTCTTCACACACGCTCTCGCCACTTATCGCCCTGTACACGTCATGTACCTCGGCAACCTTCAAGCGGAAGCCGGGTGAGGGAGTCGGCCACAACCTGACTAACCACACAAGTCTCTCGTCCAGGTTTATCGTCTATTCGGGTTCCATCCGCAAGGAGATCCGACCGGGGTGTCGCTCACGGCCCCAAACGATGTGTGCAGGGTTCCCAAGTCCACCATCCGAGTGCCACTTGGTACACCGGGCCACTGTGCCTAGTTTGTCCCAAGCCCACCTGTACCGGGTGCCACTTGGTAGACTACTAACACTACCTACAAACACTAGAAACTAGTTGCAACTCCTGGACAAAGAACAAGGGTGATTAAGAAGCCGAGAGGGGCACTTAAGCATTCCAATGCGTGGTAGTAGCTGTTCATGGATCACAAACACATAACTCAGTTCCTGAGGACGGCTGCAATGAGACAACCCACCATGTACTCCTACATGGCCTCTCACCGCTACCTTTACCAAATCGTGTTCACACACTTAGCTCTCAACAGTAGGACATGTTCACACACCTCCAATTCATCGCCGATGAATCAGACCTGACACAACTCTAAGCAATAGCAGGCATGACAAACAAGCATGAATGAGTAGGCACATCAGGGCTCAAAAAACTCCTACTCATGCTAGTGGGTTCCATCTATTTACTGTGGCAATGACAGGTCATGCAGAGGATAAAGGGGTTCAACTACCGCAGCAAGTAACAGTTGTATCATTGTTGTCCTAATGCAGTAAAAGAGAGCAGGAGGGAGAGGGTAGGATTGTATCGGAATGAACAAGGGGGTTTTGCTTGCCTGACACTTCTGAAGATAATATAGTTCTCCATCGGTGTCATCGAATAATCGTCGGAACCACGTTCTCGAGAGGAACAAACACCGCAATGAGAAAGAAATGCAATCAATGCAATGCACAATATGATGCATGATCATGACATGGCAATATGCTGTGATATGAGCTAATGCACCTAGCAGCAAGTTAAATGGAGTTGGTTTGGACCCTAGGTTCAAATTCAAACTCCATATGTGAAGGTTTAAATGCCATTATATGATTTGGCCTAAACAGTAGCTATAAGTTGTTCTAACATGCATGAAAATGGTACAGATGGATAGATTGGATTTTTCTGATCATTTTTCATATATAAATTATTAAATTCGGAGTTACGCTTGAATTTCTATGAATTTTAGAAGTTTAGATCATTTTCTGGATTTTCTGATTTATTTTAAATCTAGAAAATCATTTACTGCATCAGCATTGCGTCATGCTGACCTCAGCAGGTCAACAGACCCGGTCCAGGTCAAACCTGACGTGTGGGGTCCACACGTCAGTGACTAACTAACTAACCTAATTAATTAATGTTAAATTACTACTAACTAAAATGTCAATTGAGTTAATTAGACTTAATTAAAAAGACTAATCTAGGATTAGCTGGGCCAGGGCCCACTTGTCAGCAACACAGGGGAGGTCAAACCCCTGGTCAGCCGAGGCTAATACGCCGGCGGCTCGTCGCCGACTACAGCAGGCACGGCGGAGGGCTCGGGTTAGCTCCTCCGGCGACCAAAACGACGGCGGAGAGGCTCTCGTGGTCTTTGGGACTCACGCATCCAACACGACTAGCGGCAGCAGCCGGAGTGGACCGAGCTCGCCGGAAACGAGCTCGCAGCGGCGGCCGGAGTTCGGGCATCGACTGAGTCGACACCACAGAGCATGCTAGGAGCAGCGCATGGGAGTTTTGAGCTCCTGGAGACGCGCTGAGCGCATTGCTATGCTCATCTGTGAGCGGAAGAGCTTAGGAGCACGGGCCTGCCGGCCATGGCGGACGGCGGCGCGGAGCTCATGGGTATCTTCTTCTTCGACACGCGACGACGAGGAAGAAGGGGAAAGGGACCATGGCTCACGGCGAGGTGAAGGTGTGCAGACGGCGGGCTGGGGCGCCTGAGACAGTGAATCGGCGCCGGCGATTTTGGTACCCGTCGGTGAAGACGACAACAATAATGGCGTCACTTCAGGGGCTCTGGCGTCGCTTAGCGCGGTGAGGAGGAAGAGTAGGTCGGCGCGGAGCTTTGGGATCGTCGAGGAGGCGAGGAGGTGGCTCGAGGCAGCGCAGCGGCGGCGACGGTTCGGTCGGGTGTCTGAGAGGAGAGGCGAGGAGAGACGAAGGGGCGAGTGAGGGGGTCCAGGGTTGGTGGCGCCAAGAGAAGGCCCGAGGCATCGCGGTGGCGAGGGACGCAGCGAGCGAGGAGGTGGGGTGTCACCACGGCCAGCGCGTCTGTGTCTCCTCCTCTCGCCTCTTGGAGGTAGAGGATGACTGGCATGGGCCCTGGTGGGCTAGGCCACCAGCTGGGCCAGCCAGGTGGGCTGCCAGGTAGGTCCAGGTGAGCATCCCTCCCTCTCTGTTACTTAATTGTTTTCTGTTTTCTATTTTATTTCTCTGTTTTGAATTAGTAAAAATACTAATTCATTTTGTAAAATCCTGAAAATAATTGTGGGCACTTTTGAAACTATTTCCAACAGCCCTCAAATGCTTTCAAGATTATTTGGACATTTAAAATATTTATAGAATTTAAATGTCCAAATTCAAATACTTATGATTTAATTCAAAAATCCAAAATAGCCTCCAAAAATATGAAACCATTTTTGGCAGAGGGTTTAGGCAGGACCAAAGATGGTGAACATTTATGAAGGGCATTTTGGGTTCATTGAAAAGTTTTAAGTTTGAACCTAGTTGAATTCATTTGATGCTAGGGTTTCAACATCCCCATTTCAAGTTCAAAAGAAATTAAACATGATGCAACACATGACTAGCTAGCTCAGAGCATACCAGAACTAGGGACGTGACAACTCACCCCACTAAACAAGAATCTCGACCGAGATTCAAGGCGTGAGTAAGAAGGCGAGAGGGACACGAAGCTAGCACAATCTTCACGATCCAGGTGGCACTTCATAAGAACCTTGGTTCGATCATCATCTTGTCTCGACATCTTGCTCTGAGAACTCCAACTAACATGACAACGAGAGGGAAAGAAAGACTCTGGAAGGATCGATCTTCTCGAAGGTCGAACAACTCGGGATCAACTCATGGAATGAGACATTGAAACATCTCTCGAGCTGAGACACGAAGCAAACATCCAAAGGGATGGGGTGAAACAGATGTAAGAAGGTTCACTAGGTAGAAAACAATTTCACACTTTAAAAGGTGGTGAACAGTTGACAACGTAGCGAGGAGTTGGATTGCCATGATACCATAACGAGACATCTTAGAGGAGGTGACTCGTAGAATCATCCCTTAAGTGGCAAAAAGAATTACCTTTGATTCAGAGATCATTGAAACTCTTTACACCAGCCTAAGGCAAAACACAATCGATCATTTGAAGGGGTCCAAAAGAATGACATACTCAGACCAGAATGGATGATGTAGATTACCTTGTTGAAGACAACACAAGGGATGATTTTAGTAACTGGGGAAAAGCTCAACAGTAGAGAGTGAGTCCACTGTTTGAAAAGTTATAGCTTAACCGGGGAAACTAGGAGCAATCCCAGCTAGTGCTGATGATAACACCTAGTGCTTGTGCGTGCTCTCAAGAACTTGAGCATTTCCATATTCATCAAGGTTTTACCAATATACGTGTCAAGGATCCCGCAACACAACGTACTACCATGATGAACAGCGATGGGCGATCAGATGCAAAGGAAGATAACCTTCTCGATTTCACCTTAAGCGGGGCCAAGGGAACAAAATCTGGATGATCGACCGAGAGACATTTAGCACTCCGCTTCTAATGTTCTCCTTGATGTACTAGCGTATCCCATTCATAGATATGGTTTGATATCTAGAACATCAAGTAAAAGGTCGGACTTCGGGAGCACAAAAATCCATAAGGGACAACTAAGGAGTAAATCCTGCGAAATCCCTATGGGGAGGTGGCCAACTTTCTCAATCAAGATGCTACAATAATAGGTCTTCCGGCTGGTGCGTTGGTCACGACATCCACTTTACCGGGTTACAGAGAGACCAATATTATAGTGCTTGGGAAAACGTTCAAACCATCATATCTGCCTGAGATTCAGATCTGGTTGGTGTCAGGATATTCCGGACTCATCAAGTCTAGAAAGAAAGACGAAAGTTTGCAACATAAATCGACGAGATGATGTTGCAGGATTCTCGGGAGATGAACTATGATAGTAAGCTCCAAAACATGAGCTGGTTCTGCTACAACATGTGAACACGCTGTCCAAGACAAGCATGACCACATAGTAGTCTTACAACGCAACACTACCGAGTTCAGGTTGGGAACCATCATCGAGGATAACGAAGTCTTTACGCAAGTCCATGGATTAGATCCCAAGCATAGACTTCTCTTCCTTGAACAAATCAGTCAGTGGCTTGGTGTGCTAGGAACACATACAGAATGGAGGTAGCGAGCCTGTCAAACCATAGCATACTTCGCACATGCATGACTGACTTGGGATGGTACCAGAGGAAACAAAAACAATCTTTCTCGAACTCACAGCGGCAACTTGCACCAAATGCACATGAGTCAAAGAAAGTCGCTTCTTTCATCCAAACATATGCTTCACAAATGGTCATGAAGAAAATGCTTACACAAGTTTCCAATGCTAACTTAGATGTACAACATGAATCATGGAGAGGATAAAATGCTGCTGATGAGCTCAACAACAAGTCATCGAGATTCCCATGAAGATGGAATTCCACAACTATGTGAACACAGTGATAGCATTGGTCAGACCAAAAGATATAATGGTGTATGCTCAAGGAAAAACCACGAGTAAGACAACATTACGAACAACGTTGGTTCTGATTTGATTTGAGGATAGCCCACACTCAATTCAAAGTTTTGACATGACAACAGATCCAACAACTAATCACGAGGACCAATCGATGAGAATATCATCTTTCTTCAACACACAAACAGAGGGATATCCCTTGGAATGAACTGAGTCGGACAAGCTTTTATCTTCCAACTCTCCAAGTTGTTGTTTAGCTTGACCAACTAGCTTAGGGGTATCCCACACAGATTCTTGGAGAAGGGGTGGTTTACAAGAAACCATCTTGATCACGAACTCAACATAGCGGTCAGGTGATAACCTGGTAATTCTTCCGAGAAGATATTCGGAAAATCACGAACCACCGGTATGTTACTAAGATCGAGAACAACCTTGCTTTTCAGGGCAAGAAGATATGATCAAAGAGCGAGGAATTGACACAATCCTAACTCATTGATCGAAGAGTGCACCAGAAATAAGGACTAGGTAGCACAGTCTATCTTAGAATGATGATTCAATAACCAACACGCTAAGAGTGAAACTATTGTCCTTTAACTACCAAGCAACAAGGTTGCTAGGAGTATAGATTTCACACATCATAGTTCATCTATCGGCATTCCGGTTGCGACAACACGAAACCGAGGAATGAATAATGATGACGAGAAGTATCCCTATGTCAAGAGTTCATAGGATGGTGTGCAATTCCCATGACATTCTTGATATAAAAGATGGTAATACTCCAAGGTAGAGCAGAACAAGAGCTAGATTAGCATTTTGATCTGCAAAACACAACGGCTTTGACCCAATCCTGGATATGGATGAGCTACTGGAGTTTGTTTCACCTAGTCATTCCGGAATAGAATGGCTTGACGGACCACAAAAGTAGTGGCATCGATGAACACGAATGCATAACTACTCCTGACTATCAATTGATAGATGAGGGCCAGAAAACAACTAAAGAGGGACAACTCAAAGGAACATATGTTTTTCTGAGTTGTGGATGCATAGATTAGTATGTCGAGCAAAGCTCAACATTTCTTCCGGATAACCCATGCAGAAGGTAGAACTGGCAGAGTCACAATATAGAATCGGGAACTCATCGAGAGCACTTTTGTTGTGATCTTTTGGTTCAAAGAACTTCTGCCATAAATGGTTCATAGTATTTGGAAGAAGGAAATACCCGGACCTCGAGGCTATCGCAGAGGTTACTAATATCCTGAAGGGACTAGCAAACACTAACAACACGAAGTAAGTAGGGTGGATCTCGGGTTCAAAACCCAGAAGTGGAATACCTACTACTAAGTGGCATCACGGGATGCTTTCGAGAGTAAAGACCAGAATCATCACACTGGGAACACAACATATGGCTAAATTACTAGGTGATACTCTAGACACCTAGGGTCATAATAATAACTCCAACATATATGTCGAGGCAATAGAGTACCTCAACTCAGCAATTAGTGTGATTAACCTGGCCTAAAAGGACATCAGGAACGGGAGGAAGGGATTTGCAAATGCATCAGACTGTTTAGAAACCTGGGATGACTCGGACAGCATAACGGCTGTAAATGCTCAACAGAATTTATACATGCTACAAAAATGGTGGCATAACCACTCGATCATCACAATATCAAGGTTTCGAGATCAACAATTTACATACGGAAGTAGTAGGAACTTAACTGAGGCTTGAAACCAACAATTCTATAAGTCTACGGATTAGTAACACGTGACCCTAATAGAAGAAGGAGAGAGCCTAGTTCCTTAACCCCGTAGGAAAAGATAAGATGACTCAGATCAGAAGGGCATAAGGTAAAGGAGTAAAAAGAGCCATACGTTCCATCCCACAATCAATTCCCCTACATATAACTAAAGCATTTCTAGACTCATCTTCGACCAGTTTGGCTTGGTAATCCTACAGGCAGTCAAGCTCTGATACCAAAGCTGTCAGGACCCCGACTCAATGCCACATCGATCTAGCATGTAACACCTCATATCACTTTGCGGCCTCATGCATGGTATCCCCACGGGTGTCAACTTACCTTTGCCCGGGACTGTTTGCGCCTTTTGGCACACGTATATGATAGTGTCGCTAGCATCCATATGATAAGGAGCCCGGGATGACATGGCTAGTCGTAAACCCAAAGTGGCACAAACTTACGAGGACAGAATCCATGACCCAAAGATCGAGCGTGTCGGTCATCACGAGTGAATCCAGTCAGTAGCTCGGGCTAGCAGACTCGGTGAACCGGGCAGTGGCGGGCTAACAGGACTCGGTATTCATCGCGTGACATTTCCTCGAAGGGACGGATACGAGAACGAAGGACACATGCGGCCAGCCTAAGTGTTAGGAGCGGTAGCAAGCTACCATGGCTCGATGGAAGCACTAGGAGACATCTCCCGTAAGAGAGGCTACTAAGAATAAACAACTAGATAGTCGGATCCCACACATACCAAGCATTTCAATAACATACACACAATATGCTCGACATGTGTAAATACAACATGGCATCACAACATGACTCTCGACTCAAGTATTTTATTCAATAGGCTCGAGGAGCGAGATATTACAAACATAGGTCTCATTACCCAACATTGAGCATACAAATCAAAACACATGCGGAAGCTTAACATGTCAGTACAAACATCTACAAAAGAAAAAGGCCGAGAAGCCCGATTATCTACCGAGATCTGCCGAGGGCACAAGATCGTAGTGAGGTAACAAGCTAAGCGTCGAAGTCCACGTGGAACTACTAGTGAGACCAAGTCTCTCTGCAAAAACATAAAATAGGCAAGCGTGAGTACAAATGTACCCAAAGAAGACTTACATCGAACTATCTACATATGCATCATTATCAACAAAGGGATGGTGGAGTTTAACAAAGACAAGCCAGCTTTGACTCGGTGGCTATCCTAAACTACATTGCAAGTAACTCTTTTGAGGTGGCGCTACGAGTCCACATATTCACCATATTAATACACCACTATGGATCCGCTCCGTCTCCCTCACGGAACGCCATCCATAGCACTCACGCTTATCTTGCGCATTTTAGAGTATCCACTTTCACTTGTCTATGAACTGTACAAGGGGTCCAAGTTTCCATATCCGAGGAATCCGGCTATTCGAATAGATAATGATAACCCTGCAGGGGTGTACTTATTCACACACGCTCTCGCCACTTATTGCCCTGTACATGTCATGTACCTCGGCAACCTTCAAGCGGAAGCCGGGCGAGGGAGTCGGCCACGACCTGACTAACCACACAAGTCTCTCGTCCAGGTTTATCGTCTATTCGGGTTCCATCCGCAAGGAGATCCGGCCGGGGTGTCGCTCACGGCCCCAAACGATGTGTGCAGGGTTCCCAAGTCCACCATCCGGGTGCCACTTGGTACACCGACCATCAGACCTAGTCATCCCAAGCCCACCTGTACCGGGTGCCACTTGGTAGATTACTAACACTACCTACAAAAACCAGAAACTAGTTGCAACTCCTGGACAGAGAACAAGGGTGATTAAGAAGCCGAGAGGGGCCCTTAAGCATTCCAATGCGTGGTAGTAGCTGTTCATGGATCACAAACACAAAACTCAGTTCCTGAGGACGGCTGCAATGAGACAACCCACCATGTACTCCTACATGGCCTCTCACCGCTACCTTTACCAAATCGTGTTCACACACTTAGCTCTCAACAGTAGGATATGTTCACACACCTCCAATTCATCGCCGATGAATCAGACCTGACACAACTCTAAGCATTAGCAGGCATGACAAACAAGCATGAATGAGTAAGCACATCAGGGCTCAAACAACTCCTACTCATGCTAGTGGGTTCCATCTATTTACTGTGGCAATGACATGTCATGCAGAGGTTAAAGGGGTTCAACTACCGCAGCAAGTAACAGTTGTATCGTTGTTGTCCTAATGCAGTAAAAGAGAGCAGGAGCGAGAGGGTAGGATTGTATCGGAATGAACAAGGGGGTTTTGCTTGCCTGGCACTTCTGAAGATATTATAGTTCTCCATCGGTGTCATCGAATAATCGTCGGAACCACGTTTATTGAGAGGGAACAAACACCGGCAACAGAGAAGAAATACAATCAATGCAATGCACAATATGATGCATGATCATGACATGGCAATATGCTGTGATTTGAGCTAATGCAACTAGCAGCAAGTTAAATGGAGTTGGTTTGGACCCTAGGTTCAAATTCAAACTCCATATGTGAAGGTTTAAATGCCATTATATGATTTGGCCTAAACAGTAGCTATAAGTTGTTCTAACATGCATGAAAACGGTACAGATGGATAGATTGGATTTTTCTGATCATTTTTCATATATAAATTATTTAATTTGGAGTTACAGTTGAATTTCTATGAATTTTAGAAGTTTAGATCATTTTCTGGATTTTCTGATATATTTTAAATCCAGAAAATCATTTCTTCTTGTCGACATTCGTCATCTTGACCTCAGCAGGTCAACAGAGACCGATAGTCAAACCCGACATGTGGGGTCCACACGTCGATGACTAACTAACTAACCTAATTAATTAATGTTAAATTACTACTAACTAAAATGTCGGTTGAGTTAATTAGACTTAATTAAAAGACTAATCTAGGATTAGGCGGGCCAGGCCCACTTGTCGACAACCAGTGGAGGTCAAACCCTGGTCACCAAGGCTAATCGCCCGGCTCGTCGCCCGGCTACAGAGCGCGGGCGGAGGCTCGGGTTAGCTCCTCCGGCGACCAAAACGACGGCGGAGAGGCTCTACGTGGTGCTAGGACTCGCGCGCATCCAACACGACAAGCGGCAGCAGCCGGAGTGGACCGAGCTCGCCGGAAACGAGCTCGTAGCGGCGGCCGGAGTTCGGGCATCGACCGAGTCGACACCACAGAGCATGCTAGGAGCAGCGCATGGGAGTTTTGAGCTCCTGGAGATGCGCTGAGCGCGTTGCTATGCTCATCTGTGAGTGGAAGAGCTCAGGAGCACGGGCCTGCCGGCCATGGCGGACGGCGGCGCGGGAGCTCGCAGAGTACTACGCTACGACACGCGGATGACGAGGGAAGAAGGGGGAAAGGGGACCAGGGCTCACGGCGAGGTGAAGGGTGCGACGGCGGGCTGGGGCGCCCGAGACGGTGAATCGGCGCGGCGATTTTGGTACCGTCGGTGACGACGACGGCGATAAGCGTCCATCTGCGCTCTCTGGCGTCGCTTGGTGCAGTGAGGAGGAAGAGTAGGTCGAGGTGGAGCTTTGGGATGCGTCAGGGAGGCGATGAGGTGGCTCAGGGCGCGGCAGCGGCGAGCGGCGGCGACGGTTGCGGTCGGGTGTGCGAGGGGAGAGACGAGGGAGAGACGAAGGGGACGAGTGAGGGGGTCCAGGGTTGGGCGGTGCGAAGAGAAGGCCCGAGGCGTCATGTGGCGAGGGCCGCAGGCGGGGAGGTGGCGTGTCGCCACGGCAGCGTCTTGCCTCCTCCTCGCCTCTTGGCAGAGGTAGAGGATGACTGGCATGGGCCCTAGTGGGCTAGGCCACCAGCTGGGCCAGCCAGGTGGGCTGCTAGGTAGGTCCAGGTGAGCATCCCTCCCTCTCTGTTACTTAATTGTTTTCTGTTTTCTATTTTATTTCTCTGTTTTGAATTAGTAAAAATACTAATTCATTTTGTAAAATCCTGAAAATAATTGTGGGCACTTTTGAAACTATTTCCAACAGCCCTCAAATGCTTTCAAGATTATTTGGACATTTAAAATATTTATAGAATTTAAATGTCCAAATTCAAATACTTATGATTTAATTCAAAAATCCAAAATAGCCTCCAAAAATATGAAACCATTTTTGGCAGAGGGTTTAGGCAGGACCAAAGATGGTGAACATTTATGAAGGGCATTTTGGGTTCATTGAAAAGTTTTTAAGTTTGAACCTAGTTGAATTCATTTGATGCTAGGGTTTCAACATCCCCATTTCAAGTTTAAAAGAAATTAAACATGATGCAACACATGACTAGCTAGCTCAGAGCATACCAGAACTAGGGACGTGACACATATCATGCTCTGTTTGACCTTGGAAAGGATATACCCCTGAAATATGTGTTTAAACACCTTTTTCTTTCCATTGTTTTGTTTAATCTTTCTTGTGATCTATATGATCTAAGCAGTAATAATTCACTTCTTATGTAAACACCTCGTTGTGTCATTTTGTCATTAAGACCCTGTTACTATTGTTAATGACATTCCGGTAACCACCGAGGGACGAGAACTTTGCCTATTGGTCCGCCTCGTTCAACGAGCAGGAGAATGGTTCTCTTCGTCTCTCGTCCTTGGTACCAGCATTGTTGCCGGCATAGCTGGCAAGCTATTCATGACATGCCTCCCTGTCGCGGCTATGCAAGATGTCACCACCCTTCCTACTTCCAACCCACATGGTGGGCCCATAACCCACAGGTCCACTGGATCGAAACCTGACTCTTCTTTACAACCCGGATTCTAATGGATCCTGTGCACCTGGCTTCGTATGTTATTCACAAGCTAAAATTTATACCATTATTCATCCTGGAATCAAACACCATGTTGTTCTTGTTGTTCAAACCCCCATTCCAGCTTCTGTCTAGTCATCGAATGATTGCCTACTCATTTGAAACTTTGGTACCATCGTATATTGCACTCAACGAATTCACTGAAATACAACTCGTGGGGTACCCTGTGTATTTCCCATTGAGTTCACCGTCAGATGCCCAGCTTTGTGGAGATGCGTTCTTCCGGAGTTTTCCCCTTGGTCGCGTTCGTAGGACGATGGAGATCCTGGAGAAAGGATGAGGACTTGATCATGGTGATTTGAAGCACATAAATGAAGAAATCAACGAAAGGGATCAACCTCTTCGAAAGGGCACCCAAGACCGAGAAGACTCGTTAGGTTTTCCCCTACCAGCACCTTCCCCCAACCCCCCTTACTCCCCCGCTTAAATCTCAGGACGAGATTTCTTGTAGTGGAGGAGATTTGTAACGCCCGGATAATCAAGCTACAGTGAACCTCTGCTAATGATGCCACGTCACCTCGATTACTGTTGCTAATCTCATGTTAGTTCAAAACCGGTTCAAATTCAACTTTGAAATAAAGTCAAACAATGAAAGTTTTCAAATATCAAAACAAAAATGTTCTAGTTATAGCAAATAAATCCTGATTAACATTGGTGAAGAAACCACATTATTAAATAGTGTTTAAGGTCATCAAAATAATTAAAACAACAGCAAAACATTTAATTGATTACCTTTTTCAATGATTTAAAATATTAAATTATTTTATTTAGTTGTCCAAAAATTAGGTGGCAATGGTATATTTAAACATACTAAATTTAGTTGATGTTCTCACATTTTATAAATGGTAATAAAATTAAAATTTGAAAGAAACAAAAAAGGGAATAAATAGAAAGGAAAAAAGAAAGAAAGAGAAAAGACCACCCCCCCCGGTAGGCCCAGTTGGCCACTTCGGCCGGCCCACCCAGCACCTCCCCTGGCCTATATGGCCTCTATCCCCCGAAACCCTAAACCGCTACCCACTCGCCCCACTCCGAGTAAATAGCATAAAGCTACTGGTTTACAGGTTAGGGTTCCAAAAAACTACCACTTTTTTAATTTTCTCAGAAAGCTACCAAACGCGCGGTCGGCTGTTTCAAAAAACCCAAACCCGCGGTGACTAGCGATTAACCTTTTTTCGGCGGCCGGGCCCATCAGCCACCCCACGTGGCAGCCAGCTCCTGCCTGGCCGTTCACTGACAGTTAGCCGACCGACGCGGTCGGAAGTGGGGTAAATATACCCGCTCGGTCGGTCGGCTCTTCTCGCTCGCTCACTCTCTCGTTGCTCGCTCACTCCCCTGCTCTCATTCCCTGCTCGATCTGAGCTTTCGCCGCCTTGCCGTCTTGAGGCGGTGGCCGTTGACCTCCTTGCCGCAATGCCTTCACGGACAGCGAGGAAACCAGCTCGAAGGAGGAGTGCGAGGCTGTCAGCATGGACATGGGACTTATGGTAAGTTCTTTGCCACCTAGGGTTAGGGTTAGGGTTAGGTGGCAGTAGCTTAGGCTACAGCCATGGATGTTGCTTAGTCTAGTGTTGATGTTGTGTGTGTGATACTGTGCTTGATTTGTGAGAGTGTGGTTTGATTGTAGGATTCAGGTAACCTAGGGTTCATCTCTGTACAGTGTTAGGGTTCATGTTGATTTGGGGATTTAATGAACAGTGCAAGTTGAATCTGGTATTGAGTGGAGATTGAAACCAGTTTTGTTGGTTATTATGGTTGCGGGAGGAACCAGACACCACTGTGGAGCCCTTTTACGTGGGCCAACTTGAGCTTGCTCATCCCAAGTGCATTCTGCACCAACTGAGGCCTATTAAGCGTGTTGCTTTTGAAGGGCCTGTAATAGGGAGGCGCCTCTATGGCTGCCCAGTCCAGGTTAGATGCCAATTAAGTTTTCTGCTATGGATGTTCAGTCATGTTTGATATGATGCAGCAGTTTGTTTGATATGTATGATGCAGCAGTTTGTTTGATATGACAAGACACATATGTATTTTTGCCACTTTGAAAACTTACTAATGGCATTGTAATAACTTTTCACATTTACAAATGCAGGAAAATGGTGTGAATTGTGGTGTTGTAGAGTGGGTTGATGGGCCTTGGCCACTGTTCTTCGAGAGATGTTTGTGCAAGCTATGGGAGATGTTCCATGAGCAGAACTTTGGAAGGGTACAGGACAAGGATAAGTTTGAGCAGGAGTTGGCCAGGCTTAAGAGTGAACATGAAAGGGATTTGGCCAAGCTAAGGACTGAAAATGACAAGCTTTGCATTGAGTACACCAAGCTTGTTGATGATGTATCCAAGATGTTTGATTGGCAGGATGGTAGGGTGGACAAGAAACAAGTGGAGGAGGAAGAACTTGAGAAGAAGAAGAAGGAGCTAGAGGAGAAAGCCATGTTGGAGGTGCAGATGGAAAAGCTCAAACTTGCAAAAGAGCAGAGGTGCATTTTGCAGAGCCAAGCTGATATCATCAAGAACACTAGGAAGGCTATGAAGGATGTTCAAGTTGACAGAGATGTTCTTAAGAAGGAGAAGGCAATGCTTGAGCTTCTTGTTGCTGATGTTGAATGAAGGGTATGGCAGCAAGGAGAAGTTAGAGCAAATCAAGGCCATCCTTGAGACTTGAACTTGCTGTGATATGTTGGTGAAGTAAGTACATCCAAAGGCCTTTATATAAGGATGTGGCCTGGCATGATTTCAAGTAATTATGGGTGTACATTTTGGGGGAATGTGAAGTTTAACCTAGTGTGTAAGAACCTTATTTCCTATGTTGTTAAGTTGTAATGGATCTCCTATGGTATTAAGTGTTGTAATGGATCTCCTATGGTATTAAGTAGTGGAAATGGATCTCCTATGCTATTAAGTAGTGGAAATGGATCTCCTATGCTATTAAGTGTTCAACTTGATCTTATATCTTTTATATGTTATTTGTTATCTTCATATATTATTTCTGTGGGTAATTGGGCTTAGTGGCCCACTACTCTCTGACCAAATGCAACCCTAGGCCTACTAACCCCAATCCCCCATCCACCTCTCAATATAAACCCCTCCCCACCCCACCCTTTCGGTGACTCCACCACCGCCACCCAAAAGAAAACCTATAGATGGATCCTGACATGGGAGATGTCACAGAGGAAGAGGGGGAGGCTGTGGAGGCACGGATAGCAGCAGCAGCACAGAGGAGGAGGAGGAGGCGCAGGCAGAGGGCACTAGAGGCGGCCCAGGATGAGCAGCAACAGGAGTTCAACCGCCGACTCTCCAACAAGGTACTGGAGAAGTGCAATGATGAAGAACTAGAGCTGGTTTTCACTGGTGGCAGGGGAAGGTCATTCATGGAGATCATTAGGTGGGCAAGGATGAGGGCAGTCATGGCTCCTCATCCAGCAACTAGGACCAAGTGGGTCCATTTCTTTGAGCACTGTGACTGATATGTCAATCTAGCTATCTATCTTGCTATCTATCTTTCTATCTATCTTTCTATCTGTAAGTCAATTTGAGAGAGAATTGTAGTAGCATTTGTGAGATTTGGATGTAATCTATCTATCTATCTATGAGATTTGGATGTAATCTATCTATCTATCTATGAGATTTGGATGTAATCTATCTATCTATGAGATTTGGATGTTTCTATCTGTAAGGTGTATATCAAGTGTTGAATCCACATATAGATAAAAGTTGCAGATGAATTGAAGTTGCAAACAAGTGCGAGAATCCACATACGGTACCATATTACAAAGAGTGCGATATCAAGTACTTAGTGAGGCAATGTTATTACAAACCAAACCAAACAGCATGAAGCACTTGGAGTTCAACAACTTCAGCTAGTTGCCACTTGCATAAAAGTAATCTTTCAGCCTATTTGATGGCTTCCTGACCCTCTTTGACCCATCATGCACAAAGACTTGTAGCAGCTCTATTGGCGGCAAATTGTCTAGGAGCAATGAAAGATCGATGCCAGCTCTATTGGCGATGGCGACCTGGTGTTCTTTCTTTGGAGAAGACCTTGATGACCTGGTGTTCTTTCTTTGGAGAAGACCTTGATCCATTGCCATTGACAGTTGTGTTCTTCTTCTTGGCGGTGCTACTCTTTGTTGCGAGAAGATGTGTTGGTCCCGCTCTTTTTGAGAGGTGGTGGTCTTTGTTGATGTAGCTGGTGCTGCCCTCTTCCTTGACATAGAAGTTATGCATGTTGACTCATTTATTCTTTGGAGGAGGAGTTGGTGCAGGTGCGGAGGCAGCAGTACCCTTGGTGGCCTTTGTGCGATTGCAGCCAATGAAGATCCAGCCTCGAGTAGTTTGTTCTATTTTCCTACACAACAATATTAGTTAGAAGTATTTTCCTACAAGCGATTGCAGCCAATGAAGATCCAGCCTCAGAGTAGCAATGCAATGTAAGTAACCATGGAATCAATGGACATACCTGATGCTTGTTCAACCTCATTTGGAACTTAGGTTTCAAAGGGACACCACAATTGTTGATCCTGTGCCCTTGCATCTTGCAGTTGCTGCATGTGACTGTACCAATCCTAGAAGTGTCTTTTTTAGCTGGTACCTCAAACAGGCCTTTCCTCCTGGCAGTTTGTTTCTTACCTTTCTTTTCTCTAAAAACAGGGGGAGAAATATCATGCCCATTTGTATGAGGCCAATGGTCAGGACCTGGCACAGGGAATATTATGTGCTTATATGTTTCACAATACATGGGTTTCTTGAAGAAAGCAGACACATAGTCTTCAGGATGTATCTTCACTTTCTGCATTGCAGCAATGGCATGACTGCATGGGATAGCTGTCATGTCCCACCTCCTCTGATCCACAGTCTCATTGTTCAAATTAACACAATATGTGTTTTTAGAGCTACTTGTGACCTGCTATATCCCTGGCCCTGCCATGTATGCTTCACAATATTTAGCCCACCTCTTCCCCTCTTCTAAAATCTCTGAATAAGTAGGTGTGATTTCCCATCTGCATCCCTCTGTCTTCTCTCTGATCTTCTGAAACTTAATCATTAGCTTTGTTCTTATGACCTCTAACATAGTCCTGATTGGCTTGTTCCTAACATCCAATATCATTCTATTGAAAACTTCACTAAGGTTGTTTACTACCAGGTCAGTTTTGCACACAGTGTCCATTTTATACCTAGCCCAGGTATGGTCTGGTATCTGGGACAACCACTTCCAAGCTTCTAAACTTTCTTTTTTCAAATTCTCCATGCCTAAATCATGTCCATGTTTGGTAAAGGAATAGGCAGCCTGATCTAAATGTTTCTTAAGTTCCTCTCCTCTGAAACCAGCAGACTGAAAATTGGCATAAATATGTCTAAGACAAAACCTTTGTGGAGAGTCAGGGAATACATCATCTATTGCATTCAACAATCCTGTTCAATATCGTAATCTTAAGTGCTACTCATGTCTTGAATAAAATTTTAGTCATTGCAAATGTAAAGGCAAATGTAAAGACTAGGTTCAGAACAGTACCTTCTGCCTGTCAGACATAATTGTGTATTTGCCAAACTTATTGCCAGTTCCAATGACTGTTCTAAATTGTGTGAGAAACCATGTCCAACTGTCTGTCTCTTCCTTATCAACAACACCAAAAGCTATTGGGAAGATGTTATTGTTGCCATCCCTCCTGTAGCTGCCAATATCTGATGACCGATTGCTTAGCTTGATGAAGCAACCATCCGGACCTGCTAACATGATAACATGAGTGCCTAAGTACATCAATGTTTAAAAACATATAAATTTCTGAATACTTACCTATAAATGGCTGCATCCATTCAGAAAACCCTCCTTGCATGCAAACAAGCGATAAAACATATAGTGAAACCTTGGGGTAGGAGCTGGGTTAAGTGGGTCCTCATGTGTTGTTACTATGCACCTCTTGCCAGGGTTAGTATCTAGCACACACCTGCAGTAGTCCCTTATTCGTGATCTTTGGGTTTGTGATCTCCTTGCACAACCTCAACTGCTTGCTTCCTTGCCCTATATGCCAAGCTTTTAGGCACATGCACACCAAACTTCTTATTTGTGTATGACATAATTGTGTCAACACCAGCTCCAGGGTTGGATCTGACTGTATCCTCACAAACCTTAGCAACCCAATTGATTGTCACCTTTGTGTTCTCTCCACTTGCTCCACAAGTGTGATCCAGTTCATCTTCTTGATCTTTGAAAGTTGCCTCATGAGCTATCTTGGAGGCAACTATGTAAAACTGGCATCCATGTTTTCTCTCGAGCACCAAGCAATAACCCTACTTGGTTCATTTCTATGATACTCAAAATTCCTAAGAGTCCTCACATGAAAATTTCTAAGTGCTTCTCTGAACTCAACTACATTTTCAAAGCACAAATGCATTGCAAACTGCTCATGTGCATCGTGGCCTTGATGGATCATACCATATCCTCTCCTTCTTCTGCTTCTTCCTACTCTTCCTTCCAGATGGCAGCCTTGGTGCATCATCTTCATCACTTATGCCAAAATCACACGGAAAATAGTACTCATCAACTTGAGGGACATAATCTTCAAACTTGATGTGCTCGGGCTCACTATGAGACTTCTTTGGTTGGGCAGGTTTTCTAAGCGGCTTAAGCTTTTTGGCTGCATTTGTAGTTCTGATGCAGGATCACTTATGCCAGATCCTCTACTTGTTCATCTTGAAACAACTAGTTCTTCCTCCCAAAACTCGAAGGTTACGAGTTAGCTGCCTGAAGTGCTCTGCGATGTCGATGCCGATCTCATCTTCACCTCTGCACCAAGCTTTGTAAGAAATCTTCTCCCCTCTGTAATCACCTCTAAAGAACTCAAAATTTGAAGATGATTTGTCATCTTCATCTTCATCTTCTTCCTCTGGTACATCTTGTTCTTCTTCATCTGCTGCTACTTCTACATCTTCTTCTTCCACAACTTTTTCCCCTTGTTAAAATTGCTGCTTTGCTTTGTGTGTTTATGTAGGGATCATCGAGGCGGTCTGAACACCTTCTTGTGAAACTCTGTAAACAACAGGTTCACCAACATGATCAATGGGCATCTGTTCCTCATCTGCTGGGCTTGGATCGGTAGCTTTTCCGACAATCGATGTTCAAGACCTTATTATCAACAAACAAGTCAAGCATTTCCTCTAATGCCTCCTCACTATCCAGGGCCTCCACCCTCCAAATTTTTCCCTCTTCCTTTACATAACTTAGAAATGCATCCATTCCATAGCCCTCCAACTCAACCAATGCTAATATGGTCGATAAGCGATATCTGAGGACACCAATACTTTTTCTCCATATTATCTATTCCTTGAAAATGTAGCCTCAAGTCCCAACTCTCATCATCTAAGCTGTAGGATTAAATTGACAAACAATTATTTTTAAGTGAATGCCTTTGAACATTCTTGACCAAAATGAATGTTCTTCTAATTACAGTGAATGCACTAACCAAATGAACTAACCAAATGCACTTTCTTCTACACTAACTTAACCAATAAAATCTTGTAGCACTTTCTTCTAATTTGAACAAAAGCACCATTCAGCAGTGATTACCTCACTCCACCAAGGGCGATGCCCAATGGTGGCAGCTTCTTTGGATCAGCGTGGATGCGCTTTGCCACTACCTGGCATGCGGACTTCCGGATCTGAGCTCGCGGATCCACATGAGCATGGCGGTGATGGCTGCTTGCGACCACTTGCCGGGAAGCTCGAGCTGCCTAGCCATTTGTCCACCTCTGAGGGTCCACCGCCCTCCTCGCCAGTGCCGCCTTGGCTCAATCGCTCGCCGCCAACGAGATTTGGCTGGGCCGCCGCCATCACCCACCTAGGTCACTGCGGGGGAGAGGGGGGGGAGAGGAGGGGGAGTGAGAGAACCGGACCGCGTCGGCTACTTTGGTTCCGGCCGGACGCGTCGCGCTTGGCCGTGAGCGGCCAGCGCCGTGAGCAGCTGCCCCACGTGGGGGCAGATGGGCCGGCCGTCGAAAAGCAGTTAAATCGCTAGTCACGCGGGTTTGGGTTTTTTGAAACAGCCGACCGCGCGTTTGGTAGCTTTCTGAGAAAATTAAAAAAGTGGTAGTTTTTTGGAACCCTAACCTATAAACTAGTAGCTTTATGCTATTTATTACTCCCCCACTCCCTCCCCCGATTCCCCCTGGATCGGGATCGACCCCTCCACTCTCCCCTCACGCCTCGCTCCTCTCGCTCCCTCCCGATCTGGATCGGGGCGCAACGGCCCCCCCTCGCCGCCGTTCTGCTAAGGTCGCCGCCCCCCGGACTCCTCCGCGCCCCTTCTCTCACCTCCCTCGACTGGATCGTGGTAGCGCCCCGCTGCCCACCTCGGCGGGCACCTCCCGTCCCCGCCACTAGGCTGGCGCCTCTCGCCGAGCCCACCTCATCACCAGACCGTGCAGCGGGGTCCACTGGCCAAGCCTTGCCCGAACCCGGCCGCGGCCGCTCCCGGCGAGACGCCCTCCAGCGCCGGCAGGCCGCCGACCATGACCACCACGTCGTCGGAACGATTCCTCGCCGGACCTCTTCCCCACCGCGTGTCGTCCCCGTCCTCCTCCTCGACACCCGCTGCCTTGTCCCTATGGCCCGCGGTGAGGCTCCGGCCTTATCTCCTCCCTCTCCTCCCATCGGCGACCGCATATACCGCGCGCCCACGCGTGCCACGCCGCAGCCACCCGCGGCCATGTCGTTGCTCTGCTGCTCCTTGTACTGCTGCTACTTTGGTGTTTGGCGCTGCTGCCTCCTTGCTGTTGCCTGCGTGCTGCCTAGCTGCTGCTTTGCCGCTTCTTCTGCCTGCTCCTACCCCACTATTGTTGCTCACGTCGTAGCCGCCCAGCCCACGCGCATCTCCGAGTGCTCATGTACGCTCCCGTGCCATGGCCATGGCTTGCCTGTGCTATGTGCACGGCCGTGTGTGAGGCCGGTTGGCTCTCTGTACATGCGGCCAACGTACTAAACAAGGGCCTAATTAAAAGATTGTTAGGTGTACTTAGTGATAAGTTAGCTTGTAGTCCATGGCAAGTGGGACCCCTTGATTAAATTAGTTAGATGATTTATTGACACATGTGCCAATAACATGTGGGGCCTAGCCCCCAGAACGATTATATAAAAATAAAAATAATAATAATAATAAATTCAATTAATTAGTTAGCTAAATTAATCGTGTTTAATTTACCTAATTAGCTAATTAACCTAATTAACTATTGTTAATTAACTAAACAGTTAGTGGCATGTGGGACCCACACGTCAGTTTGACCCAGTCAACGCCCGTTTGACTGCTGACGTCATGCTGATGTCATCATGACATCAGCATACACTATTCTGGATAATGTTAGAATGAAATAGATAAATAAATTTAGAAAATAATTAAAAACTTTAGAAAAACATAGAAAATAAACTGTAGCTAAGATGAAAATGTTTTCTACATGAAAGTTGCTCAGAACGATGAGATGAATCTGAATATGTAGCCCGTTCATCCGCCACATACCCCTAGCATAGCAAACACGCATCTTCCCCCCTCCGGTTCATCTGCCCGAAAACGCGAAACACCGGGAATACTTTCCCGGATGTTTACCCCCTTCGTCGGTATCACCTACTACGCGTTAGGGCACACCTAGCACCGCGTATTGCCATGTTACGCTTTGTATTGTTTTGATTGCTCTATTATTTATTTGTGTTCCCCTTCCGTTACTTCTTTCTGGTAGACCTCGAGACCGCCGTCGATATCCCATGATCGACTACATCAACGACGAACCCTCCTTGCCAGAACAACCAGGCAAGCCCCACCTCATGATCACCAGATATCGCCTATTCTTATTTATACTACTTGCATTAGAGTAGTCTAGCATGTTACTGTTCGGTTACTCCTATTCTGTTGCATAGCCTGTCATTGTTGCTACAACCATTGATACCTTACCCGCAATCCTAAATGCTTAGTATAGGATGCTAGTATATCATCATTGGCCCTACATTCTTGTCAGTCTTCCTTGTTATACTATTGGGCCGTGATCACTCGGGAGGTGATCACGGATATATATACTATACATATATACATATTATACAGATGGTGAATAAAGTCGGGTCGGCTCGTTGAGTGCCTGCGAGTGATTGACGGATTGGGGGCTGAAAGGACCTCTATCCCGACGGCCCTATGTGTGGATCTTTGTGGCGGAGTGACAGGGCAGGTTGAGACCACCTAGGCGAGAGGCGGGCCTTGCCCTGGTCGGCGTTCGCGGTTGCTTCATAATAACATGCTTAACGAGATCTTGGTATTTGATCTGAGTTTGGCCACTGGCCTATACGCACTAACCAACTATGCGGGAAAGATATGGGAACTCGACGTCGTGGTATCAGTCGAAGCATTAAGTGACGTCGGCCGATCGGCGGCGGCCGGATTGGACTGGAACGCCTGCTCTTGTATTAGGGAGGCTAGGTCTACTTTCCGCCGCCCTCGCAACGTGCAGGTGTGCAATGGGCGATGGGCCCAGACCCCTGCGCCATAGGAGTTAGACCGGCGTGCTGACCTCTCTGTTGTGCCTAGGTGGGGCTGCGACGTGTTGATCTTCCGAGGCCAGGCATGACCCAGGAAAGTGTGTCCGACCAAATGGGATCGAGCGTGTTGGGTTATGTGGTGCACCTCTGCAGGGAAGTTTATCTATTAGAATAGCCGTGTCCCTCGGTAAAAGGACGACCCGGAGTTGTACCTTGACCTTATGACAACTAGAACCGGATACTTAATAAAACACACCCAGACAAGTTCCACAAACAACCCGGTGATCGCTTTTCCACAGGGTGACAAGGGGAGGATCGCCGAGTAGGAGTATGCTACATGATGCTACTTGGTGGACTTCAATCTACTCTCTTCTACATGCTGCAACACGGAGGCTACCAGAAGCGTAGTCTTTGATAGGACTAGCTATCCCCCTATTATTCTGGCGTTCTTCAGTTCAGTCCACCGATATTGCCTCTTTACACATATACCCATGCATATGTAGTGTAGATCCTTGCTTGCGAGTACTTTGGATGAGTACTCACGGTTGCTTTGCTCCCTCTTTTCCCCTTTTCCTTCTTCTTCCTGGATGCCGCAACCAGATGTTGGAGCCGGGGCGGATGCCACCGTCGGCGGCGACTCCTACTACGATGGAGGTGCCTACTACTACGTGCGGGCGGCGGCGACCACCAGAGTAGCTAGTTGGATTCGAGGCGGGAGGCTGCGCCTCTTCGTCTGCACCCGGTTTGTGCTAGCCATCTTATGGCAACTTGTTTAACTTATGTCTGTACTCAGATATTGTTGCTTCCGCTGACTCGTTTATGTCGAGCACTTGTATTCGAGCCCTCGAGGCCCCTGGCTTGTATTATGATGCTTGTATGACTTATTTATGTTTTAGAGTTGTGTTGTGATATCTTCCCGTGAGTCCCTAATCTTGATCGTACACGTTTGCGTGCATGATTAGTGTACGATTGAATCAGGGGCGTCACAATTTACCAATGGCATTATGTATCAGGGAAAGAACTTCCAAAGTGATTGAATATGAAGGACGTTGTTAGATAAAATCCAACAAGGATCCGATGGTCCTCAAGGGATCTGATGTAAGCATTGGTACTCAACTAGAGGAAGAAACAATGCAAAGGCATTGGATTATAGAAACAACTAACTAATTCAAAACTCAAATGCAAAGGAATTGTGATTTCCAAATCAAGGGATCAGAACCAACCGCTCTGATTAGGTATGGATAAGTTGAGTAGGCTTGGGGGTACAATCTATGGAAATTTTATTGGTCGAGATCCAGCTCATGTTTAAATGACGCCTAAGCAGGAAGGATGAATTCTATGAACCCTTAAGGATTGCGAGCATTCGCATCATATTGAATCAATGGACTAAAAATGATAATGACAAAGGATGCCAATAAGATACAGGACTTATAGGATTAACCATAATGCAAGCAAGCAAGAATTTCAAGATTAATAGGCTGCTCGGGATTTTTCGGAAGATCGAATGGTATTTCAAATACTTCCGTGAAACACATGAGCAATTGGGAATGAGAAGATACTCGGTAAGTGTGAGAAATTATCCGTAGGGGTATTCAGGTGGCAAAAAACTGCAAGGCAGTAGGCACCAAGTATTCTCGGAACAATAGAGAGAATTTTGCGGTATCGCGTAATAACAAGATCAACGGGGAATGATTGTATGAATGGCAAGTGTACATGGTTATCCATAGGGGGTTTATAAATGGAAGGGAAGTGCAAAAGCGATGGCACAAAGTCTCAAGAGAACCTCGTAGCGTATCTTCGGAATCTTCTGGTGCATCGACCAATCATCTTAAGTGAGGGGCTCTCCGGGAGGAAGTAGTTACGAGAACCTAGAATCGGAGTTAGTAAAATCATTTAGCCCGAGTAGAAGAGAGATCAGAGTCCCAGAGTATAGACGAGGAATAAAAGATCCTAATACCACCCAATGGCGACGTGGGCCCATAAGACACACAGCCATGTTAGTAAAAGTATTGTAGTGACTAGACTTGACTTCGGCCAAGGAGTGTGGAAGTGGGATTCCTACAGGCAGTCGGCACTGATACCAACTTGTGACGCCACTGATTCGATCGTACACTAATCATGCACGCAAACGTGTACGATCGAGATTAGGAACTCACGGGAAGATATTGAAGGAAATATGCCCTAGAGGCAATAATAAAGTTATTATTTATTTCCTTATTTCATGATAAATGTTTATTATTCATGCTAGAATTGTATTAACCGGAAACATAATGCATGTGTGAATACATAGACAAACATAGTGTCACTAGTATGCCTCTACTTGACTAGCTCGTTTATCAAAGATGGTTATGTTTCCTAGCCATGGACAAAAGAGTTGTCATTTGATTAACGGGATCACATCATTAGAAGAATGATGTGATTGACATAAACCCATACATTAGCCTAGCACTTGATCATTTAGTATGTTGCTATTGCTTTCTTCATGACTTATACATGTTCCTGTAACTATGAGATTATGCAACTCCGTTTACGGAGGAACACTTTGGGTGCTACCAAATGTCTAGCGTAATCGGGTGATTATAAAGGAGTACTATAGGTGTCTCCAAAGGTACATGTTGGGTTGGCGTATTTGAGATTAGGTTTTGTCACTCCGATTGTCGGAGAGGTATCTCTGGGCCCTCTCGGTAATGCACATCATTATAAGCCTTGCAAGCAATGTGACCAATGAGTTGGTTACGTGATGATGCATTACAGAACGAGTAAAGAGACTTGCCGGTAACGAGATTGAACTAGGTATTGGATACCGACGATCAAATCTTGGGAAAGTAACATACCGATGACAAAGGGAACAACGTATGTTGTTATGCGGTTTGACCGATAAAGATCTTCGTAGAATATGTAGGAACCAATATGGGCATCCAGGTTTCGCTATTGGTTATTGACCGAGAATAGTTCTAGGTCATGTCTACATAGTTCTCGAACCCGTAGGGTCCGCACGCAAGGTTTCGATGGCGGCTTTATTATGAGTTTATGAGTTTTGATGTACGAAGGAGTTAGTCCGGATGAGATCGGGGACATGACGAGGAGTCTCGAAATGGTCGAGATGTAAAGATCGATATATTGGGCGACTATATTCGGAGTTCGGAAAGGTTCCGAGTGATTGGTATTTTTCGAGTCTGGGGAGTTCTGGGAATCTGGGAAGAGTATTGGGTCTTAATGGGCTTTAGTGGGAAGGAGCCGGGAGGTGGCGTGCCCTCCCAAGCCCAGTCCGGTGGACAAAGGGTTTGGGCGCGGCCCCCTCTCCTTCCTTCTCCACTTCCTTCTTTCCCCCTTCTCCTAGTAGGACTAGGAAAGAAGAATCCTACTCCCGGTGGGAGTAGGACTCCTTGGCGCCCTCCTCCTAGGGCGGCCTCCTCCTCCTTGCTCCTTTATATACGAGGGGGGGGCACCCCAAGACACACAAGTTGATCTACGGATCGTTCCTTAGCCGTGTCGGTGCCCCTTCCACCATATTCCACCTCGGTCATATCGTCGCGGAGTTTAGGCGAAGCCTGCGCTGCTAGAACATCATCATCGTCACCACGTTGTCGTCTTGTGGAACTCATCTCGGGCCTTTGCTGGATCGGAGGGTCAAGATCGTCATCGAGCTGAGCGTGTGCTGAACTTCGGAGGCCCGTGCGTTCGGAGCTTGGATCGGTCGGATCGTAAAGGCGTGCGACTACATCAACGCGTTGTGCTAACGCTTCGCTTACGGTCTCACAGTGCGTGGGCGAACACTCTCCCTCTCGTTGCTATATCATCACCATGATCTTGCGTGTGCGTAGGAACATTTTGAAATTACTACGTTCCCCAACAGATATCACAACACAACTCTAAAAGTAAAATAAGTTATACAAGCATCATATTAGAAGCCAGGGGCCTCGAGGGGCTCGAATACAAGTGCTCGAATATAAACGAGCCAGCGGAAGCAACAAAATCTAAGTACAGACATAAGTTAACAAGTTGCCATAAGATGGCTAGCACAACTAGGATACAGATCGAAAGAGGAGCAGGCCTCCTGCCTGGAATCCTCCTAAACTACTCCTAGTCGTCGGCGGCTTGAACGTAGTAGTAGGCACCCTCGGTGTAGTAGGGGTCGTCATCGACAGTGGCGTCTGGCTCCTGGGCTCCATTATCTGGTTGGACATCCAAAAATAAGAGGGAGAGGGGAAAAAAGGGAGCAATGCAACCGTGAGTACTCATCCAAAGTACTCGCAAGATAGGATCTACACTATATATGCATGGGTGTCTGTGTAAAGGGGCAATATCGGTGGACTGAACTGCAGAATGCCAGAATAAAAAGGGGATAGCTAGGCCTGTCGAAGACTACGCTTCTGGCAGCCTCCATCCTGCAGCATGTAGAAGAGAGTAGAAGGTAAGTTCACCAAGTATCATAGCATAGCATAATCCTAATCGGCGATCCTCTCCTCATCGCCCTGTGAGAAAGCGATCAGCGGGTTGTCTCTGGAACTTGTCTGGGTGTGTTATTAAGTATCCGGTTCTAGTTTCCATAAGGTCGAGGTACAATTCCGGGTCGTCCTTTTACCGAGGGACGTGGCTATTCGAATAGATAAACTTCCCTGCAGGGGTGCACCACATAACCCAACACGCTCGATCCCTCTGGCCGGACACACTTTCCTGGGTCATGCCCGACCTCGGAAGATCAACATCTCGCAGCCCTACCTAGCACAACATAGAGGTCAGCACGCCAGTCTAAATCCTATGTGCCGCAGTGCAGGCCCATCGCCATTGCACACACTGCGTTGCGAGGCGGCGGTGAGCAGACCTAGCAACCTCCATTACAAAGGAAGTTGTGTTACGCGGTCCAACCCGGCGTGCGCCGCTCAGTCGCTGACGTCAAGAAGGCTTCAGCTGATACCACGACGTCGAGTGCCCATAACTGTTCATGCGTAGTTGGCTAGTGCGTATAGGCCAGTGGCCAGACTCAGATCAAATACCAAGTTCTCATTAAGCGTGTTATTATGAAGTAACCGCGGACGCCAACCAGGACTAGGCCCACTGTA
This sequence comes from Aegilops speltoides, assembly GCA_021437245.1. Taxonomy (NCBI): domain Eukaryota; kingdom Viridiplantae; phylum Streptophyta; class Magnoliopsida; order Poales; family Poaceae; genus Aegilops; species Aegilops speltoides. The sequence continues at coordinate 202,787,268 of CM038146.1, read as the reverse complement.
ACGCCCCCGATTCAATCGTACACTAATCATGCGCATAAGCGTATGCGATCAAGATCGAGGACTTCAAGGGAAGATATCACAACACAACTCTAAAAACATAAATAAGTCATACAAGCATCATAATACAAGCCGGGGCCTCAAGGGCTCGAATACAAGTGCTCGATCATAGGCGAGTCGTGAAGCAACCATATCTGAGTGAGACATAAGTTAAACAAGTTGCCATAAGATGGCTAGCACAAAGCCGGGATCTGATCGAAGAGGCGCGGGCCTCCTGCAGGATCCTCCTAACTACTCCTCAGTCGTCGTCGGCGGGCTGCGTAGTAGTAGGCACCTTGAGTAGTAGTAAATGCGTCAATGGTGGCGTCGGATCACAGGCTCCAACGTCTGGTTGCGGTATCCGGGAAGAAGAGGAAAACGGGGGAAAAGAGGGAGCAAAGCAACCGTGAGTACTCATCCAAAGTACTCGCAAGCAAGGAGCTACACTACATATGCATGGGTATATGTGTAAGGAGGCAATATGAGTGGACTGAACTGCAGAATGCCAGAATAAGAGGGGGATAGCTAGTCCTATCGAAGACTACGCTTCTGGCAGCCTCCGTCTTGCAGCATGTAGAAGAGAGTAGACTGAAGTCCTCCAAGTAGCATCGCATAGCATAATCCTACTCGGCGATCCTCCCCTCATCGCCCTGTGGAAAAGCGATCACCGGGTTGTCTGTGGAACTTATCTGGGTGTGTTTTATTAAGTGTCCGGTTCTAGTTGTCATAAGGTCAAGGTACAACTCCGGGTCGTCCTTTTACCGAGGGACACGGCTATTCGAATAGATTAACTTCCTGCGGGTACACCACATAACCCAAAGACGCTCGATCCCATTTGGCGGACACACTTTCTGGGTCATGCCCGGCCTCGGAAGATCAACACGTCGCAGCCCCACCTAGGCACAACAGAGAGGTCGACATGCGGTCTAAACCCTATCGCAGGGTGCAGGCCCATCGCCCATTGCACACCACACGTTGCATCTGTGGCGGTGAGCGGAGACCTAGCAACCTCCATTACAAAGGAAGTCGCGTTACGCAGTCCAACCCGGCGCGTGCCGCTCAGTCGCTGACGTCAAGAAGGCTTCGGCTGATACCACGACGTCGAGTGCCCATATCTTTCCCACGTAGTTGGTTAGTGCGTATAGACCAAATGGCCAGACTCAGATCAAATACCAAGAGCTCGTTGAGCGTGTTATTATGAAGCAACCACGGACGCTGACCAGGGCCACCTCGCGCCTAGGTGGTCTCAACCTGCCATGTCGCTCCGCCACAAAGATCCACACAGAGGGCCATCGGGACAAAGGTCCTTTCAGCCCCCAATCCGTGAATCACTCACGGGTACTCTTCGAGCGGACCCGACTTTAGTCACCATCTGAAGTATGTATATATGTATAGTATATACCGTGATCACCTCCCGAGTGATCACGGCCCAATAATATAGCAAAGGCGGTGACAAGAATGTAGGGCCAATGATGATAAACTAGCATCCTATACTAAGCATTTAGGATTGCGGGTATGGTATCAATATTCGTAGCAAGAATGACGGGCTATACAATGTAATAGGAGTAACCGAACAAGAACATGCTACACTACTCTAATGCAAGCGGTATAGAGAAGAATAGGTGATATCTGGTGATCAAGGGGCTTGCACGGTTGCTTTGGCAAGAAGGAGGGGTCGTCAACTCCGTAGTCGAATCTGGGGGTCGCCGGCGGTCTCGGGTCTCTAGGAAAGAAGTAACGGAGAGGAACACAATAAATATGAGCAAACAAAGCATCACAAAGCGTAACAAGGCAATCTGCGGTGTTTAGTGTGCCCTAAGCGTAGTAGGTGATCTTGGTGAAGGAAACATCAGGAAGGTATCCCGGTGTTTAGCGTTTTAGACAGATGAGCAGGAGGCGAAAGTTGTGAGTTTGCTATGCTAGGGATGTGTGGTAGACGAACGGGCTGCGTATCTGGATTCGGCTCGCCGTTCTGAACAACTTTCATGTACAAAGTTTTTCCATCCGAGCTACGGTTTATTTTATATTAATTTTAAAAGATTTAATCATTTTTAGAATTTATTTAATTATTTAATTCTAACATTATCCAGAACAGTGAAAGGTGATGTCAGCATGACATCAGCAGTCAACAGAGGTGTTGACTAGTCAAACTGACGTGTGGGTCCCAGCTGTCATTGACTGTTAACTAACCTAACAGTTAATTAGGTTAATTAGTGATTAGATTAATCTAAAATGAGTAATTAAGTTAATTAATTTAGTTAATTAATTAATTAATGTGTTTATTATTATTATTTTTAAATTCTTTTTTGTTTTAATAAAAGGGGCGTGGGGCCCATATGTCATATGCCCACAGGGCCATAAACGGCGCGGGCGACGGATTCTGAGTGCGCCCCTTGGCGCCGCGCCTGAGGCATCTTGGTGTGGGCGCACCAAAGCGAGCACTCACTGCGAGGCGGGGCGAGGCTCTTTGGGGCACGCAGCAGCAGCACCTTGGCTGCGCCAACGAGGGGCCATGGCGGGCGGAGGCGAGGTGGCGCCGGCGACGCCGCTGGCTCATGGGGCGTGGTGGCGTGGCAGGAGGAGGGAGGCGGAGGCGAGGCGCACCGAGGCACGGGCCATGGGCGCCGACCGAGCGGGAGCGGGCGACGGCGAGTCTTTGCGGCAGCCGTAGTAACAACGGGCAAGATCGATTCGCGGTAGGAGGAGGAGGAGCGATGGCGGGGCTCAGCCGCGGGCGGGCGCCGAGGCAGCGGCGAGTGGGAGGCCGGCGATGCACGCGCAGGCGTGGCCGAGATGCGCCAACGAGGCCTCGGCAAAGCGGTAGCAGTAGACGTGGTGCGTGCGTGGCGGCCTTGGCCTTGGCGGTGACATGAGGAAAAGGGAGGAGGGGCCTCACAAGGGTTGCAGGCCGCAGGCGGTGGGGGCGAGGAGGTCGTCGGGGACGACGCGGACAAAGTGGAGGCAGGCTGGCGAGGAGGAGGAAGCAGACCGGCGAGGTCCTCAGGCGGCGGCGACGGGATGGCGATGAGGCGTGGCCACGGCTTCACGTGGTGTCGCGCGAGGAGGCAACGGCGACGGTAGGCGACGGTGATCCGGCGGTGGCCTCGACGGGGTCGGGGCGGCGACGGGCGAGTGCCCCAATCCCGATCTGGATTGGGGGGAGGAGAGGAGCATGGGGATCGTGGGGGGGGGGAGGGAGTGGGAGGTGTCGGTGGGGGTTACGAGTTAGGGTTCGGGGTGAGGGGCCATATAGGCCAGGGTTAATGGGCTGGCCGGTGGTGACTAGTGGGCAGTTGGCCCGATGAGAGGGCTCCTTCTCTTACATTTTGTTTTGTTTTTACTTTTTATTTACTTTACCTTTTACTGTTTTAGTTTTGTTTCCTATTATTTTAGTTTTAGTAAAATATACCGTAGTATCTAAATTATTATTTCAACTTAGTCCATAGTCACAAGAAGTCTAGTCCTCAAATAAATTAGTTTAACCTTTTATTTATTACAAAAGGTATTTAAATAATTGTTTTTGCCGTTGTTTTATTCATCTTATATATAGTATTTAAACATTTTATAAAGGTGTGGCTTCTCCACCATAATTACCTATACAATATTTGGTTCCTCCGAACATTTTAGTTTTAATATTTGAAAACTTTTATTTTTTGATTGAATTTGAATTTAATTTTGAATCGGTTTCGATCTAGCGAGGTTAGCAACAAGAATCGAGGTGGCGTGGCATCATTAACGCGGATTATCTGTAGCCTAATTATCCGGCGTGACAATACTCCTCCACTACAAGAAATCTCGTCCCGAGATTTAAGAGAATGTAAGGGGAAAGTTTTGATTCTGAAATTCTAGCGAGTGTTCGGTCTTGGTTGCTCTTCTCAAAGAGGTCGATCCATTATGTTGATGTCTTTGTTTCTCTGCTTCAAGTCACCATGACCAAGTTGTCATCCTTTCTTCGGGATCTCCATCGTCCTACGAACGTGACCAAGGGAAAAAAAACTCCGGAAGAACGCATCTCCACAAGGCTGGGCATCTGGCGGTGAACTCAATGGGAAATACACAAGGTACCCCACGAGTTGTATTTCAGTGAATTCGTTGAGTGCAATATACGCTGGTACCAAAGTTTTAAATGGGTAGGCAATCATTCGATGACTAGACAGAAGCTGGAATGGGGGTTTGAACAACAAGAATAACACGGTGTTTGATCCATGGATGAATAATGGTATAGCTTTTAGCTCGTGAATCACATACGAAGCCAGGTGCAAAGGATACATTAGAATCCGGGTTGTAAAGGAGAGTCAGGATTCGATCCAGTGGACCTGTGGGTTATGGGCCCACCATGTGGGTTGAAAGTAGGAAGGGTGGTGACATCTTGCACAGGCGCGACAGGGAGGCTTGTCAGTGAATAGCTTGTCAGCTATGCTGGCAACAATGTCGGTACCAAGGACGGGGGACGAAGAGAACCCTTTTCCTACTCATTGAACGAGGCAGACTAGTAGGCAAAGTTCTCGTCCATCGCTGGTTATCGGAATGTCATCAACAATAGTAACAGGATCTTACAGACAGAGTGGTACAACAAGGAGTTTACATAAGAAAAGAACATTACTGCTTAGATCAAATAGATCATGAGAAGGGTTAATGTAACGCCCCGGATTTGTTGCGCCAGGTGTCTGCTAGTTATTCGCCGTCGTTTCCATGTCTTTTGCTTGCGTGTTGCATTTTGCCATGTCATCATCTGCATTTCATCTGCATGTTTTTCAAAACTTGCATCCGTTCGGGTCCTCCTGGTTCTCTCTGTTCTGCATTGAGTCCGACCACACTCGCTGCGCCTGCTGCACCTCCGAATATTATTTTTATAAGCGGCATAAAATGTTCTCGGAATGGGTTGAAGCTTGGCATGCGGTCTTATTATAGTGTAGACAGGCGCTGTCAAGTTTAAATCGCATTCGAGTTCGTTTGACCGCCCAACCGTTAAATATATAACCGCGATATAGTCGGTCTAGCGTCTGACGTTTTCGGTATTCGGAAACTGTTGCCGGGCCTCTCTTCTCTTCTCTCCTCTCGGCTCGAGGCCTCTCTTCACAGCCCGTCTAGCCCTCCTACACTTCCCCTCGATTCGGAGCCGTCCGATGTCGATCTGAGGCCCCGAAACGGCCCCAAACCCTCAAACCCTAGCTCCTTTCTATATATAGACGCCTCCCATGCCATTTTTGGCCTCCACCAACCTCCTCCCTCAATTTCCGTGCAGCCAGCCACCTTCCACCTTGGTTCCGCCGCCGCAAGCTGCAGCCCGCCACTTGGCGCCGCCGCCGCCGCGCCCCGGACCAATCCGGGCGCGCCACATCACCTAACGCCGCGGAGCCCATCTGCCCGCCATACAGGCGATCTAGGCCCGAGGCGCCCGCGCCAAGGCCGCCCGCCGCCCGGCGCTCGCCTCGCCCCTCCCGCTCGATCCCGATGGGATCGAGGCGCCTCGCTGAACCTCGTCCTTGCGACCCGCCACCGGAGCTCCTCACCGTGGCGACTGATCTCGCGGGCAGGTCCACCTCTCCGCCCCTCGCACCTCGCCCTCTCCCTTCTCTCCCTCTTCCTCATGGCCTCTCTCTTCTCCCCTTGAGAACCGTCGTGGCGCTTCATTGCGGATCTCGCGCCACCGTGCTCTGTAACGCTGCTTGCCGCCGAAATGGGGTCCCATTTGGATCCGCCGGATCCGGCTGGGCCTCGCGCCTCGCCCAGCCTTCGCCGGCGTCCTCTTCCAGCGGAGCCGCCGCCATGGCCTCCTTCCTGTGAGGAGCACGGGAGGAGGACGAGCTCCTCTCTCATGGGCCCCGCGGCCCAGCCTAGCGCCCCCAGCGCCCTTCGTGGGCTTCCAGCGCGCCCAGGCCCAGCTTCGCCACCGGCCCCCCTCCTGCAGCCTCCCCTCCAATCGGGCAAAGCCCACTGGGTGAGCTACACCCAGCGCCCTCCTCTCTGTCCAGCCAGTTCACCTCAGATTCAGCCCAGAGCATGTTTTTTTTCCTGTCTGCGATTTTCACATTATCCAGCGAATTACTGTTTTGCAGAAAACCCCCTAAGCATCATGCATATAATAACTAATTAACGGTGCATCGGATTAAAACAAACTTTATATGTAAAATGCTTAGAATTTCATCTAGTTTCATAATATGCCATTTTCATCCATGTTTGAAATGATTAAAATGTTGTTTGATTAAATTTGCTTAAATGCCATGCTAAAATGATGTAATTCATAACTAAATAACCGTAGCTCGGATTTAAATGTTCTTTATATGTATTTGGGGTGGAAAAATGCCTAGATTACCATGGTCCACTTTATTTTCCTGTTTAACAACTTTAAAATATGGTTTAGGGCAGAACAGTACCAAATTCATAATTTGCATATGAGGATTTTCCGGATTTGTTGTTCGTTGTTTCCGGCCTCATTTAAACTTGCCTAGCTAGGTAGTTTTGTTGTGCTTCACCCCTTGCTATGTTAATCAACATTTAATATTGTTGGGTACATAACAAGATCAAACTAAATAATTGCATGTGGTGTTCCGTCAATATGCAACTCGTTGCATATTGAGCTCCACTTAATTTGTAGTGTTGTTTGTTGCACTTTGCCATGCCATGCCATGCCTCATTAAACGGACATGCATCATACTTGGTTGTGCATCATGCCATGTTTATCGATGGTTGTTTACTATATTGTTTGCTTCTTTCGGTTTGCTTCTCTCGTTAGCCGGTTTCGTTCGGAGTTGTGAGGATTGTTCGACTACGCCCGTTTGTCTTCTTCATGGACTCGTTCTTCTTCCTAGCGGGATTTCAGGCAAGATGACCGCTACCCTGGATCTCACTACTATCATTGCTATGCTAGTTGCCTCGTTCTTTCGCTATGCTGCGCTTCCTATTACCTGTTTGTCCAACCATCCCATATTGCCATGAACCTCTAGCCTTGACACCTTTCCTATGCAAACCACTGTTTGGCTATGTTACCGCTTTTGCTCAGCCCCTCTTATAGCGTTGCTAGTTGCAGGTGAAGTTGAAGATTGCTCCATGGTGGACAGGGTTTATGTTGGGATATCACAATATCTCTTATATTATTAATGCATCTATATACTTGGTAAAGGGTGGAAGGCTCGGCCTTATGCAGTGTTTTGTTCCACTCTTGCCGCCCTAGTTTCCATCATACGGTGTTATGTTCCCGGATTTTGCGTTCCTAACGCGGTCGGGTGATTTATGGGACCCCCGACGGTTCGCTTTGAATAAAACTTGTCCAAAAAGGCCCAACCTTGGTTTTACCATTTGCCTCACCACCACCTATCCCTTTCCCTTGGGTCAGCCAACCCAAGGGTCATCTTTATTTTAGCCCCGGGCGGTGCTTGTCTAAGTGTTGGTCCGAACCGAGCCGCCTGCGGGGCCACCTTGTGGCAACTCGAGGGCTGGTTTTACTCGTAGCCTGTCTCATGCGTTGTTGCCCTGAGAACAAGATATGTGCAGCTCCTGTCAGGATTGTCGGTGCATCGGGCGGTCTTGCTGGTCTTGTTTTACCATTGTCGAAATGTCTTGATGTACCGGGATTCCGAGACTGATCGGGTCTTCCTGGGTGAAGGTCTATTCCTTCGATGATCGCGAGAGCTTGTCATGGGCTAAGTTGGGACACCCTGCGAGGTTTAAACTTTCGAGAGCCGTGCCTGCGGTTATGTGGCAGATGGGAATTTGTTAATGTCGGTTGTAGACAACTTGACACTTGATCCGAATTAAAACGCATCAACCGAGTGTGTAGCCGTGATGGTCTCTTCTCGGCGGGGTCCGGGAAGTGAACACGGTTTCTGTGTTATGATTGGCGTAAGTAGGTGTTCAGGATCACCTCTTGATCATTGCTAGCTTCACGACCGTTCTGCTTGTTTCTCTTCTCGCTCTCATTTGCGTATGTTAGCCACCATCTATGCTTAGCAGCTGCTGCAACCTCACCACTTTACCCCTTCCTTTCCCATTAAGCTTTGCTAGTCTTGATACCCATGGTAATGGGATTCTTTGAGTCCTCGTGGCTCACGGATACTTCAAAACCAGTTTGCGGTGCCTATGTTACCGGCGGTGGCGCAACCAAGCTCAAGGAGGAGCTTGATGAAGATCTTGCCCTTTGTGTTGTTTCGTTCTAGTTGATCGATGAGTGGAGCCCAGTTGGGGTCGATCGGGGACCTTTGTCGCATTTGGGGTGCTTCTTTTATTTTGGTTCCGTAGTCAGACCTTGATTGTATCTGGATTATGTAATGCTTTATTCATGTAATTGTGTGAAGTGGCGATTGTAAGCCAACTATGTATCTCTTTCCCTTATGTATTACTTGGGATGTGTGAAGATTACCTCACTTGCGACATTGCTTTCAATGCGGTTATGCCTCTAAGTCGTGCTTCGACACGTGGGAGATATAGCCGCATCGAGGGCGTTACAAGTTGGTAATCAGAGCCTTCCTCGACCTTAGGAGCCCCACTTTGCTTGATCGTTTTTAGCGGCGAGTTGTGTCTAGAAAAATGTTTTGAGTCATTTAGGATTATATATATCGGAGAGTTAGGAATTCTTTTTACTCCCGGTCCTTTCGACCTTACGGTGAGGTATCTGACGTAGAGTTTTGACTCTTCTCTTCCCAAATTTCACTAAATTTTTTTAGGATCACGCTGGTATCTTGGAATCGTTCGATATTCTTATGACGAGAACATTGTTCTTGGTGCCTCGACATTTAGGGGTTGTCGCGGTGTCCCGGGAGTTGAGCTTGAGGTGTTGTCATCATAATTTTATCGTTGCAATTCGGAATACCGAGTTTAGTACGCCGACATCGAAAATCTCTTTTATGCGGTTGTTGGTGAGATAACCCGCTAACCCAATCTTGAGGTGAGTACGGGAGTATTGCCATGACTTCGTATAACGGATGCTTTTGAAGGTTGAGGTAGACGATTTCGAAGGTTTCTTGGTTATGTGTTGACGGATGGATACAATGGATGTAGGTATTGTTAGTTTGGGTGAGATATTATGCTTCCTGTATCCCCAACACCCGATTGCATAACCGGAAAATTTCGGAGTTTCATAGGTGGGAATTCAAGTAGCTCTTAGGATATCTTTCCGACGGATGTATGATATGAAATTGGGGTTCGGCGTCTAGTGGTCCGCCTATTCACGGTTGGTTTCTGATGGTCTCGTTGTGTCTTAAAGAGTCCTTGGCTATGCCGACTCGGGGGCGCTTCGTATGTCATGTGCCTTGCCTTGTACATGATGGTGCTGTCTGATTGAGCCCGTAGGCCCCACCACGAAAACTTGGACGAAATCTCTATCATATGTTTGTTCCGCTTATTCTCGCAAGCCAAATCCTTTGTTTTGTTTTATTTGTGGTATTCGAGTTGCTTCGAAGTCAAATGTTGAATCCATACCTTTCCTAAATGGTGTTCTCATATTGCTATGTGAATACTAATCCTTTTCAATCATTCAGGTTGTCATGTTAATCCTTTTCCAACCGGTGCGCTTCTCTTCGAGATGATCCCATCATTCTCCCCATCCGCAAGATCATTTCTAAGTTTTCTCAACGGTGTTTGTTTCATCCGTCCCAAGTTGCCTTTGTTTTCCCGCCCTCCTACCCTTTTCTTCAAGGACTCATTTATTTTAATCAAGTATCCATTTATTCATGTGAAGTCACTTCACTCTTTTCTATCAATGTTCTTATCCGGTGATTTCCCATGAAGATGCTCAACAGCTTCAAGTTCATCACCCTTCATTGTTGTTTCTTCTCCGGTGGATCCTATTCAAGCTTTCGATATTCATCATATTCCTTTTTCCTCATTTTAATGTCTTCTCATACCGGTGCACCTCATTATCATTCTACTTCTCGCTATTTGTTATTCCGGAGTGCTCAAGATATCTCGAAGATTCGTGTTTCCACTCTGCATTAGTTCAAGCTCTTTCGAGATTGGTATCTCATTCAAGTCATTTAATTCAACCGGTGCAACATCTCTTTTAAATCATTTCCAACGGTGTTTTCTTTTGAGTGGGCCCTAACCCACGTGTCTTTTCGAGGATCTTACGACTCTTCTATTTTCCCGAGCTATCCTAAATTCTTCTCCAAGTTTGACGTAAGAATGAGTTATCATCAGTCAAATGCTTTTCTCCAAGATCTTTCAAATTCTTTCATAGTTGGCTCAACCTCTTCGCTTTTGATTCTTCCGGTGAGCCTCAATAATTCTTGGTGGTGTTTCTCGTTGTCATTCTCAACATTTGAAGACCGAAGAAGGATTTCTCTTAAATCTTGGTCCATTCTCTTGAATATTCATGGTTCTAGCTTGATGCCATCCTCTCATAATTGTTTTCGATTGTGACAATTCTTTCTTACCATCCGGAGCATTTCATGAGTTGTTTCCATTTCTTTCCTCCGAAGTCCATCATGTCATAATTCTTCATTCTCAGCGTGTAGCTATCGTTCTCCAAATCTTACCAGTGCATCGTTCAAATATCCTCTAATCAGTTCATGATCTCTTCGTTCTCATGTATCTAAATCCCCTCAAATATATTCATTCGTTTTCTAATTCTTCCCGGTGAATTGTGCCTTTGCTACGTTCTTTTTCAATTCTTACGGTGGTTCGTTCAAGATTTCACCTCTTTCGTTATCATTTAATTCATTCGTTCTTTCCAATCCTACCGGTGGTTCGTTGAAGACCTTCCCAAGCTTGCGCCATATCTATCTTAATCCTTTTTCAATGAGAATAAGTAGTATGCCAAATCCATTGCTTGTCATCAATCTAATTGGTGAAGGATGAGCATAATGTAATTCTTATTCTTGTTTCATCGAGTAAATTCAATTCTTTTCTTGCGGAGATTGTTCATGATGAAGTAATTCTCGTTTCATTTGTTTCATCTTCTCTTTTTCCCAGAGTTCCAAGCTCTAATTATCTCGGAGATCCATCTAAATCATTGCAAGGATTCACCCTGTGTTTCCAATTTCTCTTTCTTTTCAATCCTTTTGTTTACCGGAGTTCTTCATGGAGGTTCTACATGGTGGTTCATCAAGGATTTAATTCCCTTCTCAAAGTTTTCATCGAGATTCTTTCCTAAGGAGCTCAAGCTTTCTTCATATGGTAATCCGGAGTGCAATTCTTTCTACCATATTTTGGAGGTGGTGTTATGTCACTCTTGACAATTTCCATTCATGTTTCATGATTCATATGTTTTCAAGAATGAGGTATTCTAAATCCATCTTTTTCTCTTCGTTCAAGAGATCTTTTGACCAATCAACTTCTTCATTGGAGTTATCTTGTGTCAGATTTCACCTAAAGCTTTCCCTAAGGAATGTTTCTATTTGTGGTGCTTGTCAATGATCCAAGTTATCTCTTTTCCATCTTGATGGAACAAGCTTTCATCTCTTCGTTAATCTCAAGCAAGCAATTGTTTCCGTTAGTGGCCGGATGTCACCTCATAGTCTTGAGATGTTTTCCATAAGGCCACTACAAGCTTATTCGTTTCGTTGTTGGTTTTCCAACAACTCCGTTCTTGCATTTCTTGTAAGCGTGCTCTCTCAAGATATTGTTTCCCTCCGTCCATTCCATTCTTTCATTTCTTCCGGAGGCATTGTGATGTCGCTCTTTCCTCTCATCATCTCGTATTGTGAGGATCATGTTCTTTTCATGCTTATCCATTTAACCGAAGTGTTGTGTTCTCATTCAAGTTCTTTCATCTTATCAAGTTTTGCCTCTCTTTTCAACCTGAGTGCTGTCTGAAATCCTTCTTACCCATTGTGCCATTCTTTCAATAGTTCCGGAGGCAGTGTGTTGTTGATTTCATCAAGTATGCTCTCATCTTGTCAAGTTCATGTTCAATTCAATCCATTTACAGTCGGAGTGCTGTCAAAATTATATCAATATTATTCCTCCTCTATCTAGTTTTAACCGGAGTGGTTTCAATACCTATCTTATCACTAAACCTCTTGGTTCTCGTTGTATCCCTTGTTCCCCTTTTCTAACGGAGTGTTTTCAACTTTGTTCATCTTCGTGGTTTTCTTTCTTTTGTTTTGCTCAACCTCTCAAGGTTCATGGTGTTCACTCGTTCGTCAAAGAAGCAACTTAGTTTTACCTCCCATCTTCCTCTTACTTTTCCCTCCGGTGCCATCCTAGATCTCGGGACGAGATCCTCTCGTAGTGGTGGAGTGTTGTAACACCCCGGATTTGTTGCGCCAGGTGTCTGCCAGTTATTCGCCGTCGTTTCCATGTCTTTTGCTTGCGTGTTGCATTTTGCCATGTCATCATCTGCATTTCATCTGCATGTTTTTCAAAACTTGCATCCGTTCGGGTCCTCCTGGTTCTCTCCGTTGTCCGTTCGGAGTCAAGACCACACTCGCACGCGCCCGCGGCACCTCCGAATATTATTTTTATAAGCGGCATAAAAATGTTCTCGGAATGGGTTGAAGCTTGGCATGCGGTCTTATTATAGTGTAGACAGAGCGCCTGTCAAGTTTTGTCGCATTCGGAGTTCGTTTGACTGCCCAACCGTTAAATATATAACCGCGATATAGTCGATCTAGCGTCTGACGTTTTCGGTATTCGGAAACTGTTGCCGGGCCTCTCTTCTCTTCCCTCCTCTCGGCTCGAGGCCTCTCTTCACAGCCCGTCTAGCCCTCCTACACTTCCCCTCGATCCGGAGCCGTCCGATGTCGATCTGAGGCCCCGAAACAGCCCCAAACCCTCAAACCCTAGCTCCTTTCTATATATAGACGCCTCCCATGCCATTTTTGGCCTCCACCAACCTCCTCCCTCAATTTCCGCGCAGCCAGCCACCTTCCACCTTCGCTCGCCGCCCACCCGCAGCCGCCACTTGGCGCCCGCCCCCGCCAGCGCCGGACCAATCCGGCACGCCACATCACCGCGCCGCCGGAGCCCATCTGCGGCCCGCCCGGCGATCTGGGCCCGAGGCGCCCGCGCCAGCGCCCGCCGCCGCCCAGGCGCTCGCCTCGCCCCTCCCGCTCGATCCGATGGGATCGGGGCGCCTCGCTGGCCTCGTCCTGCGACCCGCCACCGGAGCTCCTCACCGGCGGCAACTGATCTCGCGGGGCAGGTCCACCTCTCCGCCCCTCGCACTCGCCCTCTCCCTTCTCTCCCTCTTCCTCATGGCCTCTCTCTTCTCCCCTTGGGGCCGTCGTGGCGCTTCTTGCCGGATCTCGCGCCGCCGTGCTCTGCGAGCCTTCTTGCCCGAATGGGGTCCCGGGCCGGATCCGCCGGATCCGGCTGGGCCTCGCGCCTCGCCCAGCCTTCGCCCGGCGTCCTCTTCAGTGAGCCGCCGCCATGGCCTCCTTCCGTGAGGAGCACGGGAGGAGGACGAGCTCTCTCTCATGGGCCCCATGCCCACCAGTATAACCTCCCCTCCAATCGGGCGAAGCCCACTGGGTGAGCTACACCCAGCGCCCTCCTCTCTGTCCAGCCAGTTCACCTCAGATTCAGCCCGAGCATGTTTTTTTCCTCTCTGCGATTTTCACATTATCCAAATAATTCTTGTTTTGCGAGAAAACCCCTAAGCATCATGCATATAATAACTAATTAACGGTGCATCGGTTAAAACAAACTTTATATGTAAAATGCTTAGAATTTCATCTAGTTTCATAATATGCCATTTTCATCCATGTTTGAAATGATTAAAATGTTGTTTGATTAAATTTGCTTAAATGCCATGCTAAAATGATGTAATTCATAACTAAATAACCGTAGCTCGGATTTAAATGTTCTTTATATGTATTTGGGGTGGAAAAATGCCTAGATTACCGTGGTCCACTTTATTTTCCTGTTTAACAACTTTAAAATATGGTTTAGGGCAGAACAGTACCAAATTCATAATTTGCATATGAGGATTTTCCGGATTTGTTGTTCGTTGTTTCCGGCCTCATTTAAACTTGCCTAGCTAGGTAGTTTTGTTGTGCTTCACCCCTTTCTATGTTAATCAACATTTAATATTGTTGGGTACATAACAAGATCAAACTAAATAATTGCATGTGGTGTTCCGTCAATATGCAACTCGTTGCATATTGAGCTCCACTTAATTTGTAGTGTTGTTTGTTGCACTTTGCCATGCCATGCCATGCCTCATTAAACCGGACATGCATCATACTTGGTTGTGCATCATGCCATGTTTATGCGATGGTTGTTTACTATATTGTTTGCTTCTTTCGGTTTGCTTCTCTCGTTAGCCGGTTTCGTTCGGAGTTGTGAGGATTGTTCGACTACGCCCGTTTGTCTTCTTCATGGACTCGTTCTTCTTCCTAGCGGGATTTCGAGCAAGATGACCGCTACCACGGATCTCACTACTATCATTGCTATGCTAGTTGCCTCGTTCTTTCGCTATCTTTGCGCTTCCTATTACTGTTTGTCCAACCATCCCATATTGCCATGAACCTCTAGCCTTGACACCTTTCCTATGCAAACCACTTGTTTGGCTATGTTACCGCTTTTGCTCAGCCCTCTTATAGCGTTGCTAGTTGCGGTGAAGTTGAAGATTGCTCCATGGTGGATGGGGTTTATGTTGGGATATCACAATATCTCTTATATTATTAATGCATCTATATACTTGGTAAAGGGTGGAAGGCTCGGCCTTATGCACAGTGTTTTGTTCCACTCTTGCCGCCCTAGTTTCCGTCATACGGTGTTATGTTCTCGGATTTTGCGTTCCTAACGCGGTCGGGTGATTTATGGGACCCCCGACGGTTCGCTTTGAATAAAACTTGTCCAGCAAGGCCCAACCTTGGTTTTACCATTTGCCTCACCACCACCTATCCCTTTCCCTTGGGTCGGCCAACCCAAGGGTCATCTTTATTTTAGCCCCCGGGCGGTGCTTGTCTAAGTGTTGGTCCGAACCGAGCCGCCTGCGGGGCCACCTTGTGGCAACTCGAGGGCTGGTTTTACTCGTAGCCTGTCTCATCCGGTGTTGTCCTGAGAACGAGATATGTGCAGCTCCTATCAGGATTGTCGGTGCATCGGGCGGTCTTGCTGGTCTTGTTTTACTATTGTCGAAATGTCTTGATGTACCGGGATTCCGAGACTGATCGGGTCTTCCTGGGTGAAGGTCTATTCCTTCGATGATCGCGAGAGCTTGTCATGGGCTAAATTGGGACACCCTTGCAGGGTTTAAACTTTTTGAGAGCCGTGCCCGCGGTTATGTGGCAGATGGGAATTTGTTAATGTCCGGTTGTAGACAACTTGACACTTGATCCGAATTAAAACGCATCAACCGAGTGTGTAGCCGTGATGGTCTCTTCTCGGCGGAGTCCGGGAAGTGAACACGGTTTCTGTGTTATGATTGACGTAAGTAGGTGTTCAGGATCACCTCTTGATCATTGCTAGCTTCACGACCGTTCCGCTTGTTTCTCTTCTCGCTCTCATTTGCGTATGTTAGCCACCATCTATGCTTAGCCGCTGCTGCAACCTCACCACTTTACCCCTTCCTTTCCCATTAAGCTTTGCTAGTCTTGATACCCATGGTAATGGGATTCTTTGAGTCCTCGTGGCTCACGGATACTTCAAAACCAGTTTGCGGTGCCTATGTTACCGAAAGGTGGCGCAACCAAGCTCAAGGAGGAGCTTGATGAAGATCTTGCCCCTTTGTGTTGTTTCGTTCTAGTTGATTAGTAGTGGAGCCCAGTTGGGGTCGATCGGGGACCTTTGTCGCATTTGGGGTGCTTCTTTTATTTTGGTTCCGTAGTCGGACCTTGATTGTATCTGGATGATGTAATGCTTTATTCATGTAATTGTGTGAAGTGGCGATTGTAAGCCAACTATGTATCTCTTTCCCTTATGTATTACTTGGGATGTGTGAAGATTACCTCACTTGCGACATAGCTTTCAATGCGGTTATGCCTCTAAGTCGTGCTTCGACACGTGGGAGATATAGCCGCATCGAGGGCGTTACAGTTAAACAAAACAATGGAAAGGAAAAGGTGATCTTCATATTAAACAGAACAATGGAAAGGAAAATGTGTTTAAACACAAATTTCAGGGGGTATATCCTTCTGAAGGACAAACAGAGCATGATATCCATGACAGGATATAACGTAGAAAACCCTTTAGGAAAGGGGAGAGAAATCTCATGACATTACCCATACAACGGTGTTTGGATAATGGATAAAGAGAATTTAGCATTGTGCTTCAAATGCTCTTATAGATGATCGGAGTAGCACAGACATGCTTCGAGATAACATTGACATGGACATCAAGTAAGGTTCAGACTTTAGATACACAAGGATCCATCAGGAACAACTTATAGAACAAGTCTTACAATTTCCTCATGAAAGAATGGATAACCTTGCTAATAAGGAATCTATAAGAGCAGGTCATCTGGCCAGGTGTGCTGGGCATGCCATCACCTTACCGGGTCATAAAAAGATCAATGTTATAACTCTTGGAAATATGTTCCAACCATCATATTTGTCCGAGGTTCAGATCCGATTGGTGTCAGGATAACTCCGACTTAGGATGCGTGAGAAGAAAAGGTGCACCACAAATTGACGAGATGACATTGTAAGATTCTCGGGAAATGAACTATGGAAGCATGTTCCGAAACAAGCGTTCATCATTAAATCAAGGAGAGGGGAGGAGATGGCTGGTGGACTCAGCGCTAATTAATTGAGATTTCCAAAAAAATGGATTTCCACAATTATATGAACAAAGAGATAACATTTGCCAGATCAAATGATATAATAATGTATGCTCGAGGACAGCATACACATTTAAACATTGGTTGAAAGGTGCACCCGAATATGGGCTGGGTTGCACGATGTAACGCCCCGGATACAACTTTCCATATTCGTAACTCCAACTCTTGCCTTTTCCGGAGATGCCATATGTTATTTTTCCTTCGTGGTTGGGTTTTGTCCTTTTGTTTTTGCATTTTGTTCATGTCATGCATTTCTTGCCATTGCATCATCATGTTTTCAAAACTTGCATCCGTTCGGGTTCCGTCGCTTCTCTCCGTTGTCCGTTCCGAGCCCTTTCACACTCGCGCCTTGCTGCACCTCTCGAATATTATTTTATAAGTGGCATAAAATGTTCTCGAAATGGGTTGCAACTTGTCGTGCGGTCTTATTATAGTGTAGACAGACCGCCGCCAAGTTTCATTGCATTCGGAGTCCATTTGATAGCCCAACCGTTAAACTTAAGCGGTACCATTGCGGTACTGCGTCGGACGTTTTCGGTATCCGGAAGCGATCGCCGGGCTGCTTTTCTCTTCTCTCCTCTCAGCCCAACTTCTCTTCACAGCCCACTATCCACTCACCTAGACCCTCTCCGCTCCGGAGCCATCCGATGTCGATCGAACGGTCCAAACGGGCAAAACCCTCTCCTAACCCCTCAAACCCTAGCCCTACCTATAAATGGAAGCCTCCCTTCCATTTTGGCAGCAGCCAAACCCCTCCTCGAGCCCCGCGCCACCAACCTCCCTCCGTTTCCGCGCCCCGCCAGCCATCCGCCGCCACTTGACCTCCCACCGTCGCCCCTGCCTTCCTCCAACTCCCGCAGGGCCCGCCGGAGCCCATCCGCAGCACGCCCCGGGCCGATCTGGGCCTGAGGTGCCGCGTCGCGCCGCCGGCCGTCCACAGGCGCCTGCGTCTCCCTCTCCCGCTGCCTCGCTCGATCCGGATCGGAGGAGCCCGATCCCGAGCTCCGCCGCCTTATGCCCGTCGTCTGCGGCGTCCCTCGTCGAGCCACCACCGCCGCCGCCCAGCGGCGGCGCCCGCCAGCCGGAGCCCCGCCGCCTTTTTTCCTTCCTTCTTCCTTCTCCCTCTCCCTCATGGAGTTTCTCTCCTCCCCTCTGCAGTCGCCGCCGCCTTGGTCCCCGTCGCCGCCCGACCTTTGCCGCCCATGGGAACCAGCCTGCCGCCCAGATCCGTCCGGATCTGGCCGGCCTCGCCCGCCGACGCCCTTCCCGCCGTTGCCGGCCGCCGTCGCCCGGCCATGGCCTCGCCTCTGCCAGCAGCGTCTTGACGAGGAGGGCACCTGCCATCAGCCACGTGGGCGCGCTCCCCACTGCCCATCTCCCACGGCCAGAGCCAACTTCCTCCCCGGCCCGGCCAAGCGCCTCCGGCCTCCCAAATACTCTCCTCCAGTAGGGCCTTGGCCCATGGTGAGCCACCCCAAGCCCAGCTCCCCAGCAGATTTCGGCCCGATCTGTTTTTTCTGATCTGTGATTTTAGCTATTTTCCAGAGATTCCTATTTTGCAGAAAACCCCCTAAGCTTCATGCATTTAATAACTCCACAACCGTGCATCGGATTAAAATAATTTATATATGTAAAATGATTAGAATTTCATCTAGTTTCATAATATGTCACTTTCACCCATGTTTAAAATGTTTAAACTGTTGTTTGTTTAAATTTGCTCCAATGCCATGTTAAAATGATTTAATTCATAACTAAATAACCGTAACTCCGATTTTAATAAACTTTATATGTAAATGGGGTAGAATTTTGCCTAGTTTAACATGGTGCACTCATCTTGCATGTTTAACAACTCTAAAATTGTGTTTAGGGCAGAACAGTACCAAATTCATAATTTGCATATGAGGATTTTCCGGAATTGTTGTTTATTCTTCCGGCCTCATTTAAACTTGCTTAAATAGTTAGTTTCCTTATGCTTCACCTCTTGCCATGTTTAACAACATTTAATATTGTTGAGTAGCCTAAACGAGATCAAACTAAATAATTTATGTTGTGTTTTGTCAATATGCAACTCGTTGCATATTGAGCTCCACTTAATTTGTAGTGTTGTTTGTTGCACTTTGCCATGCCATGCCATGCCTCATTAAACCGGTCGTGCATCATATTTGTCTGCGCATCATGACATGCTTATGCTTGTGTGTTTACTATGTTGTTTGCTTCTTTCCGGTTTGCTTCTCTCGTTAGCTTCGGTTTCGTTCCGGAGTTGTGAGGATTCGTTCGACTACGTCCGTTTGCCTTCTTCATGGACTCGCTCTTCTTCCTAGCGGGATTTCAGGCAAGATGATCATACCCTCGAAATCACTACTATCTTTGCTATGCTAGTTTGCTCGCTCTTTTGCTATGCCAATGCTACGATGCCTATCATTTGCTTGTCAGCCTCCCAAATTGCCATGTCAAACCTCTAACCTTTGACACCATTCCTAGCAAACCATTGTTTGGCTATGTTACCGCTTTGCTCAGCCCCTCTTATAGCGTTGTTAGTTGCAGGTGAAGATTGGAGTTTGTTCCTCGTTGGAACATGGAGCTGTTGTTCCTTGTTGGAACATGTTACTTGTTGGGATATCACAATATATCTTATTTAATTAATGCATCTATATACTTGGTAAAGGGTGGAAGGCTCGGCCTTATGCCTGGTGTTTTGTTCCACTCTTGCCGCCCTAGTTTCCGTCATACCGGTGTTATGTTCCCGGATTTTGCGTCCCTTACGCGGTCGGGTGATTTATGGGACCCCCTTGACAGTTCGCTTTGAATAAAACTTGTCCAGCAAGGCCCAACATTGACTTTTACCTTTTGCCTCACCATCACCTATTTTTCCCTTGGGAGTCGCTCTCTCGAGGGTCATCTTTATTTCAGCCCCCCCGGGCCAGTGCTTGTCTAAGTGTTGGTCCGAACCGAGCCGCCTGCGGGGCCACCTCGTGGCAACTCGAGGGCTGGTTTTACTCGTAGCCTGTCTCATCCGGTGTTGCCCTGAGAACGAGATATGTGCAGCTCCTATCGGGATTGTCGGCGCATCGGGCGGTCTTGCTGGTCTTGTTTTACCATTGTCGAAATGTCTTGATGTACCGGGATACCGAGTCTGATCGGAGTGTCTCGGGTGAAGGTCTATTCCTTCGATGATCGCGAGAGCTTGTCATGGGCTAAGTTGGGACACCCTGCGGGTATAAACTTTCGAGAGCCGTGCCTGCGGTTATGTGGCAGATGGGAATTTGTTAATGTCGGTTGTAGAAAACCTGAAGTTGACCTTAATTAAAATACATCAATCGCGTGTGTTACCGTGATGGTCTCTTTCCGTGGTCCGGAAGTGAACACTGATGTTGGAGTTATGCTTGACGAGGTTGCTATAGGATCACTTCTTGATCATACTTTTGACGACCGTGCTTTGCCTTCTCTTCTCGCTCTCATTTGCGTATGTTAGCCTCCGTATATGCTAGTCGCTTGCTGCAGCTCCACCTCATGCCTTTACCTTACCCATAAGCTTAAATAGTCTTGATCTCGCGGGTGCGAGATTGCTGAGTCCTCGTTGCTCACCAGATACTTCCAAAACCAGTTTGCAGGTGCCTACGTTACCGAGCAGGTGACGCAATCAAGCTCAAGGAGCAGCTCGATGAAGATCTTGCCCTTTGTGTTGTTTCGTTCTAGTTGATCAGTAGTGGAGCCCAGTTGGGGTCGATCGAGGACCTTTTGTCGCATTAGGGGTTCTTCTTTTATTTTGGTTCCGTAGTCGGACCTTGATTGTATCTGAATGATGTAATACTTTATTCATGTAATTGTGTGAAGTGGCGATTGTAAGCCAACTATGTATCTCTTTTCCTTATGTATTACTTGGGTTGTGTGAAGATTACCTCACTTGCGACATTGCTTTCAATGCGGTTATGCCTCTAAGTCGTGCTTCGACACGTGGGAGATATAGCCGCATCGAGGGCGTTACAAGTTGGTAATCAGAGCCTTCCCCGACCTTAGGAGCCCCACCGCTTGATCGTTTTTAGTGGCGAGTTGTGTCTAGAAAATGTTTTGAGTCATTTAGGATTATATATATCGGAGAGTTAGGAATTCTTTTTACTCCTCGGTCCTTCGACCTTCCGGTGAGGTATCCCGACGTAGAGTTTTGACTCTTCTCTTCTCAAATTTCACTAAATTTTTTTAGGATCACGGGTATCTTGGAATCGTTCGATGGTTTTATGATGACAACATTGTCTTGGTGCCTCCTGTCATTAGGGGTTGTGGCGGTGTCCCGGGAGTTGAGCTCCGAGGTGTTGTCGTCATAATTTTATCGTTGCGATTCGGAATACACGAGTTTAGTACGCCGACATCGAAAATCTCTTTTATGCAGTTGTTGGTGAGATAATCCCGCTAACCCAGTACTGAGGTGAGTACAGGAGTATTGCCGTGACTTGTATAACGGATGCTTTTCGAAGGTTGAGGTAGACGATTTCCGAAGGTTTCTTGGTTATGTGTTGATGGATGGATACGGCTGGATGTAGGGATTGTTAGTTTGGGTGAGATATATTGCTCCCCTGTATCCCCAACACCAGATTGCATAACCAGAAAGTTTCGGGAGTTTTATAGGTGGGAATTCAAGTAGCTCTTAGGATATCTTTCCGACGGATGTATGATATGAAATTGGGGTTCGACATCTAGTGGTCCGCCTATTCACGGTTGGTTTCTGATGGTCTCGTTGTGTCTTAAAGAGTCCTTGGCTATGCCGACTCGGGGGCCTTCAGTATGTCATGTGCACTACCTTGTACATGATGGTGCTGTCTGATTGAGCCGTGTAGGCCCCACCACGAAGACTTGGACGAAATCTCTATCATATGTTTGTTACGCTTATTCTGAAAGCCAATCCTTTGTTTTTGTTTTGAGTTGTGGTATTCGAGTTGCTTCAGATGTCAAGTGTTGATTCCATACCTTTCCGAAATGGTGTTCTCATACTCCGATGTGAATACCAATCCTTCTCGACAATCGAGATTGTCATGTCAATTCCTTTTCAACCGGCGTGTTTCTCTTCAAGTGGATCCGATCACTTCAACATCAGCAAGACCATTTATCATTTCTTCTCAACGGTGTTTGTTTCATCCGTCTCCAAGTTGCCTTTGTTTTCCGCCCACCCACCCTTTTTCCTCAAGGACTAAGATTTCTTTACCAAGTATCCTTTTATTTTTGTGAAGTCTCTTCATTCATTTCAATCAATGTCCTTATCCGGTGATTTCCCATGAAGATGCTCAACAACTTCAAGTTCATCATCCTTCATTGTTGTCTCTTCTCCGGTGGATCCTATTCAAGCTTTCGATATTCATCATATTCCTTTTCTCGTTTCTAATGCTTTCTCATGCCGATGCATCTCATTATCATTATACTTCTTGCTATTCATTTATCCTGGAGTGCTCAAGATATCTCATAAGATTCGTGTTGTCCATTCTTAATCCGTTCAAGCTATTTGGAGATTATTATCCCATTCAAGTCATTTAATTCAACCGGTGCAACATCTCTTTTAAATCTTGTCAACGGTGTTTTCTTTTGAGTGGGCCCTAACCCACAGGTCTTTTCCCAGGATCTTACCTGACTCTTCTAATTTTCCCGGAGCCATTCCCAAATTCTTTTCAGAGTTTGACGTAAGAATAAATTTTCATCAGTCACATGCCTTCTCCAAGATTGGTTTCAAATTATTTTCATCTTTGGCTCAACCTCTTCGCTTTTGATTCTTCCGGTGTGCCTCAATAATTCTTGGTAGTGTTTCTCGTTGTCATTCTCATCATTTGAAGACCGAAGAAGAGTTTCTCTTTAATCTTGCTCTATTCTCTTCAAGATCCATGGTGCTAGCTTGTTGTCATCCTCTCATAATTGTATTCGATTGTGGGAATCTTTTTCACCCATCCGGAGCATTTCATGAGTTGTTTCCATTTCTTTCCTCCGAAGGCCATCATGACATAATTCTTCATTCTCAGCTTGTAGCTATCATTCTCCAAATCTTACCGGTGATTCGTTCAAATATCCTCTAATCAGTTCATGTTCTCTTCATTCTCATGTATCTAAATCCCCTCAAGTATCTTCATTCGTTTTTCAATTCTTCCCGGTGAATTGTGCCTTTGCTACGTTCATTTTCAATTCTTACGGTGGTTCATTCAAGATTTTCACTTCCTTCATTATCATATCAATTCATTTGTTGTTCCAATCCTACCGGTGGTTCGTTGAAGACCTTCTCAAGTTTTGATATATCTCTCTTAATCCTTTCTACGGGAATAAGTAGTACGCCAAATCCGTTGATTGTCATCAATTTAATTGGTGAAGGATAAGCATAACATAATTCTTATTCTTGTTCATCCAAGTGATTAATTCTTTATTCCGGAGGCCCTTAAAATTCTCGGTTTCATTTGTTCCATCTTCTCTTTCTCCCGGAGTTTCAACCTCTAATTATCACGGAGATCCATCTAAATCATTGCAAGGATTCACCTTGTGTTGTCAAGCTCTCTTTCGTTCTATCATCCTTTTATTACCGGAGTTCTCCATGGAGGCTATACATGGTGGTGCATCAAGGATTCCTTTCAATCTCGAATTGTTCTTCAAGTTTTCTCTTGAAGTTAAGATCCGTCAAGCCATACCCTAAAATAAACATGGGGTTCAACACATGTTTTGCTTGAGGAGCTCAAGTATTCTTCATCTTGCATTTCGAAGTGCAATTCCTTCTATCTTATCTTTTGAGATGGTGTTATGTCACTCTTGACAATTTCCTTCTTGTTTCGTGATTCATATTGTTGTCAAGAATGAGGTATTTTAAATCCATCAGTCTCTTCATTGGAGTTATCTTGGGTTATATTTCACCTAAAGCCTTCCCTAAGGAATGTTGCTATTGTGGTGCTTATCAATGATCCAAGCTTTCTCCATATCCTTCTCGGTGAAAGAGGTTGTTCATCTCTTCATTGTTCTCAACCAATCAATTGTTTCCATTACTGGCCGGTTGTCACCTCATCATTTTGAGATGTTTGCCATAAGCCCACAACAAGCTTGTGCTTTTCGTTGTTGATTTTCCAACAACTCCGTTCAATTCTTCTTTGCAAGGGTGCTTTCCAAGCTCATTTGTGGCAGAAGTTGTCATTTTCTTCTCCATTCTGTTATTCCAATGGTCTATCTTGTATTCTTTTGTTACGAAGGCATTGTGATGTTGTGCTCTTCACCCATCACCTCGTTTTGTGAGGATCGTGTTCTTTTCTTGCTTATCCATTTAACCGGAGTGTTGCATCATCTCTTCAATATCTTTTAATCTTATCAAGTTTTCTTCTCTTTTCAACCGGAGTGCTGCCTGAAATCCCTCTTACCCATTGCATTGTGTTGTTGATTTCATCATGTATCCTCTCATCTTGTCAAGTTCATGTTCAATTCCTTCCATTTACAGTCGGAGTGCTGCCCAAATTATATCAATCTTATTCCTCCTCTATCTAATTTTAACCGGAGTGGTTTCAATATCTATCTTATCACTAAACCTCTTGGTTCTCGTTGTATCCCTTGTTCCTCTTTTCTAACAGAGTGTTTTCAACTATGTTCATCTTCGTTGTTTTCTTTCTTTCAAATTGCTCAACCTCTCAAGATTCGTGGTTTTCACTTGTTCGTCAAAGAAGCAACTTAGTTTTACCTCTTCTCTTCCTTTTCCGTTTTCCCTCCGGTGCCATCCTAGATCTCGGGACGAGATCCTCTCGTAGTGGTGGAGTGTTGTAACGCCCCGGATACAACTTTCCATATTCGTAACTCCAACTCTTGCCTTTTCCGGAGATGCCATATGTTATTTTTCCTTCGTGGTTGGGTTTTGTCCTTTTGTTTTTGCATTTTGTTCATGTCATGCATTTCTTGCCATGTCATCATCCACATTGCATCATCATGTTTTCAAAACTTGCATCCGTTCGGGTTCCGTCGCTTCTCTCCGTTGTCCGTTCCGAGCCCTTTCACACTCGCACGCTACCTGCACCTCGAATATTATTTTATAAGTGGCATAAAAATGTTCTCGAAATGGGTTGCAACTTGTCGTGCGGTCTTATTATAGTGTAGACAGACCGCCTGCCAAGTTTCATCGCATTCGGAGTCCATTTGATAGCCCAACCGTTAAACTTAGCGGTACCATTGCCGGTACCTGCGTCGGACGTTTTCGGTATCCGGAAACAGTCGCCGGGCTGCTTTTCTCTTCTCTCCTCTCAGCCCAACTACTCTTCACAGCCCACTATCCACTCACCTAGACCCTCTCCGCTCCGGAGCCATCCGATGTCGATCGAACGGTCCGAAACGGAGCAAAAACCCCTCTCCTAACCCCTCAAACCCTAGCCCTACCTATAAATGGAAGCCTCCCTTCCATTTTGGCAGCAGCCAAACCCCTCCTCGAGCCCCGCGCCACCAACCTCCCTCCGTTTCCGCGCCCCGCCAGCCATCCGCCGCCACTTGACCTCCCACCGTCGCCCCTGCCTTCCTCCAACTCCTTGAGGCCGCGAGCCCATCCATGCACGCCCGGGCGATCTGGGCTGAGGTGCCGCGTCGCGCCGCCCGGCCGTCCACTGGCGCCCGCGTCTCCCCTCTCCCCGCTGCCTCGCTCGATCCGGATCGGGAGGAGCCCGATCCCGAGCTCCGCCGCCTTATGCCCGTCGTCTGCGCGTCCTCGTCGGAGCCACCACCGGCCGCCCGCCGTGGCGCCCCTTGAGCGGAGCCCGGCCGCCTTTTTCCTTCCTTCTTCCTTCTCCTCTCCCTCATGGAGTTTCTCTCCCTCCCCTCTGCAGGTCGCCGCCGCCTTGGTCCCGTCGCCGCCGCCCGCCTTGCCGCCGCCGAAGCGCCTGCCGCCCAGATCCGTCCGGATCTGGCGGCCTCGCCCGCCTTCGACGCCCTTCCCGCCGTTGCCGGCCGCCGTCGCCGCCATGGCCTCGCCTCTGCCAGCGTCTTGGAGGACGAGGCGCACCCTACGCCACCGGCCACGTGGGCGCGCTCCCCCACTGCCCATCTCCCACGGCCCGAGCCAACTTCCTCCCCGCCCGGCCAAGGCGCCCTCCGGCCTCAGCGCCCTCTCCTCCAGCCGGGCCTTGGCCCATGGTGAGCCACCCAAGCCCAGCTCCCAGTGATTTCGCCCGATCTGTTTTTTTACAGATCTGTGATTTTAGCTATTTTCCGAGATTCTGTTTTGCGAAAACCCCTAAGCTTCATGCATTTAATAACTCCACAACCGTGCATCGGATTAAAATAATTTATATATGTAAAATGATTAGAATTTCATCTAGTTTCATAATATGTCACTTTCACCCATGTTTAAAATGTTTAAACTGTTGTTTGTTTAAATTTGCTCCAATGCCATGTTAAAATGATTTAATTCATAACTAAATAACCGTAACTCCGATTTTAATAAACTTTATATGTAAATGGGGTAGAATTTTGCCTAGTTTAACATGGTGCACTCATCTTGCATGTTTAACAACTCTAAAATTGTGTTTAGGGCAGAACAGTACCAAATTCATAATTTGCATATGAGGATTTTCCGGAATTGTTGTTTATTCTTCCGGCCTCATTTAAACTTGCTTAAATAGTTAGTTTCCTTATGCTTCACCTCTTGCCATGTTTAACAACATTTAATATTGTTGAGTAGCCTAAACGAGATCAAACTAAATAATTTATGTGGTGTTTTGTCAATATGCAACTCGTTGCATATTGAGCTCCACTTAATTTGTAGTGTTGTTTGTTGCACTTTGCCATGCCATGCCATGCCTCATTAAACCGGTCATGCATCATATTTGTCTGCGCATCATGACATGCTTATGCTTGTGTGTTTACTATGTTGTTTGCTTCTTTCCGGTTTGCTTCTCTCGTTAGCTTCGGTTTCGTTCCGGAGTTGTGAGGATTCGTTCGACTACGTCCGTTTGCCTTCTTCATGGACTCGCTCTTCTTCCTAGCGGGATTTCAGGCAAGATGATCATACCCTCGAAATCACTACTATCTTTGCTATGCTAGTTTGCTCGCTCTTTTGCTATGCCAATGCTACGATGCCTATCATTTGCTTGTCAGCCTCCCAAATTGCCATGTCAAACCTCTAACCTTTGACACCATTCCTAGCAAACCATTGTTTGGCTATGTTACCGCTTTGCTCAGCCCCTCTTATAGCGTTGTTAGTTGCAGGTGAAGATTGGAGTTTGTTCCTCGTTGGAACATGGAGCTGTTGTTCCTTGTTGGAACATGTTACTTGTTGGGATATCACAATATATCTTATTTAATTAATGCATCTATATACTTGGTAAAGGGTGGAAGGCTCGGCCTTATGCCTGGTGTTTTGTTCCACTCTTGCCGCCCTAGTTTCCGTCATACCGGTGTTATGTTCCCGGATTTTGCGTCCCTTACGCGGTCGGGTGATTTATGGGACCCCCTTGACAGTTCGCTTTGAATAAAACTTGTCCAGCAAGGCCCAACATTGACTTTTACCTTTTGCCTCACCATCACCTATTTTTCCCTTGGGAGTCGCTCTCTCGAGGTCATCTTTATTCAGCCCCGGGCGGTGCTTGTCTAAGTGTTGGTCCGAACCGAGCCGCTCATGGGCCACCTCGTGGCAACTCGAGGCTGGTTTTACTCGTAGTTTGTCTCATCCGGTGTTGCCACGAGAACGAGATATGTGCAGCTCCTATCGGGATTGTCGGCGCATCAGGCGGTCTTGCTGGTCTTGTTTTACCATTGTCGAAATGTCTTGATGTACGGGATACCGAGTCCGATCGGAGTGTCTCGGGTGAAGGTCTATTCCTTCGATGATCGCGAGAGCTTGTCATGGGCTAAGTTGGGACACCCTGCGGGTATAAACTTTCGAGAGCCGTGCCCGCGGTTATGTGGCGATGGGAATTTGTTAATGTCGGTTGTAGAAAACCTGAAGTTGACCTTAATTAAAATACATCAATCGCGTGTGTTACCGTGATGGTCTCTTTCCGTGAGTCCGGAAGTGAACACGGTGTTGGAGTTATGCTTGACGCAGGTTGCTATAGGATCACTTCTTGATCATACTTTTGACGACCGTGCTTTGCCTTCTCTTCTCGCTCTCATTTGCGTATGTTAGCCTCCGTATATGCTAGTCGCTTGCTGCAGCTCCACCTCATGCCTTTACCTTACCCATAAGCTTAAATAGTCTTGATCTCGCGGGTGCGAGATTGCTGAGTCCTCGTGGCTCACGGATACTTCAAAACCAGTTTGCGGTGCCTCGTTACGGCGGTGGCGCAATCAAGCTCAAGGAGGAGCTCGATGAAGATCTTGCCCTTTGTGTTGTTTCGTTCTAGTTGATCAGTAGTGGAGCCCAGTTGGGGTCGATCGAGGACCTTTTGTCGCATTTGGGGTTCTTCTTTTATTTTGGTTCCGTAGTCGGACCTTGATTGTATCTGAATGATGTAATACTTTATTCATGTAATTGTGTGAAGTGGCGATTGTAAGCCAACTATGTATCTCTTTTCCTTATGTATTACTTGGGTTGTGTGAAGATTACCTCACTTGCGACATTGCTTTCAATGCGGTTATGCCTCTAAGTCGTGCTTCGACACGTGGGAGATATAGCCGCATCGAGGGCGTTACACACGACCAACGTCGGAATGGTGATTCAATAATCAATAGTCTAAGAATGAATGGCCGACCATTAACTTCAAAGCAAGAGGGTTGCTAGAAGGGCAGAATCCAAACAGCACCGCTCACTTGTTGGTACCCCGGTTGGAATCAACACAAGGACCCAAGAAAGAATGGTGATGGTGAGAAGTATCACAATACCAAGAATTTCTTAAGTGGTGGGAAGTCCTCACAATATCCTTGATAATAAAAGATGGTAATACTCCAAGGTAAAGAAGAACAAATGTTGGATCGCAGGGATCTCAAGGTATAACACAAAACGCGAACAAGTTTGTGTTGAACAGAAGGCAATAAATGTTGGGGAACGTAGTAATTTCAAAAATTTCCTACGCACACGCAAGATCATGGTGATGATATAGAAACGAGAGGGGAGAGTGTTCGTCCACGTACCCTCATAGACCGTAAGCGGAAGCGTTAGCACAACGCGGTTGATGTAGTCGTACGTCTTCACGATCCGACCGATCCAAGCACCGAGCGTCACGGAGCCTCCGAGTTCAGCACACGTTCAGCTCAATGGCGATCTCCGGCCTCCGATCCAGCCGAGCTCGGAGATGAGTTCCACGACGACGGCGTGGTGGCGATGATGATGTTCTACGGCGCAGGCTTCGCCTAAACTCCGCGACGATATGACCGAGGTGGAATATGGTGGAGGGGCACCGCACACGGCTAAGGAACGATCCGTAGATCAACTTGTGTCTATGGGGTGCCCCTGCCCCGTATATAAAGGAGGGAGGAGGAGGAGGCCGGCCCTAGGAGGGCGCGCCATGGGGAGTCCTACTCCCACCGGAGTAGGATTCCCCTTCCTAGTCCAACTAGGAGTCCTTCCATGTAGTAGGAGTAGGAGACAAGGAAGGGAAGAGAGAAGGGAAGGAAGGAGGGTGCGGCCCTCCCTAGTCCAATTCGGACTAGGCCTTGGGGCACGCGGCCTGCCCTAGGCAGCCCTCTCTTTTCCCCGTATGGCCCAATAAGGCCCAATACTTCTCCCGGCGAATTCCGTAACTCTCCGTTACTCAAAAATACCGAATCACTCGGAACCTTTCTGAACTCCGAATATAGTCGTCCAATATATCGATCTTTACGTCTCGACCATTTCGAGACTCCTCGTCATGTCCCCGATCTCATCCGGGACTCCGATCTCCTTCGGTACATCAAAACTCATAAACTCATAATATAAATGTCATCGTAACGTTAAGCGTGTGGACCCTACTGGTTCGAGAACTATGTAGACATGACCTAGAACTATTCTCGGTCAATAACCAATAGCGGAACCTGGATGCCCATATTGGTTCCTACATATTCTACGAAGATCTTTATCGGTCAAACCGCATAACAACATACGTTGTTCCCTTTGTCATCGGTATGTTACTTGCCCGAGATTCGATCGTCGGTATCCAATACCTAGTTCAATCTCGTTACGGAAAGTCTCTTTACTCGTTCGAGAATACATCATCCGTAACTAACTCATTAGTTACAATGCTTGCAAGGCTTAAGTGATGTGTATTACCGAGAGGGCCCAGAAGATACCTCTCGGACAATCGGAGTGACAAAACCTAATCTCGAAATCGCCAACTCAACATGTACCTTCGGAGACACCTGTAGTACTCCTTTATAATCACCCGATTCGTTGTGACGTTTGGTAGTACCCAAAGTGTTCCTCCGGTAAATGGGAGTTGCATAATCTCATAGTTACAGGAACATGTATAAGTCATGAAGAAAGCAATAGCAACATACTAAACGATCAAGTGCTAGGCTAACAGAATGGGTCATGTCAATCACATCATTCTCCTAATGATGTGTTCCCATTAATCAAATGACAACTCTTTTGTCCATGGCTAGGAAACATAACCATCTTTGATAAACGAGCTAGTCAAGTAGAGGCATACTAGTGACACTATGTTTGTCTATGTATTCACACATGTATTATGTTTCCGGTTAATACAATTCTAGCATGAATAATAAACATTTATCATGAAATAAGGAAATAAATAATAACTTTATTATTGCCTCTAGGGCATATTTCCTTCAGTCTCCCACTTGCACTAGAGTCAATAATCTAGTTCACATCACCATGTGATTTAACATCAATATTCATATCTGTATATGATTAACACCCATAGTTCACTTTTTCATGTGACCAACACTCAAAGGGTTTACTAGAGTCAATAATCTAGTTCACATCGCTATGTGATTAACACCCAAAGAGTACTAAGGTGTGATCATGTTTTGCTCGTGAGAGAATCTTAGTCAGCGGATCATCATATTGAGCCAGTATGTATTTTGCAAATATTCTATGTCTACAATGCTCGCACGGAGCTACTCTAGCTAATTGCTCCCACTTTCAATATGTATCCAGATTGAGACTTAGAGTCATCTGGATCGGTGTAAAAGCTTGCACCGATGTAACTCTTTACGATGGGCTCTTTTATCACCTCCATAATCATGAAATATTTCCTTAGTCCTCACTAAGGATATTCTTGACCAATGTCGATGATCTACTCCTAGATCACTATTGTACTCCTTGCGAAATTCAGAGCAAGGTATACAATAGGTCCGGTACATAGCATAGCATACTTTATAGAACCTATGGTGAGGCATAGGGAATGATTTTCATTCTCTTTCTATTTTCTCGCCATGGTCGGGTCTTGAGTCTTACTCAACTTCATACCTTTGCATCACAGGCAAGATCTCCTTCTTTGACTGTTCCATTTTGAACTATTTCAAAAATTTATCAAGGTATGTATACATTGAAAAAACTTATCAAGCGTCTTGATCATCTATATAGATCTTGATGCTCAATGTTTCAGCAGCTTCACCGAGGTCTTGCTTTGAAAAACTCTTTTTCAAGTATCCTTTATGCTTGGCAGAATAATTCTACATTATTTCCAATCAACAATATGTTATTCACATATACTTATCAGAAATGTTGTAGTGCTCCCACTCACTTTCTTGTAAATCTGAGTCTTTCCAAAAGTCTCAGATAAAACCATATGCTTTGATCAACTCATCAAAGCGTATATTCCAACTCGAGATGCTTGCTCCGGTCCATTGATGGATTGTTGGAGCTTGCACACTTTGTTAGCATCTTTAGGATTGACAAAACCTTCGTTGCATCATATACAACTCTTCTTTAATAAATCCATTAAGGAATGCAGTTTTGACATCCGTTTGCCGATTTCATAAAATGTGGCAATTGCTAACATGATTCGGACAGACTTAAGCATCGATACGAGTGAGAAAATCTCATTGTATTCAACATCTTGAACTTGTCAAAAACCTTTTTGCGACAAGTCGAGCTTTGTAGATAGTAACACTACTATCAACGTCCGTCTTCCTCTTGAAGATCCATTTATTTTCTATGGTTTTCCAATCTTTGGGCAAGTCCACCAAAGTCCACACTTTGTTCTCATATATGGATCCTATCTCAGATTTCATGGACTCCAGCCATTTTGCGGAATCTGGGCTCATCATCGCTTCCTCATAGTTCGTAGGTTCATCATGGTCTAGTGACATGAATTCCAGAACAGGATTACCATACCACTCTGGTGCGGACTGTACTTTGGAAGACCTACGAGGTTCTGTAGTAACATGATCTAAAGTTTCATGATCATCATCATTAGCTTCCTCACTAATTGGTGTAGGAATCACTGGAACTGATTTCAGTGATGAACTACTTTCCAATTCGGGAGAAGGTACAATTACCTTATCAAGTTCTACTTTCCTCCCACTCACTTCTTCCGAGAGAAACTCCTTCTCTAGAAAGGATCCATTCTTAGCAACGAATGATTTGCCTTTGGATCTGTGATAGAAGGTGTACCCAATAGTTACCTTTGGGTATTCTATGAAGACGCACTTCTCCGATTTGGGTTTGAGCTTATCAGGATGAAACTTTTTCACATAAGCATCGTAGCCCCAAACTTTAAGAAACGACAACTTGGGTTTCTTGCTAAACCACAGTTCATATGGTGTCGTCTCAACGGATTTAGATGGTGCCCTTTTAACGTGAATGCAGCTGTCTCTAATGCATAACCCCAAAAACGATAGTGGTAAACCGATAAGAGACATCATAGATCGCACCATATCTAGTAAAGTACGATTACGACGTTCGGACACACCATTACATTGTAGTGTTCCAGGTGGCGTGAGTTTGTGAAACTATTCCACATTGTTTTAATTGAAGACCAAACTCATAACTCAAATATTTGTCTCCGCGATCAAATCACAGAAACTTTTATTTTCTTGCTATGATGATTCTCCACTTCACTCTAAAATTCTTTGAACCTTTCAACTATTTCAGACATATGTTTCATCAAGTAGATATACCCATATCTGCTCAATTCATCTTGTGAAGGTCAGAAAATAACGATACTTGCCACGAGCATCAACACTCATTGGATCGCATACATCGGTATGTATTATTTCCAATAAGTCAGTAACTTGTTCCATTGTTCCAGAGAATAGAGTTTTAGTCATCTTACCCAAAAGGCACGGTTCGCAAGCATCAAATGATTCATAACCAAGTGGTTCTGAAAATCCATCTTTATGGAGTTTCTTCATGCGCTTTTACACCGATATGACCCAAACGGCAGTGCCACAAATAAGTTGCACTATCATTATTAACTTTGCATATTTTGGCATCAATATCATGAATATGTGTATCACTACGATCGAGATCCAACAAACTATGTTCATTGGGTGTATGACCATCGAAGGTCTTATTCATGTAAACAGAATAACAATTTATTCTCTAACTTTAAATGAATAACTGTATCACAATAAACATGATCAAATCATATTCATGCTTAACGCAAACGCAAAATAACATTTATTTAGGTTTAACACTAATCCCGAAAGTATAGGAGTGTGCGATGATGATCATATCAATCTTGGAACTACTTCCAACACTCATCGTCACTTCCCCTTCAACTAGTCTCTGTTTATTCTCAGAACTCCTGTTTCGAGTTACTAATCTTAGCAACCGAACAAGTATCAAATATTCAGGGGCTACTATAAACACTAGTAAGGCACACGTCAATAACCTGCATATCAAATATACCCATGTTCACTTTGCCATCCTTCTTATCCACCAAATATTCAGGGCATTTCCGCTTCCAGTGACCATTTCCTTTGCAGTGTAAGCACTCAGCTTCAGGCTTTGGTTCAGCTTTGGGTTTATTCGTGGGAGTGACAACTTGCTTGTCATTCTACATGAAGTTTCCCTTTCTTTCCCTTTGCCCGTTTCTTGAAACTAGTGGTCTTGTCAATCATCAACACTTGATGCTTTTTCTTGATTTCTACCTTCGTTGATTTCAACATCACGAAGAGCTCGAGAATCGTTTTCGTCATCCCTTGCATACTATAGTTCATCACGAAGTTCTAGTAACTTAGTGATGGTGACTAGAGAATTCAGTCAATCACTATCTTATCTGGAAGATTAACTCCCACTTGATTCAAGCGATTGAAGTACCCAGACAGTCTGAGCACATCCTCACTAGTTGAGCGATTCTCCTCCATCTTTTAGCCATAGAACTTGTTGGAGACTTCATATCTCTCAACTCGGGTATTTGCTGGAAATATTAATTTCAACTCCTGGAACATCTCATATGGTCCATGATGTTCAAAACATCTTTGAAATCCTGATTCTAAGCCGTTAAGCATGGTGCACTAAACTATCAAGTAGTCATCATATTGAGCTAGCCAAACGTTCATAACGTCTGCATCTGCTCCTGCAATAGGTCTGTCACCTAGCGGTGCATCAAGGACATAATTCTTCTGTGCAGCAATGAGGATAAACCTCAGATCACGGATCGAATCCGCATCATTGCTACTAACATTTTCAACACAATTTTCTCTAGGAACATATCAAAATAAACATATGAAAGCAACAACGCGAGCTATTGATCTACAACATAATTTGCAAAATACTACCAGGACTAAGTTCATGATAAATTAAAGTTCAATTAATCATATTACTTAAGAACTCCCACTTAGATAGACATCCCTCTAATCTTCTAAGTGATCATGTGATCCAAATCAACTAAACCATGTCATATCATCACGTGAGATGGAGTAGTTTTCAATGGTGAACATCACTATGTTGATCATATCTACTATATGATTCACGCTCGACCTTTCGGTCTCCGTGTTCCGAGGCCATATCTGTATATGCTAGGCTCGTCAAGTATAACCTGAGTATTCCGCGTGTGCAACTGTTTTGCACCCGTTGTATTTGAACGTAGAGCCTATCACACCCGATCATCACGTGGTGTCTTAGCACGAAGAACTTTCATAGCAGTGCGTACTCGGGAGAACACTTCTTGATAATTAGTGAGAGATCATCTTAAAATGCTACCGTCAATCAAAGCAAGATAAGATGCATAAAGGATAAACATCACATGCAATCAATATAAGTGATATGATATGGCCATCATCATCTTGTGCTTGTGATCTCCATCTTGAAGCACCGTCATGATCACCATCGTCACCAGTAGCGACACCTTGATCTCCATCGTAGCATCATTGTCGTTCGCCATCTATTGCTTCTCGACTATCGCTACCGCTTAGTGATAAAGTAAAGCAATTACATGCGTTGCATTTCATACAATAAAACGACAACCATATGGCTCCTGCCATTGCCGATAACTTCGTTACAAAACATGATCATCTCATACAATAAAATATAGCATCACGTCTTGACCATATCACATCACAACATGCCTGCAAAAACAAGTTAGGCGTCCTCTACTTTGTTGTTGCAAATTTTACGTGGCTGCTACGGGCTTTAGCAAGAACCGTTCTTACCTCGCATCAAAAACCACAACGATAGTTCGTCAAGTTGGTGCTGTTTTAACCTTCACAAGGACCGGGCGTAGCCACACTCGATTCAGCTAAAGTGAGAGAGCAGACACCCGCCAGCCACCTTTAAGCACGAGTGCTCGTAGCAGTGAAACCAGTCTCGCGTAAGCGTCTGGCGTAATGTCGGTCAGGCGCTTCATCTCAAAATACCGCCAACCAAAGTATGACATGCGGTAAGCGGTATGACTTGTATCGCCCACAACTCACTTGTGTTCTACTCGTGCATATAACATTAACGCATAAAACCTGCTCGATACCCTTTGTTGGGGAACGTAGTAATTTCAAAAATTTCCTACGCACACGCAAGATCATGGTGATGATATAGCAACGAGAGGGAGAGTGTTCGTCCACGCACCCTCGTGAGACCGTGGCGAAGCGTTAGCACAACGCGGTTGATGTAGTCGTCGTCTTCACGATCCGACCGATCCAAGCACCGAGCGTATGGAGCCTCCGAGTTCAGCACACGTTCAGCTCGATGGCGATCTCCGGCCTCCGATCCAGCCGAGCTCGGAGATGAGTTCCGTCGGACGACGGCGTGGTGACGATGATGATGTTCTATCGGCGCAGGCTTCGCCTAAACTCATGACGATATGACCGAGGTGGAATATGGTGGAGGGGCACCGACACGGCTAAGGAACGATCCGTAGATCAACTTGTGTCTATGGGGTGCCCGTGCCCCGTATATAAAGGAGGGAGGGAGGAGGAGGCCGGCCCTAGGAGGGCGCGCCATGGGAGTCCTACTCCCACCGGAGTAGGATTCCCCTTCCTAGTCCAACTAGGAGTCCTTCCATGTAGTAGGAGTAGGAGACAAGGAAGGGAAGAGAGAAGGAAGGAAGGAGGGTGCGGGCCTCCCCTAGTCCAATTCGGACTAGGCCTTGGGGGCACGCGCCTGCCCTAGGAAGCCCTCTCTCTTTCCCGTATGGCCCAATAAGGCCCAATACTTCTCCCGGCGAATTCCGTAACTCTCCCAGACTCAAAAATACCGAATCACTGGAACCTTTCCGAACTCCGAATATAGTCGTCCAATATATCGATCTTTACGTCTCGACCATTTCGAGACTCCTCGTCATGTCCCCGATCTCATCCGGGACTCCGAACTCCTTCGGTACATCAAAACTCATAAACTCATAATATAAATGTCATCGTAACGTTAAACGTGCGGACCTTACGGGTTCGAGAAATATGTAGACATGACCTAGAACTATTCTCGGTCAATAACCAATAGCGGAACCTGGATGCCCATATTGGTTCCTACATATTCTACGAAGATCTTTATCGGTCAAACCGCATAACAACATACGTTGTTCCCTTTGTCATCGGTATGTTACTTGCCCGAGATTCGATCGTCGGTATCCAATACCTAGTTCAATCTCGTTACTGGCAAGTCTCTTTACTCGTTCTGTAATACATCATCCCGTAACTAACTCATTAGTTACAATGCTTGCAAGGCTTAAGTGATGTGTATTACCAAGAGGGCCCAGAGATACCTCTTCGACAATCGGAGTGACAAAACCTAATCTCAAAATACGCCAACTCAACATGTACCTTCAGAGACACCTGTAGTACTCCTTTATAATCACCCAGTTACGTTGTGACGTTTGGTAGTACCCAAAGTGTTCCTCCGGTAAATGGGAGTTGCATAATCTCATAGTTACAGGAACATGTATAAGTCATGAAGAAAGCAATAGCAACATACTAAACGATCAAGTGCTAGGCTAATGAGATGGGTCATGTCAATCACATCATTCTCCTAATGATGTGATCCCATTAATCAAATGACAACTCTTTTGTCCATGGCTAGGAAACATAACCATCTTTGATAAACGAGCTAGTCAAGTAGAGGCATACTAGTGACACTATGTTTGTCTATGTATTCACACATGTATTATGTTTCCGGTTAATACAATTCTAGCATGAATAATAAACATTTATCATGAAATAAGGAAATAAATAATAACTTTATTATTGCCTCTAGGGCGTATTTCCTTCAATAAAGTGGTCGATGATAACACAAATCATCGAGGGCAAGGACGGTATTCTCTTCACGAATCCGATTGATATCCTGGAAAAGCTCATAAGGTTGATGAAGATCACGACACATTTGTCGAGAGGTTTCATGAAGATGTAATCAATTAGCGACGACGTCGAATCAAAGGAATGATGAAGCGAAAGGTTATTGGAACCATGGGTACGACACAAACTCGAAATCAAGTTTGTTGTTCAAGGAGAAATGATATGACGACGAAAATCGACGCAAGCTTAGTTCATCGTTGAAAGTTGTGCTCCGGGAATAAGGACCAGGTAGCACAGTTAAAAAAATTAGTATGATGATGATATAGCCGATCAGGCTAGGAATGACTTAAAGGATTATTAAACTCGTAAGCAACGAAAATTACTTAGAGTTATTGAATCGGAGTGCTGAATCGATTCACTTATCGGTGTTCTCAGTTAACAAACAACCTAGAAGCATGAAGTGACAAAGACAGGGTAAAGGTAGTACTCCATCAAAGGACAGGGTAATTTAGTGCAATGGCATGATATCCTCGAGATACCAGGGGTAATACTCGACGACAGACCAAAGTAGAGGTTGGTCTGGGGTATTGCTTTGCAGAGGACAAGTGTTTAAACTTGCCCAAGAAATGGGATCAAGGAAGAACATATGGTCGGAACCACGATTGCAAAAGGCCAGATCCCAGATATAAGATGAACTTATACCAAGGGAATAATTAATTTAAGAGAAGCTTTTAATGATAAGATCTACATCGTGTCCATGGGCATGAACACAAAGTTCAAGGTCAACTCCCACTTCTTTAATGCATAACCTTTCATTCACTTCTCGCCTTCAAAGAAATTGTGTGTTGAAATTTTATCTGACATAACACTAGTAGAGTATGACCCGTAGTAGTTTCCGGGTTCACACAGTTTAGAGAAGGCATATGTCCAACCCATCGAGGCCTCTTAGGAACATATACCACAAACTTCAGGAGTAAATGACACAAGCTCGATAGCAGAGCATGGTTGACAAGGCAGAGGATACAATTTACCAAATGCGGCATATATCCTAGGAAAGGCTCAAGGTTATTGAATATGAAGGACATTGTCGGATAAAATCCAACAAAGGATCTGGGGTGAGTTTCGACACACAACCAGAGGAAGAAGCGAGGCAAAGACATTGGATTATAGAAACAACTGAATAACTTAGAGCTCAATTGCTAAGGAATTATGATTTACAAAACGAAGGATCAGAAGCAGACGCTCTGATTAAGGATGGATAAGTTCAATAGACTTAGGGGCACAGCCGACGGCAATTGGATTGGTTAAGAACCGGCTCATGTTTAAAATGACGTCTGAGCCAGAAAGATAATTTAAAAGGATCAACCGATGATTGCGTGCATTCGCACTCATGTTGAATCAATAGGATCAAAATGACAGTGTCAAAGGAGACTAATGAATATTGCCAGACATATGGGAAGCATCCATAATGCAAGCAGACAAGTATTGCAGAGCAATAAGCTACTAAGGATTCCTGGAGGATCGAATAGTATTTCGAAGACCATTGTGAAACACATGAACAACTGGGGAATGAGCGGATACCCAATAAGGGCGAGAAATTTTCCGTAGGGGTATTCATGTGGCAAGGAACTGCAAGGCAGTAGGCACAAAATATTCTCGGAACAATAAAGTGGATTTCAGGGTATCTTGTAATAACAAGATCAACTGGGAATAAAAGTAAGAATGGCAAGTGTATGTATTTATCCATAGGGATATTTCGGTGGTAGGGAATTGCAAAAGCTACGGGCACAAAGTCTCAAAAGAGTATCGGTGAGTAACTTCGAAATCTTCTGGTGCAGCCGGCAATCATCTGGACTGAAGGGGCTCTTCGGGAGAAAGTGTTTTCGAGAACCTAAAGTTAGATTTTTAGAAAATCATTTAACCCGAATAGAAGAAAGATCAGAGTCCCAGAGTAAGGATTGAGGAGTAAAAGATCCTAATACCACCCAATGGCGACGTGGGCCCGTAAGGCACACAGCCACGTTAGTAAAAGTTTTGCAATGTCTAGACTTGACTTCGGCCAAGGAGTGTGGAAGGGGGATTCCTACAGGAAGTCGGCTCTGATACCAACTTGTGATGCCCCCGATTCAATCGTACACTAATCATGCATGCAAACGTGTACGATCAAGATCAGGGACTCAAGGGAAGATATCACAACACAACTCTAAAAACATAAATAAGTCATACAAGCATCATAACACAAGCCACGGCCCTCGAGGGCTCGAATACAAGTGCTCGATCATAGACGAGTCAGCGGAAGCAACCATATCTGAGTACAGACATAAGTTAAACAAGTTGCCATAAGATGGCTAGCACAAAATGGGATACAGATCGAAAGAGGCGCATGCCTCCTGCTTGGGATCCTCCTAACTACTCACAGTGTCGTCGCGGTGGCCGCACGTAGTAGTAGGCACCTTGAGTAGTAGTAAATAAATGCCGATGGTCGCGTCTGGATCCTAGGCTCCAACGTCTGGTTGCGGCATCCGGGAGGAAGAGGAAAACGGGGGAAAAGAGGGAGCAAAGCAACTGTGAGTACTCATCCAAAGTACTCGCAAGCAAGGAGCTACACTACATATGCATGGGTATATGTGTAAGGAGGCAATATGAGTGGACTGAACTGCAGAATGCCAGAATAAGAGGGGGATAGCTAGTCCTATCGAAGACTACGCTTCTGGCAGCCTTAGCCTTGCAAAGATGTAGAAGAGAGTAGACTGAAGTCCTCCAAGTAGCATCGCATAGCATAATCCTACCCGGCGATCCTCCCCTCGTCTCCCTGTGGAAAAGCAATCACCGGGTTGTCTGTGGAACTTATCTGGGTGTGTTTTATTAAGTGTCCGGTTCTAGTTGTCATAAGGTCAAGGTACAACTCCGGGTCGTCCTTTTACCAAGGGACACGGCTATTCGAATAGATTAACTTCCCTGCAGGGGTGCACCACATAACCCAACACGCCGATCCCATTTGGCGGACACACTTTCTGGGTCATGCCCGGCCTCGGAAGATCAATACGTCGCAGCCCCACCTAGGCACAACAGAGAGTCAACCGCGCCGGTCTAAATCCTATGCGCGCGAGGGTGCGCCCATCGCCCATTGCACACACCGCACGTTATGCGTCTGTGACGGTGAGCGAGACCTAGCAACCTCCATTACAAAGGAAGTCACGTTCGTAGTCCAACCCGACAGCTACGCGATCGGCCGACGTCAAGAAGGCTTCGGTGATACCACGGCGTCGAGTGCCCATATCTTTCCCACGTGTTGGTTAGTGCATATAGACCAAATGGCGGACTCGGATCAAATACCAAGAGCTCGTTAAGCGTGTTATTATGAAGCAACCATGACGCCGACCGAGGCCACCTTGTAACGCATACGACACACCCGCCGGTGGTCGTTACTCTGGCGGGATCTAGATCGCCCCACAGATCAATACTAGTCTTTTCTGCGCACTTTGTCCTCACTCGTGCGCACCCGGAGCAAACTTCGGTCGGTCACCCATCTGAAACTACTCCAAGCCGAGCACGCTTAACTTTGGAGTTACGTCGAATGGGATCCGGGAAAAGAAGGAATTCCTTATTGATATGAGTAGTCTATCATCCCTAATAAGCCAAAGCTATTACATACACCCCCACTCGGAGGAACCGGCGTCCTCGTCGAGCCACGAGAACGTTCCCTCTTGGCACAACCGTCATGCATCCATCCGGTACATGTGCCATGCCGTGCCACGATGGGTCACAAACGTCATGAACAACATGATCGCACCTGTCATAACCATCCTTGTAACGCGAGAACACAGCTCGATACCAACTTAACGCCGGACACACCCGCCGGTGGTCGTTACTCTGGCGGGATCTAGATCGGCCCCACAGATCAATACTAGTCTTTTCTGCGCACTTTGTCCTCACTCGTGCGCACTCGGGAGCAACTTCGGACGGTCACCCATCTGAAACTACTCCAAGCCGAGCACGCTTAACTTTGGAGTTACGTCCAATGGGATCCGGAAAAGAAGGAATTCCTTATTGATATGAGTAGTCTATCATCCCTAATAAGCCGTGCTATTACATAACATAAGGGAAAGAGATACATAGTTGGCTTACAATCGCCACTTCACACAATTACATGAATAAAGCATTACATCATCCAGATACAATCAAGGTCCGACTACGGAACCAAAATAAAAGAAGAACCCCAAATGCGACAAAGGTCCCCGATCGACCCCAACTGGGCTCCACTCTTGATCAACTAGAGCGAAACAACACAAAGGGCAAGATCTTCATCAAGCTCCTCCTTGAGCTCGGCCGCGTCACCGCTTTCGGTAACATAGGCACCGCAAACTGGTTTTGGAAGTATCCGTGAGCCACGAGGACTCAAAATCCCATTACCATGGGTATCAAGACTAGCAAAGCTAAATGGGAAAGGAAGGGGTAAAGTGGTGAGGTTGCAGCAGACGACTAAGCATGATATGGTGGCTAACATACGCAAAGAAGAGCGAGAAGAGAACAAGCGGAGCGGTCGTGAAGCTAGCAATGATCAAGAGGTGATCCGAACACCTACTTCGTCAAACATAACACGAAACCGTGTTCACTTCACGGACTCCGCCGAGAAGAGACCATCACGGCTACACACTCGGTTGATGCGTTTTAATTCGGATCAAGTGTCAAGTTGTCTACAACCGACATTAACAAATTCCCATCGCCACATAACCGCGGCACGGCTCTCGAAAGTTTATACCTGCGGGGTGTCCCAACAGCCCATGACAAGCTCTCGCGATCATCGAAGAATAGACCTTCACCGAGACACTCCGATCGGACTCGGTATCCCAGACATCAAGACATTTCGACAATGGTAAAACAAGACCAGCAAAGCCGCCCGATGCGCCGACAATCCCGATAGGAGCTGCACATATCTCGTTCTCAGGGCAACACCGGATGAGACATCCTACGAGTAAAACCAGACCTCGAGTTGCCCCGAGGGGTGGCCCCGCAGGTTGCTCGTTTCGGACCAACACTTAGACAAGCACTGGCCCGGGGGGGCTGAAATAAAGATGACCCTCGAGAGAGCGACTCCCAAGGGAAAAGATAGGTGGTGGTGAGGCAAATGGTAAAAGTCAATGTTGGGCCTTGCTGGACAAGTTTTATTCAAAGCGAACTGTCAGGGGGGTCCCATAAATCACCCGACCGCGTAAGGGACGCAAAATCCGGGAACAAAACACCGGTATGACGGAAACTAGGGCGGCAAGAGTGGAACAAAACACCAGGCATAAGGCCGAGCCTTCCACCCTTTACCAAGTATATAGATGCATTAATAATGTAAGAGATATTGTGATATCCCAACCAAAATCCTGTCCACCATGGAGAAATCTTCAACTTCACCTGCAACTAGCAACGCTATAAGAAGGGCTGAGCAAAACGGTAACATAGCCAAACAATGGTTTGCATAGGAAAGGTGTCAAAGGATTAGAGGTTCATGGCAATATGGGATGGTGGACAAGCAGTAATAGGTAGCGCAAGATAGCGAAAGAACGAGGCAACTAGCATAGCAACGATAGTAATGAGATCCAGGGTAGCGGTCATCTTGCCTGAAATCCCGCAAGGAAGAAGAACGAGTCCATGAAGAAGACGAACGGATGAAGCCAAACCAATCGTAGACGAACGAATCCTCACGATCGCAACGAAACAGGAACTAACAAGAAGAAGCACACAACATAGGTAAATACACCACACATGAACAAGGCATGATGCACAACAAGCATGATGCATGACCAAGCTACATGAAGCTACTCATGGCAAGAGATGATGCAAACAAGAACAACACATCAAGGCAAGTTTAAATGAGGCCGGGAACAACAATAACAATTCCGGTAAGTCCTCATATGCAAATTTCGAAATTGGTCCAGAACTGAATAAACATTATGTTGAAGTTGTTAAACAGCAAGTTAAGATGCACCAAGATGATCTACACGAAATTCTAGTCAAGTTACATATAAAGTTCATTAGATTCGGAGCTACGGGCTAGAAGATATGAGCAAAACAAGTCAAACATGGCATCGATGCAAAATGCACCCAAACATCAAGCAAACACACCAAAACAAGGATGCAACATGGTAATATGAAGCTACATGCAAAAACAAGCAAGTTTCATATAGAGCACACTCAAAAGCAGACAATGATGCAACACACACACACTATACAAGTCATAGCAACAATCGCCCAAAAGCAAAGAACTAGGCATCTTGCAAGCATCAAAACAACATGCTACAGCACCCCAACATAATAACAAAAGACATGGGCATGAAGTACACGTAAAGCATAACAAAACATGAACCCTGAGCTATCTCCTGAAACAACTAGAACATGCTCAAAATGACATGGAGATATTGCAAGTAATAACAATTTCAGACTTTGGCAGGAATAACATCAGGTTGCAATGTTTAGAGCTATCAAACAACATGTTACAGGAACATATCATGGCAAACAAAGGCATGGCATGAATCTACTAAAAGCATATATCAAAAGACCCTTACTGACCATGAGCCAAAAAGACACGGAAAATATGATGGCACCCATGTAAACATGGCAAGTTATATTACAGATTTATACATGGCAGAAACAACGATTAGTAGGCATGTTCGTGAGCTCGAAACACTCACTACAGAGCAATACATGGCATGGCAAGGCAACCAACAGTAAGAAGGCATGTTTATGAAGCTAAGCCTGGCAAGAGCAAGGTCATAGCATACACGGATCAACTACAACGACCTCGTGAAAATTGAATCTCATGCAAACAATCTGTCAGGAAACATTTTCAAGCAAATTTGGAGCAAGAAATGAACATGTTCCAGCAGGCTATAATTGCAACCAAGGGCATGAATGGATAGAGCATGACATGTATATCAAAACATGTTTATAGAGCATCTCCAGATTATGCATAGAATGATTAGTAGAGGCATGTTAACATGGCATCAAATTATAACAGAATCTGCCAGGAAAACAACAACAGCAACTACCCTACTTTACAAGCTCGATGCACTCAGCACACAACTCACAAAAATACAAGGTCAACACCCCTGGAAAGATGGCATGGCATTGTCCAACATTCATGTAGAGCTCATACTCATAGGATGCACACATTAATCATGGCAAAAATGACAAAAGAGCTCGAGCTGATAAGATTCTGGAACTAACAATCTGAAGCCTACTTCTAACAGCATTTCGCGCACCAAGATGAGCTCAAATGAAAATGATGCAATGGAATGAAATGATGTACTCGTCGAGGCGAACAATTTGACATATTACACGCGCAAAACGGAGCAACGGATGCAGAGATGTGGTGCGATGAAAATGGCATGAAATAACACAGAAACGGGGACTTGGCAGAATTTTTACCCTCCAAAAAGTCAACGGGACGGAGCGGTTCGGGACGGAGAGATCCGGGATCGGAACAGCGCGTTGGATGGAGGGACCGTGGATCTCGTCCACTCCGGCCGGATCTCGCCGGAGTTCGCGGAGATGGCGGCGGTGGAGGCGGGGTCGCCGGAGGAGGCGGCTCCGGGCGCGCGAAGGCCGGCGAAGGCAGGAGCACCGCGGAGCC
This sequence comes from Aegilops speltoides, assembly GCA_021437245.1. Classification (NCBI taxonomy): domain Eukaryota; kingdom Viridiplantae; phylum Streptophyta; class Magnoliopsida; order Poales; family Poaceae; genus Aegilops; species Aegilops speltoides. Next base: position 202,742,422 of record CM038146.1, on the reverse strand, counting down.
GGGAGGCGGCGGCGGCCGGAGCGCCGCGCTGAGACGGGCGGCGGGCGGCGGGCAGACGGAGGCCAGGCGGCAGGCCGCGCGGGGCGTGGGCCCATGGCGGCGGCGCCCCGAGGCGGAGGCGGCACGGCGGCAGGAGAGCGAGCAGCAGACGGCGGATTCTGGAAGGGCGCCATGGGCGCTGCCGGCGGGAGCGGCGAGGCCGGCCGGCGGCGACGGGCGCGAAGCGCCGCGGGCGGAGCTTCGCCGCGGAGGCGGCTTTTGCCTTGCGCGCGCGGCGGCGGCGCGGCAGGTGGGCCCAGGGGGCCCAGGCCAAGGGCGGGCGGCGACGGGCGGGAGGCGACGAACCAGGCGGCGACACGTGGCGGCGGGCGAGAGGCGGACGTGTCCGCTGCGGCGGACGTGTCCGATGTGTGAAGGAAAATTTTAGGGTTTCGGGAAATGATCCAAATTTGGAAGGGAGGGCCTATTTATAGATTCGGGAGCTAGGAGAGTCCAAATGAGGAGCGGTTTTGCCACGCGATCGTGATCGAACGACCGAGAGCATGGAGGGAGTTTGGTGGGTTTTGGGCCACTTTGGAAGGGTGTTGGGCTGCAACTCAAAGAGGGCTTTACTTGTTACCGGTTAACTGTTGGAGTACCAAACGACCTCCAAATGGCACGAAACTTGACAGCGGCTACTACGGTGCTATACCAAGGCCGCTTGGCAAACCTCGGGCCATTCCGAGAAAGTTTAATACCCGCAAATGAAAAGAGAGAAGAGGGGACGCCGGATGACATAGGAGCGCCGGATTGCAAAACGGACAACGGAGAAAATGCTCGAATGCATGAGATGAACATGTATGCAAAATGAAATGCACATGATGACATGATATGAAATGCATATGATGACATGGCAAAGTGCAACACGCAAGCACATGACATGGCAACGACGGCGAATAACTGGCGGACACCTGGCGCATCGGATCCGGGGCGTTACAACACTCCACCACTACGAGAGGATCTCGTCCCGAGATCTAGGATGGCACCGGAGGGAAAAAACGGAAGAGGAATAGAAGAGGTAAAACTAAGTTGCTTCTTTGACCAACGAGTGAAACCATGAACCTTGAGAGGTTGAGCAATTTAAAAGAAAGAGTACAACTGAGATGAACGAGATTGCAAACAATCCGTTAGAAAAGAGGAACAAGGAGGAGCAACTTCCCGGTCGGTCACCCATCCTGAAACTACTCCAAGCTGAGCACGCTTAACTTTGGAGTTCTGTCCGAATGGGATCCCGGAAAAGAAGGAATTCCTTATTGATATGAGTAGTCTATCATCCCTAATAAGCCAGGCTATTACACACCTCTCGCCTAGGTGGTCTCAACCTGCCCTGTCGCTCCGCCACAAAGATCCACACAGAGGGCCGTCGGGACAATGGGCTGGCCGGCTGGCTGACTAGCTGGGCCGGTTGGCCCAGTGGGGGGGGGGCTCCCTTCTCTTCTGTTTTGTTTTGTTTTTACTTTTTATTTACTTTACCTTTTCTGTTTTAGTTTTGTTTCCTATTATTTTAGTTTTAGTAAAATATACACGTAGTATCTAAATTAGTATTTCAACTTAGTCCATAGTCACAAGAAGTCTAGTCCTCAAATAAATTAGTTTAACCTTTTATTTATTACAAAAGGTATTTTAATAATTGTTTTTGCTGTTGTTTTATTCATCTTATATATAGTATTTAAACATTTTATAAAGGTTTGGCTTCTCCACCATAATTACCTATACAATATTTGGTTCACTCCGAACATTTTAGTTTTAATATTTGAAAACTTTTATTTTTTTATTGATTTTGAATTTGATTTTGAATCGGTTTTGATCTAACGCGAGGTTAGCAACAGTAACCGAGGTGACGTGGCATCGTTAACGCGGGATTACTGTAGCCTAATTATCCGGGCGTCACACCCACCATCTCCTAGGTGGTCACAGCCTGCCCAGTCGCTCTGCCTCAAAGTAGCACACGGGGGCCGTCGGGAACCCAGGCCCACCACTAACTGGATGGAGCCACCTGTCCTTTCAGCCCCCATATCTGAATCACTTGCGAGTACTCTACGAGCCCGACCCGACTTTAGTCACCATCTGTATAGTATGTAAGTATGTATAATATGTACCCGTGATCACCTCCCAAGTGATCATGGCCCGATAGTATAGCATGGCAGATGGACAAGAATGTAGGGCCACTGATGATAAACTAGCATCCTATACTAAGCATTTACAATTGCAAGTAAGGTATCAACAGTTGTAGCAACAATGACAGGCTATGCATCAGAATAGGATTAACCGAAAGCAGTAACATGCTACACTACTCTAATGCAAGCAGTAGAGAGGAGGAATAGGCAATATCAGGTGATCAATGGGGGGCTTGCCTGGTTGCTCTGGCAAGAAGGAGGGGTCATCGTCGATGTAGTAGATCATGGGGGTATCGGCAGTAGTCTCGGGGTCTACCAGAAAGAAGTAATGGAATGGGAACACAATAAATAATAGAGCAATCAAAGCATCACAAAGCATAACATGGCAATACGCGGTGCTATGGGGACCTAACGCAGTACTAGGTGTTACCGGCGAAGGGGGAAAAACATTCGAGAAGGTATTCCCGGTGTTTGACGTTTTCGGACAGACGAACCGAAGGGGGCTGTTGCTTGTTTTCTATGCTAAATTCGCGTGGCGGATAAACGGACTGTGTATTCAGATTCGTCTTGCTTTTCTAAACGTTTTTCATATAAAAACATTTTCATCCAAGTTAATTATTTTATATTAATTTTCAAACTTTTAATAATATTCTAGAATTATTTATTAATTTGATTTTGACGGAAAATACTTCTGTACATAGCAGCAGCTAGCTATTAGCATGACAGGTGGGGGCTAAGGTGTCCAGTCAATAGTTGACCACTTAGGGTTGACTGGTCAACACGGTCAATGGGCCCATCTCTCATGGAATACATCCAAATAAATAAATAAAAACTAACTTACTTAATGGGGTCCACATGACATATGCGCATTAGACTAAATAATCAAATAAGCTAGCTAACCTAATTAGTACTTACTATAACTAATTAGAGACGGCCGGCTGTACCACTAGATGTAGGCCGGCCACACACAGACACACGCATAGGGACATGGCCATAGCCATGGCCAGCGGGAGCAGTAGCCGGCTGCAGTAGTAGCAGCGGCAGCAGCAAAGCAGCGGCGGCGGCGGCGGCTAGCAGTCCAAGAGCAGCAGAGCAGCGCGGCAAGCAACTTGCAAGGCAGCGCAAGGAGCAGCACAGGAGCTTGGGCGACGGCTCGGTCAAGGGTGGCCGAGCGTGCACGGGTGGGCGTGG